>OZ059798.1:5409028-6009028 GCA_964057025.1 Standfussiana lucernea
ACTCTCGAAAAACATAACACTCCTGGCGCAGTCGGGTAAAAAGGCTAGGCAGGTGATATATAGGTAGGTTGGTAATTACTCAGCCTCGACTAATTAGGGCTGCAATCAACAAAGCAAGATCTTATCAAATAATTATGTCAGCTGTTACCGATAGATAAAACGGACATGAATTACTAGATAACACGGAAACAATCATTGTAAAAACTTCCAGTGCATTATTAGTTCGTCGGTTATAATCAGCCATTTCATTCAATTTCTACACCAAAATGGGTAGAACAGTTGATTCTCAAGGGGTAGTTTTGCAACCTCGTCAAAATTCAGGAGGTTGTCATAGAAGACGTAAATAATCAATATAAATTACGGTACCTAGTCAATTATAATAAACGCTGCTTATTTTAGTTGTTTTAATTTAACACTATTTCAAAATGAAGCCCTTATCAAAAGAGGAGAATCACCCGTTTATCGAATAAACGTCTGCGTTTGTTTGTGTGTGTGAAAGCGTGGTTATAGGGCTAGTATTAGACGGGCCGCGTTTTAATACGGGTGGTGTACACTTATCGATATCCGATATTAAGAAAAAAATATAAAAAAAATACTTACCCATTTTATTATTGATTCGGGTTGAGAATCATTAGCTTAGTTACTTCCTTGAATTTGACGAGGATGCAAAGCAACACCTTGTATTTCCAAGAAACCCCGCGTATTCCCCAATTCCTGTATAAAGTCTGGCAACTCTTCGACTTACCGCCGTAACCTCTTTTGCTCGACTGAGCCGACTCCAATGTGTTCGAGCGTGACGCGACTCTCGCTTACCGACGCGCAAACATGTTTTTAGGGTTCCGTACCTCAAAAGGAAAAAACGGAACCCTTATAAGATCACTTTGTTGTCCGTCCGTCCGTCCGTCTGTCAAGACCGTTTTTCTCAGGAACGCGTGGAGGTATCAAACTGAAATTTCTATATGATACTTAGTTCTACTGTCCCTGGAAGCTGTAGAAAAATCAACCTTCTAAGTCAACGCAATCAAAAGATACAGCCACTTAGGCCGCAAATTTCCGCAAATTTTCGAAACTCGCACGGGAATCAAAACCTACAGGGTACTTCCCGTGAACTTAGAATCTTGAAATTTTGTACGAAGTCACGTCTTATAGTACAGATATAGGAAAAATTACGAAAACCGTAAATTTTTAGTTTCGTCATATAAAAAAAAGTTATATACCCACAGGTTTGTACGGAACCCTCGGTGCGCGAGTCCAACTCGCACTTGACCGGTTTTTTTTTTATAAAAATAAATCTGTTCACTAGTGTTTTTCCTTGCAATAGCAACGTTAGTTCGAATTTTGGATGTTTTAAGTAAAATGTGTGGGTATTTTATGGTGACTGAACACTCTCGCCGAGTCGAGAGAGTACACAGCCATGCGCGGAACTCAAAACTTTCCTCACGAAATTTTTCTCATTCCTCCACATCACATACCTATACCACGACAACCGATTAACACCCAACTTTCCAGTCACCGGCGCCACTTACAGATGTCCTCTTGTGTACACATATTATAATCTTAACTTTCTCAAAAAATACTTATTAGGTTTAATTACTTAGTTTAGAGATAGATGGTATACAAGGTGTAGATTTCATCCTCGTCAAAATTCAGGAGGTTGTCATAGAAGACGTAAATAATCAATATAAATTACGATACCCGGTCAATAATAATAATCACTGCTTTTTTTAGTTGTATTAATTTGACACTATTTCAGAATGAAGCCCTTTTCAAAAGAGGAGAATCACCCGTTTATCGAATAAACGTATGCGTTTGTTTGTGTGTGTGAAAGCGCGGTTATAGGGCTAGTATTAGACGGGTCGCGTTTTACTACGGGTGGTGTACACTAATAGATTTCCGATATTAAGAAAAAAAAATAAAAAATTACGTACCCATTTTATTATTGATTCGGGTCGAGAATCATTAGCATAGTTACCTCCTTGAATTTGACGAGGATGCAAAGGAACACCTTGTATAACAAAATAGTATTTCATACACAAAAGTTAACTGCAACTGCAACAACTAAAAGCAACTGGAACCGAACTAAGAGGAACCTGTATTTCCAGTCTAAATCAAAGAGGCATCAACAGAAAAATCATCATCATCTTCCTGCACTTGTCCCATTCTGCTTGGGGTCGGCGCAACACGTTTTCTTCTTCCATTCTCCCCTGTTAGACATCACGGCATCATTTACTCCTTTCTCTTTCATGTCATTCCTCACACAATGCACCCATCTTTTTTTGGCGTTCCGCTCCCTCTCCACCTCCGCATCAACAAAAACGTAACGACTTCAAAACACAACTCCAACTTTGAATGGGCACATTAAAATAATATTCTCCCTTGTTTATTTACATTTGAATACAGGTCCACAAACGGCTTCCGATTCCGTCCGTAATTTAATTGAACCCGTTAATTTTTTCACGTATTTCGTACGTACTACCCGTTCAATGGAATCATTTCAAAACACTCGTTTCCTAATGAAATTCATGTTCGTGTTTTGTATTTATGTGTGCTTTTTGGCGTCTTAATTTGTGTTTCGTAGACAAATTAAACCTTGTTGCTAGTTACGCTAGTTACAGAAACTTTTAGGTGAAATTAGTTCATAACATAATATCACGCCTTGTAATCCCAGAAGGGTTAGGCAGCGGTAGGTGTACCTAACAAGTGCCACCTGTAACGACTGTCAAATCTACAAATGGCAACCGCAACCAAAGGCTTAACGTGGTTTCAGAGGCACGGAAACTCGGTATGTAATGGATGGTCCGATCCGCAGACTGACCTAGGCTAGCGCGGCTTTACCTGAAGATAGACACATGCAGCTGTTACTATTTAGCCACGAGCTCCTATTTTTGCTGGAAAACATGAAAAAAAAAATAATATGCATAACATTGAGGTAAACAAAAGCACTATTGAACATACATCCATACATTTAGCCGGTGGCACAAAACACGCTGTTAAACAACTGAGGCGCAAACTAATCCAATATGCACTAACTCCAGTCAGAGTACAGCCTCCGGAAATGTACGCGGTGTGTATTGTAGTACATTATGTGCTACGGTTTATATGGTTTTAAGGGCGTTTAGGGATGAAGGGAGAATTTGTTATGACGTATCGTAGCTGTTTCTGAGTGTTTCGTGTTTTAGCTCACTGGATTATTCATATTTACGGCATTTTACGCACACCAGTGTATAAAATGCAACTTGCATGCATGGCTGACGTTTAACAATCCTTAGCGAATACACTGCAGGAATTTCAACCATCGGCGCTGGGTGTAATTTTATTTATACGGGGTGGAAGGGACACCGACGCGAAAACGGAAACCACATACTCAGTGCATCATTCTGAACCATCCCAACTGGAAATTTGGAAATTTTTCGTCGGTTATTAAAAAAAAAACAACTATTCCATACATTTTGACCGTGTAGGTATTGCACTTTTGTAGCTGATTTTTTTTTCCGTAGGTATACAGCGTGTCCCAGATAGGTGTGGTCATATTTCAGGGTGTGATTGAAAGAGCCTTTTACACATGGACGCTACTGAAAGTGACAAACTCGTCGCCAAATTTTGGGGTGACTCAATTTAAACTGTCGACACGCTAAGGTTGTGATTCAGACCATCAAACTTTCTCCATTGCGACTAACATGGATTCGGAATGCATATAAATTAACTCCAACTAGTAAATTTTGCGAAAATAGGTATTTCCATGTGTAAAAAAGGCTGTTTTAAGGATTTTTAATAAATCTACAAATCCACCAGCTAGTAAACATCCAAAAACTACAAAGTTGTATAAGTTAAATGACTAGGAACCCATATTCGAAGAAGCAATATTGAGAAAGCAAAGTTCCCGTTTGTGAAGGGTCGACAAACAAAGCAAAAACTTATGCAAAAAATGTTTGTGTTCCATATTCGCACAATATTATTCAGAATACATAGGATACGTTTATTTTTGAACTCCTAGATGGGACTAGATGCCATCTAATATGTCTGACACCAGGGTAAAGAAATATTCCATTTTAATTTTTTCGCCAAATCTCATGTTGTATATCGTCATCTGCCCTTTGCAGTCTAACCGGATGCAGCTGAATACCAGTATTTTACATGGAGCGACTACCTATCTAACCTCCACAACCTAGTTAGTAGTAATTAATACGATACCCCTTGGTAAGACTGGTTGTCAAACTTTCAAGCCACTGACTACCTGTGACGACTGTCAAAGATCTACAATAATTGACAGCCGGGACCAACGGCTTAACGTGCTTTCCGAGGCACGGAGGAAACTCGGTATGTAATGGGTGGTCACCCATCCACGGACCAACCTAGGCAAGCGTGGCCTAACCTAAAGATCGACCCTAGCGGCTGTTATTATTTAGCCACGAGCTCTTCAGACCTGTCGGACACGTAGGTTAAGAAATAAAATCTCGTGTTATGTTTTCGTGCTTTGAAAGTAACGCCATCATGAGTTCATAACACACTCTCCATTATTATGGTGGCTTTACACTTTTTCGAGACACACCGAGGCAGTGCGAGAGCACCGTAGTGCTCGTCTAACCTCGGTTCCACAGTCTGAACTTGAGTCCGGACTGCTTAGCATGACGTCTTAGGTTCGATTCCTGGGTCGAGCAAAGTGTTATTGGGTTTTATTTTTCAGGAATTTCTTAGCACTTAACAGCCACGGAGTCTAGATTTGTGCCCGGTTGATGGCAATAGGTTCGCCCCCTGTTACATGGGACATAAACGAAATGTAGGTGGACTATTAAATAGAATTGAATAAATACTTTTTCTTCTCTTCTTCGACTAGATATACCTCTGCTTAATCTTTCAAGGATTGCAGGCGTGATGTTATGTTATGAAATAGAAAATAAAACGTCATCAGGGAATCCGGCACCGGCTAAGAATGCCTCAATAAATTGGCTCGGATGCTTAATGCTCCATGAAATTTGTTTATGTGACGCTGTGCCGTTGAGAGCGGGTGCCGAAGTGTTTTTATATTCAGTTAAATCTCTTGTTTAATAGGAAGTACGCTTTTGTTTTGCATAGTGATTTAGCAAATAGTTTATATATGTTTTTCTCTTTTTTTGTGGCAACCTCCACGGTGCTGTGCCAGCCTCATCCAGGTTTTCCCCCGATGGCAACTATGTCGTCTGCCCATCTCGCCGCCGGACGAGCCACATTTCTTTTCCTTGTTCTTGGACGCCATTCGCTGACAGCCTTAGTCTACCTGTCATCACCGCGCCTTGCTAGGTGTCCTGCCCAAATCCATTTGAGTTCTGTAACGCGATTTCCAATGTCGAAAACCTTCGTACGTCTTCGGATTTCGACGTTAGGAACTCGATCCACCAGCTTTATACCGAGCATGGAACGCTCCATGGCTCTCTGTGCAACTCTAAGTCTGTACACAGCCACCTGCGTGAGCGTCCATGTTTCAGCACCGTACGTCATTGTGGGCAGAACTCACTGGTTATGGAGGCGGGACTTTACACATAGCGGAATTTTCGCTGGTCTCAAAATGTCGTTCAATTTGCTAAACGCGGCCCACCCAAGCTGTATTCTTCAGGATATCTCCTTTTGTTGATGCTCTTTGCCAAATGAAAGCATATGGCCAAGATACACATACTGGTCAAATATCACCAACTCTTCATTTCCAAGTTTGACAGAAGGATTAGAATAGTATACATAATACTTATAAAATGTATCAGCAGGTTGCGATGACATCTTTTATTCTGTAAGATATTTATGCCTGTAACAACGTGGGTTGCACTTTAAACCTCTTTCTATTAATTTTCTATTCGCGTCTTTACGTTACTACCCACTACCCACCTTACTGCCATAAACAACACCCACTGGTGTGGAGCGGGTCGGTACAGTCCTTGTATAGATAGTTTACCTGCGACAGCTGCAGTCCAGTGCAGCTCGTGGCTGAATAATAACAGCCGTACGGGTTGATTTTCTAGGTTAAGTCGCACATGCCTAGGTCGGTCCGTGGGTGGGTCACCCATCCACGGACAGTCAGTGGCCAGATAGACCGACAACCAGTCTTACTAAAGGGTACCGTATTACCCAGTATTGACTATGTTGAGGAGGTCAGATAAGCAGTCGCTCTATGTAAACCACAAGTATACAGCTGCATACGGTTAAACTGGAAGCCGACCCCAACATGGTTGGGAAAAGGATAAGCGGATAACGATGATCTGCAAGGCCAACAGCAACCTTATTTTTTCGAAGATAAAGGTCACTATAATTTTGACACATTTATCAGTGATAGCAACCGAACAATAACCTTATTGCTACGATCATGGAGGTCATTGTGATTTTGGAAGCGATGCATGCCCGGAGGCAAGAAGACTGTGAAAGGACTGTAGGCTCTTAACATTTTCGGACAATACTTAATCACTATTCTATAACACTATAAATAGAGTTCAAATTACCAAGCAAAAAGGTCTTTGAACTCCGCAGTCAATTGGTCGGCAACACGTCCCTAGAAATAGGAGTAAATTCTGGCAATACTCCAGCATAATGCTGAGCTAGTGAACAAGATTGGGTGGGTAACATTTTGCAAGGGAATGAACATGATGTACGCATTTTCATTAGTGGTCGTGTTTGTCTGTCATGTAGTCCTGGTACATGGGTCGTAGGAAAATAATGTTGTAGAAGAAAATTAGGTGGCTTTTTCACACGATTTTATTAAATTCACCTGTAACTATGTAAAAAAATCTTAGAAGTTAACACGTTGGCGACAGTACGCCTGCCAACGTCTGAGTTTTTACTTGCATAAAATCGGTACGCCACACGACGACCGATTTTCCATATTATCATAAAGAATGGTATGTTGTACTGTCACCACAGGTATAATTAAGACTTTCGTACTGTCACTACACAATTTTCAAAAATTCGTCAAAGAAAATACCTCTATGCACACATTCACGTTTGTATGGTCCCAACCATACGTTGTGACAGTACGCCCGTGGGCAATGTATAAAAATAAGTAGTGTTTCAGTAGCCGCAACCAGTGAGATAGTACTGTGCACCAACGTGTTAAATTTCACCTACATACATGTTTAATTTGGATGACAATGCATGGTTAGCTAAGTGATGTAATTCTAAATCCAATATGGCCGACTCCCAAAGATGGCGGACTAGTTATTTTGTTATGCATTACCATGATATGGGTATCAAATGAAAGGGTAAAGCGTGTTTTTTTAGTTTTTTAACTGTTTTTTTTGAATTGATGTCTTAATCACGCACTACACGATGCAGGTCGTTTTAAACACGCATTTTGCGACTAAGGAAACTCATGAAAGTTTTTATTTAGAGCAGAGAGTTATTAATAGCTTGCCTCGAGACGCGACTGAACGCCTCTACCTAGGCAGTACAGGTACGATTATGTCTTTATATTACTAATATTTTGCCAGTTCAGTGGCTTCGCGCGCAAGGTAGTTATTGTCCGACGGAAAAGTACTATCGGGGAAAAATCCTATCTCCTAACCCAGGTCATGGTCTAATTGTGTGTAAATATCGTTGAAATCCGTTAAAAGATAACAGACATACTTACTTGCGAATTTATTAAAAAAATAACAGTGTTTATGTGGAATCAATTTTAAGAAATGGACTGATAATGTGAGGCAAATCAACAGATAGTGATAAGACCTTTATTGTTTAAAATAAATGTGTTAGAGCTATTTGTAGTGTCGTTCCGCTTGAATCTTGCAAAAAAGGTGACAATTACACAAAGTAAAGACCAATAGATACTATTAGACCTTCGAAAATAATGATTCCCTTTTGTAATACAACATTATCTAAAAAAAATGTTTATTATATGTATATTGCAATTTTCAATAAATTGCCTAGGAACATAAGGGACCTTCCATAATAGGACTTTTTGAAACAAAAGACACAAATAGGAGGTACTAGTTTGTTAGGTTAGTTACTGCCAGTGAGCAGTAACTAACCTTCCAAACTAGAACCTCGCACTAAATGGATATTCACGTTCACAAAACTTGAAACTCAAAGTTCAATATACATAAATGGATCTCGCAGTTTCAGTCCTGAATGGCGACGAGTATTTGAGCTTCAAACTGTTGTCAGCTACCCGCATTTGATGCTGATATCAACTGTGGTTCTGTGATTGTTAGGAACGGGCGTGTGATAATATGCGAGTTTGAAAGAAGGTTTTAGTTAGTGTCCGACCGAAATCGAATTTCAGCAAGTCTCAGTTTCGGCCGAAACCGAAACCGAAACTTACAAGGATCATGTTTTGAGGGAAAAATAAAGAAAACATTATTATAATCTATATATCACGTAATAAAAGTTACCGAATTCAAAATTAATCACACGAAAACTCACAAAAAAACAAAACGAACTGCAAACACAAGCCAGTCACGACATGATTATGCATGTGGACGTGGCAAAATGTCTTCGTCGCTTACTCGCTTGGATGGAATTTAACGCATCGAACATGACCGATCACAGCGCGAGAACTCCCGAATGCTGTTTCGGTTTCGGTTGTAGTTTCGGCAGGTTTGCCGCCGAAGCCGAAACTCGTTTTTTTGCCGAAACTCGACCGAAACCGGAGCCGGACTTTCGGTCGGACACTAGTTTTAGTCTGTAGAAGTTGGGGTTTTGGTTTTTAAACACTTTCGCTGCTAAGATTAGATTATCAACTTTTACTAATGTGCGCGTCATCTACATAGTGAGAGCTGCAGTCTAATAGCGACCTTATTGTTATCATTATAAACATCACTATAATCAGCTACGTATAGACGACTCGGGAGGCAGGTTGTGCGCACACGAACGAATTATTATTGCTGGGTGCTTAGCATCGCAACTGTTAAGCCAGTGTGCATACTGGAAGCCAAAGAGATTCGTCTGTCATGGGCAGAGTATTTTTGTCTTGAGCCCGAACAGGTTCTCAGCATGTTTTACTACTATTATATTATAAATGCGAAAGTTTGTGTGTATGGGTGGATGGATGTTTGTTACTCTTTCAAGCAAAATATCATTTTCCCAGCTATTTTGAAATAAAATCAAACTAAAATTCCTTTCACCAAAAGCTATCGATATAGAAATTTGATTATTTAAATCTAAACATTTATATTCACTACGCGTTGTAGAGATTTGACGACAGAAATTGACGTAAAATCGTTCGTGACAGTATGACAAATATCGTCACAGTACAGGCTTATAACAGTAGCCTTAGTTCGAAATGGGGATTTAGGAATAATCTTGATTGTAATAATATGAGCGTGTTACATGTTTATTAAAGATTTTTATTGCTGCTATTTTAGGTATTTTTGGTAAGTGTTACTGGGTGGTCCCTATTTAAGCCCATATTATAGCCAGTACCCGGTGCAAAGTGGGACCTCTGCTCACCCTTCCGGGAAATAATGTTATATGGTAATGTTTCTAGCCATCACTTGTCGGTCTGCGAGTGTGCAGACAAAGACCACACTGTAGACCAATACATAGCGTTCTTTGGCTCTCCAGAGGATCTTTTTTGCCTTGACGTTTTGTCGCTGTTCACTAGAAATATTTCTAAGAAACTCTAAAAAAATTTTTATAGCCTGAGCTAAATAAATAATAAGCGAAACCCGTTAACTTTCAGCGCTACATAGGCATTTTATGGTCACCCAGAAAAAAATATCGTCCTTAAGCTAAATTATTTTTATGATCAACATTTTTGGTGGGCATACTCTTGGCTTTTCGCAAATAGATATTACTTTATTATATTTGTAAATTTTAATATGGATTTCAGGTCAACGTGAAACCAGCATTGCGTGACTATTTAGTTACGTTCATGTTATGTATTCGTTATCTTTCTAAAACACGATAGTTTATCAAAGTTATGAGAACTGCATGTATTTTCATGAAGCTAAGCTTAAAAATCAATAAAAGTTAGCACAAACAAAGTAGGAATATGTTATTAAACTATACCGCTATTATAAATGTCAATTTTTGTGAGGGTGGATGGATGATGGATGTTTGTTACTCTTTCCCGCAACAACTACTGGACGGATTTGGATGAAATTTGGTAAACAGATAGTTTATAACTTGGATTAACATATAGGATACTTTTAATTCCGGCAGTACGAGCCCGTTAGACAATAACCGAACACCACGCGGCGCAGGCATAAGCTATTATCAAAGTACAAACACTCCAAATCGAAATGCCGCTGAATCCAAACCGATGCAGACAATACACACTTCAGTACCTACAGTATATGTCAGTCAGTCCGGTGTCCGAAGCTGAGTCCGAAAACGAAAACACTAATACTTGAAACGTATTACTTTTCTCAAATACTACTGAACAAATAGTTAATACAAGTGATAGCCTAGTGATATTATGACCGTTGGACTGCCAAGTCATAGGTTTCGAGTTCGAATCCAAGTCACGCACCTCTTAATTTACGAATTCATGTGCGTATTGTATAATTAACAGTTGCTTCGGTGAAGGAAAACATCGTGAGGAAACCAGCATGCCTGAGAGATATTTTTAAAGCTGAGTCAGAGGCCCGAGGGCGGCATAAAAACTCTGACACCAGGTTAGGTACTAACCACACGATAAAGAAGAAACAAAGAAGAACAGCCAAATATTGTTTGAAATGCAAATGATATTAAAAGCAGTAACTTTCCCGCCAATAATTGAGGAGGGTACATTTATCGGTACGGGGTAATTGACTTGGGAGCTTACCTTTACACAGGTATTACTGTTTATTTGTTTTTATGCCGATCGGTTAAGGCATAGGTGTAGCTATAGTAAACCCATATCTCCCCCGGTATATTTAAGTTCCATGAAATTGCAATCACAAATTAAAAATCCGCGCTACTACTGAGAACTTCCTGATGGAAAAACACAATGACACTTTGCCCGACTTGGGAAACGAACTTAGAGCCTCAGCAGTAGCGCTTGCGTTCAGAAAACCAAGGAGTCCGAAAATACAAGAAGTGCAGCTTACAAAAAAATAAAATGAAATAGCAAACCAAAAAATTTAGGTCGGTACAGATTGAAAAATAAATAAGAATACGAATAAACAAAATAGTAGAATCCATTTGAAAGTAGCCATTGAAAATACCAAAAAGAATCAAGAGTATTTTGTACGACGTCGAAGTGTTCCACTATTTCAACCATTTTTTTGTTTATGAAAATGAAGAAAAAAATCGGTTTAGGTACTCGCTTTAGTCGGTTACTTGTATTACATCTAAATATTAAATAACCTAGTGGCCTATATTTCACACTGAGTACCTAACTTCAAAAGCTTTTATCATAAATAATGTCTAAACTTATTTACCTTCTCAACATCTGGGATTACTGAAACATTTTGACAGCTCGACCAAAACCGCAATATTCCAAAATTCTATATTCGAAATTCCGAATTCACCTTCCAAATTCAAACGCGTCGTAGGAACTAGTGACGTTCATTGAATTTTAAAACAACTGTCTAAATTGTCTATTCAGCTATAACTTCTCCACTGCTGGGAGACAGGCCCAGGCCCTGAGAGAGGGAGTGGGCTGTATGTAATCCATCACTTGGGCCCAGTGCGGGTTGATGCGTGTCACACATCTTGGAATTATTGGTTCTAGGACAAGTCGTTTTCCTCACGATGTTTTCCTTCATCGTTTGGAGAGATCATCATCTGCTTAGCCTTTTCCCAACTATGTTGAGGTTGGCTTCCACTCTATCCAGATACAGCTGAATACCAGTATTTTACATGGAGCGACTGCCTATCTGACCTCCTCAACCCAGTGAGTACTGGGTAATACGATACGCTTCGGTAAGACTGGTTGTCAGACTTTCGGGCCACTGACTACCTGTAACTACTGTCAAATATCTACAAATGACAGCCGGGACTAACGGCTTAACGTGCTTTCCGATGTACGAAGGAAACTCAATATGCAATGGGTGGTCATCCATCCACAGACCAACATAAGCAAACCTGAAGTTTGAGCAGCTGTTATTATTTAACCACGAGCTCGTCCCTACAGTTTGGAGAGTGTCGTAATAAATTACACAAAGTAAAGTACCGAACCTGTAAGTCGGCGTAGTAACCACTAGCCACCACTACTCTCCCATCTAAAATAATCGTTATCAATTAAAATAATCACATAATTTGATCGTCAATTGTGGAATAATTACCAATGATTGGTGAGATTATAACGTAAAATTGGCATCGCATCGGACCGCTTGTCACACCGTAATCGATTTTAATCGCTTTGCTCGCGTGTTTTGTATAATAAACAAATATCGCTTGTGCCTGAACTAAGTGCGTAATAATATTTTATCGGGGTCATTACCGTTTTGCTGTGGGAAGCCTATTTGTGTTGTTTCTATTTGTGGTCAGTCTGCTGGGAGCTGAATAGCTTATACAGGTTATTTTATGAGTTAGTGAGACAGCATGTTTTTTTATAGTTTCGTGATAGGCGTTCATGTTTTTTTTTATCATATTGCTGTCCATGAGAAAAGTAAATGAAGAAAAAAGTTAGTAAAAGTAGTTTAAGAAAATATTTATTTAAAACGAACCAAAAAAAGTTTATACACCTTTGTAAACTTTTTAAAACCATCAACTATAGAATTATCATTCACGATTTATTTATTAGATCGATCATTGACTACTTTTATACAATAAAAAAACGCTGACATTTTGGCATTTTACTTGACATTTGGCAGTTCTATCTACATTAAAAAAAAAACTTAAAACAACATAAGTTTCAACTAACTTAATTCCATTTTTAGTTTTGTGTACTAGGAAACCAGGAGTAGTGAAAAGTTATCTGATTCTAGCTTGTCCACACGACGCTATCCATACGATATTACATTCGCCACATCGCCGACAAGGATTTGCTTACTTAGGGACGTTTGAAAACGCTGGGAGAAATAGATTTTTTATCACGGTTGGGTATTCTTGAAAGGAAATGTTTTATAAAGGTTTCTTTTAAATGTATCGCAACTGCTGAGCATGGGGTCCTGGGTTCAATTCCCAGCTAGGGCAAAATGTTATTGGAGTTTTGCATCAGGAATTTCTCAATAGCAGCCACGGAGTCTGGATTTGTACCCGGTAGATGGCTGGACTTAAACATAACTGGCGAAATGTGGGTGTACTATTAGGTACACCTCTGCCTAACCCTTCGGGGATTACAGGCGTGATGTTACCTTATGTAACCCCATCTGTCGGTCGGTCTGTTACTTTTTTACTAAGCGCTTAAATAGCTGAACGGATTTCGATGAAATGAGGCCTTCAGGAAGACCACGACCGACAGATAAGGACAAAAAAATATTTGAAAGTATATCCAAATTCCATGCGGGCAAAACCACGGACAAATACTACTTGGTTTATACAAGGTATAAACCCACCCTTCAAGAAGTTGTCAAACCAATTCTTTTGTACATCAAACTAAGTAATTCTACGCAAAATCAATGCTGGGACTTTTGTTTTGGGGTGAAAAATTCCGTTTTACGGTAAAACTCAATGTAACTCACTCAAAACATTGTACTGGTTGCTTTGAAAAGTACGAGGGTCGTGGAGGCATTTACAGTAAAGTTATAATCACAAAACTTGTGGAAAAATTTAAACTTTGACCCCCAATGTCTCCGTAACTAGAAGATGTGGTCCAGAACAAAACATGATCGCAATGACTGACGGTGAGAACCAGTTCTTTTCGACTTCGTTAAGTGTATTTTACAACCATTATATGTTAACGAGAACTGAACATTTTTATGATTTAAAATTGTGTACAGGATATCGATTGAAAGTTATTTCGAGACTGACCTTAGCACTTTCTGTTCAGGCCTTGGTTTTATATTCTAGTCACGTGGGTTGGAGGTCTAATTTAGGAAAAAACGTTCGACAAGTAACTTAATTTTTTGTTTATGAATATGCTGTGATTTCGTTTTTGTTGAGTTTCGGTGCCAATATCATGTGAACGAAGCCGCGGGCACAGCCAGCAAGTAAAACCTATAACATCATGCCTGTAATCCCTAAAGGATAAGCAGAGACAGAGATGTATCTATAGTAAACCCATATGTCGGCAGTTATGTATAAGTCCCACAAAATAAAAGGACGAGACTTGGCCATCAACCCACCACAAGTGACTCCGGGCTATTACCTTTTTATACCTTTGGATGGCCTGTACGAACATGAAATAGAAAAAAGGGGGGGGTAGTCAGTGGTGTACTGCTAATACTATACAAAATTTAAAATAATACAATTTATTCACTACTTATTATATAATATAAATACAATGCATATAAATATAAATATTTATGTAGATATATATTTATATAAATATTGTGTGTTTTATAAAATTAAAGAAATTACAGAGAACGAAAATGATTTGCAACTAGCCTTTTAAAAGCAACGAGTAAGCTTGTCTTACTGACACCGGCAATTCATTCCATAAACGGGACAGCCTGCATAACATAACATTCATCGTTAACCAAAGTATTTACCAAACGACAAATTAGGAAAAGAGACGAAAATCTCCCGTGACTTTCCTTAACTCGTTTACTCATTAAGGACGATAAAGAAATCACGTTTTCCCTTACTTTTTCCTTGAACCCGAACCATTCCGCAATTATGCAATTACGTAGGGGCCACGAGCTACACGCGCCTTACGACTGCGGCTGCGGACAAAATAAATGAAAGCTAAGCTGTTTCGAGCATGTCTCGAGACACCGTGAGGCTTGCGGAGCGGTGCCGCTGCCTTGCCAAAGGTCTCGTGAATGCGCAACTATTGCGTTCATAGATACTCATTTATTTGGATGATTGGAACGCCGAACTCCCGTAACGATTGCTTCAAAGTGCGGTCGGAGACCGGACTTTTACAGATCATCATAAACATCTACCTAGCCCTTTCTCAACTGTGTTGTGGTCGGCTTCCAGTCTAACCGGATGCAGCTGAATACCAGTATTTTACATGGAGCAACTGCCTATCTGACCTCCACAACCAAGTCAGTACTGGGTAATACGATACTCTTTGGTAAGTCTGATTCGTCTCTGGTGGACGACTGACTATTTGTTACGACTGGCAAACATCTACAAATGACAGCCAGAACCAACGGCTTAACGTGCTTTCCGAGGCACGAAGGAAACGCGGTATGTAATGGGTGGTCACCTATCCACGGACCAACCTAAGCAAGTGCGGCTTAACTTAAAGATCGATCCAAGTGGCTGTTATTATTTAGCCAAGAGTTCCTCTTGACTTTTAGATAAAGTGCGGAAATATCTGTCTGATTCCGGTGTCAACAGCCACGTGGTTAGAATGCGGCCCGACAGCTACACTCACACGATGAAAATAAAGACACGAGCACTCGTTTTGCTTGACAAGTCACAAAAGTCACGAGACTCGAGGACGTAAACAGGGTCTTACGCTTCGGTGTAACAGGCGGCCGATGTACAATGGAGAATAATTATACAGACATTCGGCGAGTGTCCGTCACGCGGTGAGTTAACCTGCGAGCCGGGAAACTCAACAAACCGCGGAATAAATTGTACTGCTACATAATTTCCCCGATTATTATAAAGTCAGTGACGGTAGATACATATGATTTCGGTGTCCAGTAACTGTCCATATTATGTTTTTTTATCACTTGAGGTGTAAGAAAAGTTATAATTTTTCTTCCTTTATTATAATTATCTTATTCAGTTAAAGTAATTGAATCAGTTTGAATAAAATTAAAACATACGGCACATCGTAGCACAACATAGCTACGACGTAGCAAGTCCCTGGCGTAGCAGCCGTAGCAATGCGTAGCAAGTCCCGAGCGTAGCAGCCGTAGCACTGAAGCCAGTGTCCAACAACTCTCTACACTTACAATGAATTAGGTCTGGTGACAGTATGCTAATGAATGATTGCTGTAATTAGGAGTTAATTACAAATCCGGACATCGGTGCCCATGACGCGGTCGAGATAGGCAGCCGTCCGGTAAACTGTGCTAACCGCAGGTGAATTAATATTTGCGTTTGTTCATCATTTCAATTTTTGTGTGATACAAAGGCTATAAAACTAAACTTGGAACTTTGACTTTCAATATCTCCGTGACCAGAAGTTTGCCAGTTTGGTCTTGTAAAAAAAAAAATATATCACAATGATAAGAAGAACAAGTGACTCTTGGGTCAGTTATGCGCCTTTTGACATCCGTTTTGTAGAACTTTACATATGGGAACGTAATAACATCTGCACGCGGCTTCGTCTGTGTGTAAGTGAAATCATCAACGTAGATAAAAATCGATTGCCACATAAACATACAGCTAAATTAAAAAAAAAGTTTTTTTTTTGTTATAAGGACCGAATATACTTTCATATGCATTTATTAAAAACTTGTTATTTTGAAATTACAAACAGACACTTTTTTTATGTCAGCCTACTCTGTCCCACTGCTGGGCAAAGGCCTCCCCCATGGCTTTCCAAGTTTGTTTGCAATTAGCCTTCTCCGATCAATCCATTGAGAATGAGTCCATATCGTCACGTCAGTGTTTTTTGGGCCTGCTTCGGTTACGACGGCCGTCTTCAGGCACCCACTGTGTAACTATCTTCGCCCATTTGTCCGGCTTCATCCTTGAAACGTGACCCACCCAGTCCCATTTAACCTGGCAGACTACATTATAGCCAACATCAGCGAAGCCTGTCTTAGACCGTATTAAGGTGTTGCGCATTCGATCGGAGAGTCTAATATTGAGAATGCTACGTTCCATTTCTCTTTGGCAAACGTTGAGTTTGGACTTCTCAGCTTCAGTCAAAGATCAATTCTGAGCGCCATAGGTTAGGGCACTTTCATTTCATTTATTTGTATAGATAAAACCAGGAACGATACGATACGGAACTCTTTTCTGTGCTTGGCCCGGCACATATTTGTCTGGTGACAAAGTTCCCTTCCTTACCAATGGCTACCTGCATTTAACTACCTCACCACGTTTCAGATTGATCACGTCCCTGTAGTATTTTACGTTGAGGCAGCCATTACAGGCGACTAGTGATACGGCTAATGTCTGTTGTACCATAAGGCACCGGTCTCACCGCCAGCTGAAAGCGGGAAGCGAGTAGACTTAGCAACTGATTCAAATAAACAATAACTTACAAATTGTCTGAAAAAAATATAAAATAAAATCAAATTATATGTCATTAAATTTGACCAACTTCTGCTGTCCTGATGTTTTTCTTCCAATAAAATGAAATTCCGCACATCTAAAACAGAGTCGAACGGCATTCAAAATAAATTTTACTCAATAAACTAAATAATAACAGCCGCTCAGATCAATTTTCAGGTTAAGCCGCGCTTGCCTAGGTTGGTCTCTGGATGGCTTATCACCCATCACATACCGAGTTTCCTCCGTGCCTCGGAAATCACGTTAAGCCGTTGTTCCTGGCTGTCAAAGTTGTTAGTCGGCTGTGTTGATGTCGGTTGTTGAAGTCTTTGCCAGTCGTTACAGGTAGTCAATGGAATCAAAGTCTGACATCCAGTCTTACCAAGGGGTATCGTATTACCCTGTACTAATTGGGTTGTGGTGGTCAGATAGGTTAGTCGCTCCATATAAAACACTGGTATTCAGTTGCATCTGGTTAGATTCGAATCCGATGACAACATAGTTGGAAAAAGGCTAGGCAGATGATGATATTAAGGATAACCTCCACTTGACCAATTTTTTTTATAAGTAACTAGCAATTCATATGACGCGTGCGCTTCACACTCTGAACCTCAGCTAGTGACGTTGATTTATTCAATTATTCACTGAGTGAGTTCACAAAAAGTGCATTGTTTGTGATTAGTTACAAAATTTAATTTTGTTATTGTGTACACTATCGCATTAGGTTACCTACCCTGTAATGATGGTTGTAAGATGGAGAAAATAAAAATAAATAAATAAAATAAATATTAAAATTTACCGATACTCTGATAAAATCTGACTGTACTTTTTATCTTTTTGATTGACAAGGGACCTACAAACTTCTGTACCGTTTTTGAACGAGACAATTGTCTCATCCTCGCCGGCGCGGTCGAACAGTAGCCTAACAAGTGACAAACGATACGGCTAATGCTTCTAGTACCATTAAGCCGTACATTTACCAACTATTACGAGTACAAACACAATTATCTTTGTAACTTTGCTTCTATGTCGCTACGTTGACGTCGTTGGTCCCGTGATTGCTAGCGAGTCTGCTGTGTGTTCGCCTGGGTTCGCTTTCTAGGCCAAGCGAAGTGTTACTGTGCTTTTTAACCGACTTCAAAAAAAGGAGGAGGTTCTCAATTCGGTTGTATGTTTTTTTTTGTGTTTGTTACCTCATATCTCCGTCATTTATGAACCGATTTGAAAAATTCTTCTTTTATCTGAATTTATCTACTTCCCGATTGGGCCCATAGAAATTTCATCAAAATCGGTTCAGCAGTTTAGTTTTGAAATCAAAATAACTGGAAAAAATTTCATCCAAGTAAAAGAAATTGCGAAATTGATACTTAATAAGGATTTGTGTGTGATACGATAACTAAAAAGGCTAAAATAAAAACTTTTTGCAAAAAAAAAACCCGACTTCCAAAAAAAACACTAAAAAAAGTGGAAAATAACTTTACTTTCGGAAGTCGGTGGCAAAAAAGTCAATGAAACAAACAATAGTCACCGACTTCCGAAAGTAAAGTTATTTTCCACTTTTTTTTTTTTTTTTTGGAAGTCGGGTTTTTTTTTTGCAAAAAGTTTTTATTTTAGCCTTTTTAGTTATCGATTAAGATTTTGTCATTAGCCATTTAGCAGCCTAGAAAGAAATGCTATGTAAAACTGCAGTTACAATCTTCAGGATATTCGGAATTCAACTCCGAGTTGGTTCAAACCCCTAACGGAAAACCTTATAACATTTTGTTCGTCCTTGGAATTGGGCCCAAGACCTCATGCTCAACAGTAGCGTGACCTCGAGATCAATGACGCAGTCAAGGCTAAGTTTCAAGATAAATCCATTGAATCTTTAAACCGGCTTTTCAACCCCCCCCCCACACCCCCCGTGTCTCGTACTTACCGTCCTCCATTCCACTCCGAACCATTAAGTACGACAAGCTATTAGACTGATGTCTTAAGTACCATTATCCAACACATTTAGCCACCAGAACTGTTTGTACAACAATGTACAGTCACGATCACTAATAAACGTAAGCACTTGCGCGATTTTCTCCTACTATATACAAGGTGTATACGTAGTTTTGCAATCTCGTCAAAATTCAGGAGGTTGTCATAGAAGACGTAAATGATCAATATAAATTACGGTACCTGGTCAATAATAATAAACGCAGATTTTTTTTTTTGTTGTTTTAATTTGACACTATTTCAGAATGAAGCCCTTTTCAAAAGAGGAGAATCACCCGTTTATCGAATGAACAACTGAGTTTGTTTGTGTGTGTGAAAGCGCGGTTATAGGGCTAATATTAGACGGGCCACGTTTTAATACGCGTGGTGTACACTTACCGATTTTCGATAATAAGAAAAAAAAATAAAAAATACCTACCCATTTTATTATTAATTCGGGTTGAGAATCATTAGCATAGTGACCTCCTTGAATTTGACGAAGATGCAAAGTAAAACCTTGTATTATAATAATATATTATAATAGAATTTAGGTATAAAGAAACAGGTCTTGTCTCAAAGTAGAAATCCTCATTTCGCGAGAAAATCGCGGTTGAATTTATATACATTTCATTGCTCGTGACTGTACATATGCATACATGTACTTACTATTGTAACAATGTATATGTAAATTGTTTGTATAGCGACTGAATGTGTACGTATACATAGATGTGCAATCAATTTATGGTTACAATACGGAATAATGTGTTTATCTGCATGCAGTTTGTGGGTCGTCATCATTATCTTAGTTGCTGTATTGTGTTCTTTTAAAAGGGTTGTTAACTTTAGTCATATGTGGTAGTTAGTGAAATTATTTGATAAGCAGATTGTTTGAGTGTTAAGCTTCAGTTGTGATGCTGGTGTTCTGGATTAACTTCTGGGTCTGAACGTTGATCTGCAAGGGACACCAATCACTTGCTGGCTAGATTCGAAGCTGAAACAGTACCATATATCATAGTATTTAGTGTATATTTCTTTAAAAGATCTGAAGAACTGAAATAAAAAGAAGTAATCTTGAGGGAATTTTTTTGTAAGGGTCGCTATCCGGCTCGATGGACCACTGTTTGAGTGTCGAGCTTCAATTATGATGCTGGTGGTCTCGACTAAATGAACCTGCTGCTTTTCGATATGAAGCCTATATAAAGTAAGCGCCAGATAAACGTGGAATAACGGTCATTAACCCACATACATTTATTGACATACCTAATTCCGAAAACAAACATAATGGCATATAGCTGTCCTGAATCGACATCTATCGTGATCCTTTCCTTTTTTTAGTAAAGAGAAACGATTAATAATTTATTGTCCGCGTACCTACGCAGAGAAATTAAGGAAAGGGCAATGAACTTTATTCCACGTTTATCTGGCGCTTACTATAGTATTGACTGGGTGGATTATAAATAAAAACATACATCAGCCATTTTTATTGGAGCTTGACACCCAACCACAGATTGTTGTATACTCGTAGTTGCATGAAATGACATTCAACTGTCAAAGAATGACAGTTGTGATTAGAATTTACGGACAATTTAGGTTAGTGGTCATTTGCGTAATTATTCAGTTTACATTTGTGATAGTGGTATTCGATAGTGGGATACTGACGTGGAGCAAAAGTATTATTAGATTTCACTATTCCCCAGGTGGTGATGCGAGCGAATGTAAGACTATCTCCTGGCCCCTGCCTCATTTTAATGGTAGGAACAGTTGGTAAGAGATCGACATAGTCAACATAATTCTGCATTCTCTCATTACGAAAGGTACATATGAGAATTTCTCCGCATACAATAAAGGACAATTATTATCAACAAACAAAAAACGGAGTCGTTTCTGTGTTGTCTAAAAAAATTTTTCTGGAAGTTTCAAAAATGATAGAATAAAATAATCAAGGAAACAAAACTTTTCCACCAACCACAGCAAACTGACAGCGGTATTTTATAAGTCAGATTACGCTAACACATAAAATAAACTTATCCTAACCAATTTCTGTAATAACATTCACAAAAGTATCCTAGCAAATTAACTTAAAGCATTTGACAAAAACACTCGGGTAACAAATGTGAGCCCTCAGTCTCCCAAAACAGCGTCTTACATAAACATTATGTGCGTATTCTGGACCTGTAACGTTGTACTCATAAATTTTTGTCTTAGTCATACTTGTTATAAACGCACTTTTAAAGGTCAAAAATAAAAGGATGAAGCTACAGTTGCAAGGCATAATAACTTGTGAAAGTACTGTAATTGCCCATCCCAAAGCGTAGATCTCTATGGAGAAGAATCGGCAAGAAACTCTTGAAACACACTCTTTTAAATCAATATATTTTTACAAGATGTGTAATCTCGCCGAGACCCTCCGAAGCAGGGAGAGACAGAGTGCGGGAGTGTACAGCCAAGCGAAGAACACCGAGGCGAGACGAGCGTTCATATAAACACTCTCGCACTCGTCCTGCCTCTGACTGTCTCGCTGAGAGTGTTCAGCTACCAGAGAAGAGATCGTCTTGAGCACAAGTTCTATATTTATGTTAGTCCTTTTTGTGTTCTATCGTCGTTGCAAATTTAATATATCCTATGTGTACAAAGAAATCTTATATACTTATTGTAAGGTTTCTTTATACACATAGGATATACACTCTTTTGTAAAAAAAAACGGGCACCTAAGGAAATTTACGTTCTAAGGTCGATTTGAGTTAATTAAATGTAATTTATTTCTTTGACGTAGTCTGTATACTTATAATCGTGTAAATTAATGCGCGTGAAGTGAATTCGGGCAATTAAAAGAAAAAAAACGATGGATTCTTTAAAACCGATGTACACGCCCAAACAATAAGAAGTGGTCGGCAATAAAGACAAGATTTTTTTTTACTTTTTTAATTAAATAAAGTTACAAATGTAAAAACCTAATAACGAGTGTGACCTCCTCTTGCCAAAATCACAGCTTGAATCCTTCTGGGCATGCTTTCCACGATGTTTTTAATAACGTTTTGAGGAATACGTTCCCACTCTTCTGCAATTACTCTTTTTAGCTCCCTGATGTTTTGTGGAGCAGGTTGCACTGATCTTACCCGTCTCTTTAGAACATCCCAGACATGCTCAATTGGATTGAGGTCAGGACTTTGAGCTGGCCAATCTAAACGACGGATCCCAACTTCTTGCATGTACGCTTCCACGTCGCCAGAACGGTGCGGGCGAGCATTGTCGTCCATAAAAATGGAATCTTCCCCAAGTGCAGTCAATGTGGGTTGTGCATATGGAATTAGGACTTCCATTATGTACCGGTGTGCATTTAATGTTCCATTTTCTATGAAAACTAACTCCGTACGCTCCGTCGAATTAATTGCTGCCCAAAACATAACGGAGCCTCCGCCATAAGGAGTGATTTCTTCGAAACACACTTCCGCATAGCGTTCCCGTGGCCAAATTTTAAATTTGGAACGTAAAGAATCATGCCAGGATGCTTCAAATAACATGCCAATACATCGTCAAATTAATAAAACCTATTTCTTGTTCTTCTTCATTGAAGTAGAGAAAAAAATCTAAAGTGCCCGTTTTTTTGCAAAAGAGTTTATTAAATTTGCAACGACGCTTTATGGTGTACAAAGACAATTACTTTTTTATTGAATAAAAGGTCCTTTTACTATAGCCTTCATGGTGGCTGGCAGGCAGAGTGAGTGCGAGACTGTGTAATAATAAATGTAGTAGCGCTCGTGTACCTTCAGTGTTCCTCGCTTGCTCTCCGTCTCGTGTCGGACTTTTGCTAGATTTCTCGGGAGAGACATAGAGAGAGCTCTCGGGAGAGAGTCTACAGCCACCATTAAACCTATTTTGAGTGTTGATTATTCCAATATTAGATATAATTCATCTGAGGAACTTGAGTCACGCTGGAGAGTAATACTGAGCATGTGCATTTCTGGTAGAAAATTTGAAATAAAGAACTAAAGATTTTTCCTGACCTGAAAACCTAACTCATTCAAAATCTGTACATACCTACAGTATGTTCTAACTTGTCAATGTGTGTTTAGTAACATACAAACTTCGGCATCAAGTAAATAGCTCGATAATCCTCTTACTTTGATTGCTCTGAATATTTTATTGAACCAATTCGATTAACGAAGGAGTTAAAGAGATGCCCCCATAAATAGGAAGGAGTGAAATAAATTTAACATCGGGTTAATACTGGGAACCATGAGCGGTTAACTGAAGTGCGATTTAGTGGAAGTTAATCCTGGTTTAATTTATGCAGCGATTCGGATCAATAGCCAAGCTTAGGAACGTTTATTTTAAATGTGGCTCTGAATAAAGTTTGGGTACCTACTGTTGTGTAATGGCTTATATATTTTTTTTATTATCTTCGTACGAACCACGAAGGTTGTAAACTTTATTACAAAACACATCACGCATGTAATTCATAGATGTACCTAATAGTACACCCACAAACAACATGGGACTTAAACATAACTGGCGACCAGTTATGTTTAAGTCCCATGTAATAGGGGGCGAGCGTTTTGCCATCAACTGGGCACTAATCCAGACTCCGTGGCTGCTACTGGGAAGTTCCTGATGGAAAAAACCCAATAACACTTTGCCCGACCTGGGAATCGAACCCAGGACGTTATGCTCAGCAGTTGCGCTTGCGGTCACTAGACCAAAAGGCAGTCAATTTTATAAACAAAAAACTTTTTTGCAAAAAAAAACCGACTTCCAAAAAAAACACAAAAAAAAAGTGGAAAATAACTTTACTTTCGGAAGTCGGTGACTATTGTTTGTTTCATTGACTTTTTTGCCACCGACTTCCGAAAGTAAAGTTATTTTCCACTTTTTTTGTGTTTTTTTTGGAAGTCGGTTTTTGTTTGCAAAAAAGTTTTTATTTTACCCTTTTTAGTTATCGTATCACACACAAATCCTTGTCAAGTATCAATTTCGCAATTTCTTTTACTTGGATGACATTTTTTCCAGTTATTTTGATTTCAAAACCAAACTGATTAACCGATTTTGATGACATTTCAATGGGACCAATCGGGAAGTAAATCCATTCAGATGAAACAAGAATTTTTCAAATCGGTTCATAAATGACGGAGATATGAGGTAACAAAAAAAAAAAAAAAAAAACATACAACCGAATTGAGAACCTCCTCCTTTTTTTGAAGTCGGTTAACAAAATAATTTACAAATACATTCGCAAGATGTGTCACCGAATTATAATGTACAAACAGAATTTGCTTCTTTTATTTTTTAAGATGGGTTTGCTCTTGACTCTAGTCTAGGTCAGAGGTGACAGAAACAGAGTCGACGATGGAGCGAGCTTACCCAGAAGAAGCCTGTTTACTCTAACTTTGAAGAGATTAGGGTTAAATGCGTTCGAAAACACAGACAAAGAGTTCCACTCCTTTGCTGTGCGCATAATAAAAGACGTTTGGAAACGCTTAGTGCGAATTGGCGGAATATCAACAAGGTAGGGATGGTAACCTGCTCATATAACAAACAGTGCTGGCATTCCTATGTATGCTATACCTACTATAAATATTTGACATTTGTTTTTCTGTTTGTTTCAGGCGATGAATTCATTTTTCGCGACACATTCGGAGGCATCTGCCTCATGTTTGCAGCCAACCAAACCACCAAAACACTTATGCCGAACACTACATTTGTAAGTAAAGCTATTTATTTTATCACTAATAGAATATCACACATAACATCATGCCTATAACCCCGAAGGTGTGCCTAATATCACAGCCACATTTCGCCAGTTCCGTTTTAAGTCTCATGTAATAGGGGGCGAGCCTATTGCCATCAACCGGGCACATATCCAAACTCCGGGGCTACTACTTTGAAATTCCTGAAAGAAAAACTCAACAACACTTTGCCCGACCCGGAATCCCCGAATAGAACCCAGGACCTCATGGAGCAGTCGCGCTTGCGACCTCTTCACCAACCAGGCAGTCCTATAGAATATCATCTAGCTAAATGGGGTATTATCGATTCCTCCAACACCTAGTGCTAATGCGGCACCCCACCCTCTGTCCCACCTGCTCGAGTGTCCCAGGTGTCCGTTCGCGTGACAATTTAAACGACACTCTTGACACCGCAATAAACGTGATGGCCGCTTACTGGGCCCAAACATTATGGATGTAACGTCCTAATGAAAAGAAGAATATCATCGTCATAATCAGCCCACACCAGGTCACTGCTGGACATAGGCTGCACCCACTCTCCCATAGGACAGCATTCCACATGGTAGGTCCTCAGCCAGTCTCAGGTTACTGATACCAGCCATCAAATCTAACATGTTTACCCAAAATACCAGTTCATATGTCAATTAGCTTTCAGGAATGCCTTGTATGTCATACGTCGTCAGTAGCTTTCAAGAACGTCTACTATGTCATGCAACCCTAGTATCTTTGTATGTATAGTGAGTTTATACGTTATGTGTTGTATATGTCAATACCAAAACAGTTAGTATAAAATCGATACTCATGTCTTTCACTTAGTATTTTGATATCTGTACAAATAAATCTCCGAAACGGCTGGACCGATTTTGAAGGTAATTTTCCAATCAGATAGCTGATGTTATTAGGAGTAACTTTGCCTGCTTTTATTTTGGAAAAAGAATTAGGGTTCCGTGCAAAAAAAAAAAACCTTTGAAATAGAAAACAAAATCCAGTTCAAATAGGGAAGTAATATTTTAATAATAATTTCACGCGGACGTAGGTCGCAGGCACAGCTAGTTTTCAATATAAACTGTGCGAGCAATCGAACGAAAGCAAACAAATTTTGAACTTAATTTTCAGCGGTTAAAAGAAAATTAAACACAGCATGAAAAGCAGAACCCGTACACAAAAGAAAATTAAACACCAAGCAAGCGAGCAAGTCAAAACCAGCACTTCAGCTTAACGAGTCAATTATCGAAGAAACAAAACAATCGATTTCAGTACAAAACTGTTTTTCAATGGACTGAAAGTAGACGAAATAAGCAAGGTCACTTAATACACTAAGTGTCAGGGACAGGGCCACGTAATAAATTGATGTCCGGCCAACAAGTGGCTGTAGGGGGTGTGAAGAGGGGTGGAGGGGGGTGTTCCGATCCATTGCCTCCTTGTGTATTCGATGGAAAACTTATTTTTGCAACGTACGCCCGATTGAGTTAACATATTGCGGTATTGGCGGGCGCCTGTTTATTTTTGGAGCCATTTTTTTTGGTGTATGTGTGATATTATTGGGTCAGAAGGTTTGTTTAATATGCTAGGAGCAAGAGTGTTAGGAAAATGAGATGCTTGAGCTAGTACCAAAGTCTCACATGGCTTTAGAAATGACTGCACGGTGCTTGGTATCCACCATTGAAGTCACAAAACAAAAGCCTCCATTGTTTCTTAACCCATGAAACCAGATCTCCAGGTCAGTCACTCAGAGAGGCTCGCGTATTGTATTACCGCATTTACGGCCCACACTCTTATAGTGGTATAAAGAACAGGGTATAATAATGTTCTTCATGCACATAGAAAAACGAGATTCCTCCTACCAGACTGGTGTTGTGTCTGGTGAGCCCGACATTTGTTGTTGAGTTTTCCTATAATGTCTTATGTCGCGGAAAACTTTAATTGCGCGATTTAGAGTTTTGATGTTAGTTCTTCCTTCGTGTCATAGATGGCGCTGTAGTAATTTTTGTTGTATGTTGCCCTAGTACTTTTTGTACTGTCGCTAAACTCTCACATAGAGGAGGCTTCTGTCCCAGTTGTGGGAACACTATAAGCTGATCTTGCTTATGTTAAACAGGGGCACCTCACAATACAAATAAACATATGTACTGAGGAGGATCCTTTTTAAAGTTTAATCCGGCAGAAAAATAACATACACCATTTCCATTCCATTCCATTATTATCACACACAAAAAAAAAGATTAACAGACACCGCAAAAAGGTATGGCAATGTAAACAAGACTTTCGTAATTGAAAACAATTACAGCCAGGCCAGACCTAGCCTGCCGACGTAACAGATTGGCCATGAGCTACATGGTACACGCGTGTTGCAACAGCGACTGCATGTCCGCCCACTAGTAATTTCTCCTGAGTCGTGGGTACATTTACAAACATTTAAACTCACAAACATAAACAGCCAGACCCGAACAACTACATGTAGGCCATACCAATATTTGTTCCGTGCGGGAATCAAACCCGCAACACGCGAGAGCAGCCAAGCACTCAGCCACTGCGCCAACCGTGCCGTCAAAAATAATCAGCCATATAAAAATAAAGAAATCACAAGGATTTCACTGAATTTAGAACATTTTTTAACTTAAAATTTAGTTTTAAGTGAACTTTGACATACAAACTAAGTACTTAGATAATGTTTTTCTTCAATCAATCATTAAAATATCAAATAACATTTCATTTCGTTCCCATATAATGTTCTCATTCCTGGGACATAGGACTCCTCTTTGTGAAAGTAAGTGAGCTAAAATCGTAATGCGAGACCTAGTGTGGGTTGGTGACCATACCAGCAACTGAGCAGAAAACAAATGAAAGGAATTGCTTATTCATATCGGCGCGACGGTATAGTCCTTTTTTTTTTTTTTTTTTTCCGGATGGGAAATCATCAAATGACTTCTCCCGCTCTGGGCTGAGCGGGAGGGTGTGTCAGACTTTTACTGACTAAAACCCACCCATGTTCCTTCATCGCCCTTTGTGTTCCGGGGCCGCGGTATCTCTTTCGAACAACCCGCAGCCCCCCGACGGTATAGTCCTGCATGATTCTTTTAACATTTGCCCTTAATCAAAACTGTCGACGCCATCTTGTTTTTTCAATACGATTTCACGAATGATTCAAACAGCGCCACCCTGTCGATGTCACCAAGAGCCAAAAGAACCATACTAACGATACTCCCATGAAAAAAACAAATGAAACGCGCTTTGGTCGCAAATCGCGTCCCAAGTCACATCACCTGAGGTCGTAGACGACGCGCAACTAAAACAAACACGCCTAAAAGGCTGAAAGCTAGCAACTAGGGTTGTCACTACACAGTCGACTGACAGACGTAAACAAACGGTCGTGCCGGTCGCAATACAATTACACTGTCGGCCAAATGCCAGTGAAACGTCTCGCCAGTGTAATGGGAGGTTCCGCAAGTGTCATTTTATATGTAAATGAAAGTTTCTGGAAATATTGTAGAAATCTTGCCATGTTTTATTTTACAGGTGATGTTTTTTTGTTTTGTTTTGTGTAGTTTTCTGCGCCTGTTTTTGGAGGTAATCTGTGTTTTTAGGCTCAAAGTTGCCAGCTCTTATAACTAAACCTGCGTCTTTGTTCTGTAGATATCACGGCTGTATCTTTAAAACCGTAACAGAAAGCTGATTTAATCATTTAAAGCCATCATGAGATACTTAACAAAGAAAGACGAAGGTATAACTTAAAAATACCACAAAAATATTTATTAACAAGTTTTGATGAGAATTCCCATCGGTAACAATGATAAACATCTACGAACTCCCATCCTCTATATCACCCCTTTTCAGGTGTTGAATTTCAAGAAATTATCCCATAATGTACCTACTAGAAGAAACATAGTAATAGAAGAAACTATTGTGCTTGTATGATTCTGTCTACATACAGCGGTTTGGGCTCAATCCATGCGTTGTCTGTCAGTCAACGAATAAATTGAAGATTGTAATTAAGTAAAAGATCTTCTTCTGTGGTCTAGTGATTGCAATCACGATTGATGTGCATGAGGTCCTGGGTTCCATTCCCAGTTCGGGCAAAGCGCTATTGGGTTTTTTTTCATCAGGAATTTCTCAGTATCAGCCACGGAGTCTGGATTTGTGCCCGGTTAATGGCAATAGCCGCGCCCCCAATTACATGGGACTTAAGTGGCGAAATGTGGGTGCACTACATATTAGGTACACCTCTGCCTAACCCTTCGGGGATTACAGGCGTGATGTACTTTAACACGTTCACCACACCACGGCACCTCATGAGTAAGTACTTGGTATCCTACGGCGCAAATCTTCGTATGGCCACCGGTGGTACATCACCGCCCCATGAACCAAAATACAATTTTTCAACATTGATTTTTGCTTACTTTTCGAAATAATATCCACCTCCTGAGCTGCACTATGAAAATTTGTCAATTTTACTAGGCGGGGACGGTAAATTCAACACTTTCTCTCAAAGCGGCGCGAATTTCTTAGTATATTGAAAGTATAGTGTGAAGTGGCCACCGGTGGCACACCTCGCCGTGTCAGCAAATACTCCGTGCTCCACCGGTGGTACACGCCGGTTTGAACGTGTTAAGTACTTTAAGATTTTTAGAGCTATTGAATAAAAATAAACCTAACTTTTTGGTCTTTTTGGTCTTTTTGGTCTCACAGACCCAAAGTACTAACAAACCAAACATTTGCCTTACTTATTCCTCTGTTTTCCACTCTCACAGACCACTGAAGAATTATGGCCTAAAGAGTCGCCGAGAAATTCGTTGAAGCGGATATTACTTTGGTACCGTGTTATACGGCCAATTTCGGGCAATTCTCTTTTGGGAGCAGTCTTATCATTACTTTTTTATTCTTATTTGGGACGCATAATATAACGGTCGAGGTGCATTATAGAACACCCACCGATCCACCCGCCTGTTTATAAATAGTGGTTGCCCGCGACCTTCGCTCGTAAGAAATTATTATAATAATATTACTTCCTTATTCGAATCGGATTTTGTTAATAATTACAAGGGTTTTATTTTTTTTACGTATTTTATTTCTGTAAATAACTATTTAATTTAAAATAAAAATAATGAAATAACCTAATTATACAAAAAGCTCAAAACATAGGGCACATTACCGGTTGAAAGCCTCGAGAAGAAGTTTTTTGATGCTATATTTTATGTTGTTTGTAAGTTTAAGTCATTTTCTTGTTTTTATTATTTAAAACTAGCCTTTGCCCGCGACTTCGTACTTAGAATAAAAAAACGATCATTTCTGTGGTAAAATGTAGCCTATATTTTAAGTTAGGCATCTAGCAGTAGAGCGGTGAAAACTGCTTTCAAATCCGTGCAGTAGTTTTTGCGTGATGCGCGTATAAAGACAGACAGACAAAAATTCTCAAATCTGTTGTTTTGGCTTCTGTTGCTCTAATAAAGACCTCCCATGAATATTTTTTTTTCTTCAATGTACAGACATCTGCCTGTTACAATTTCATTATATTATGTAACGATAAATACAACAATATTACCTTTACTTCGTTTTATCCTTAAAAACAAAATGCCAGCAAAGTATTGAGTAACAAAAAACTTTTCCCATCACTTCATCATTGTTAATTCATTTAAAATTGTATAATTTTCGTCTGACGTTCGCTCATTCTTTGGAAGTCCATAAAATATTATGGTAATCTCATTTTCCCCAAGTTTTTGATGAGCACTCGATTTTATTCGTAAAACATTATCATGAAAATTCTATGTTGAAGTCAGGAAGTTACTCCTACGAGTATATCCTTAAAGGAGATTGGAAATCGACTTTTTAACACGTTTGATCATGTCATTTCCACCGATGTAATCCCTTGTCATTTCCTAACCTCCATCAAAAATTGACATGTGCCCTGAGAGAAGGTATACGGAACCATAGGATGTCTGAGTTTTTATAGAAAAGAAAATTATTTATCAATAGACTCAACTCACGTCCTAACTAAAGCAAAACCTACCAAGTCATAGGTAACCCAAGACACGCACCTCTGTTTTTTCGAATTCATGTGCGTATTGTATAATGGTATGTATTTGACGCGGCGACAAATTAATCTGAATTTGGGATTAAAAAACTGATTAAAGCTGGTAGCAAAAATACTAGGTTGGCAGCTACAGCGAAGGATAATTTTAAATAGAAAGTAGCTGCTTAATAATCAATTGTTAGCTTTGTTTTAATTTAAACTGCCATCGAGTCTTTTGTTTAGGTAACTGAATTTATTGGAGCGTCTTAGTAACCTAACATGAATGGCGCCGCATGACGGGACGGGTCATACCATTCGAACCCAACCTATCCGTGTCGAAGTACCCTAAGCTCCCTGTGCCCTATGTTCTGCACTTGGATAGGCAAGAAAATTTATGCAACTCCAAATTATGGTAAGGTATTTTTTTTTCGCTGCCAAGCTTTTTTTTTAGAAGCAATTAGTTAATCGCCCTTTAAGTTGTTAGTCGCCTGGAATATAATTAGCCATAATTATCAATTGCTTCGGTGGAGGAAAACATCGTGAGGAAACCAGCATGCCTGATAGATATTTCTCGATGGCATGTAAAGCCAAGTCAGAGGCCCATGGGCGGCATGAAAATTCTGACGCCAGGTTAGGCACTAACCTCACGATAAAGAAGAACTAAAGCGATCAGTCGCGCGATTAATTGTCGCGTTCATATGTCACGGCAACAACGCGTTCGGGTTAGCCGAATAAAATAAATGTGACGGATGTGGGTTCTCTCGACGTTTGCTTTGCTTAGGACATCGCCTAACACTCAAAAAGCCGATTAGCTTTTCCTATAAGCAATATCTATTCCATTGTTAGGGAATTCCGAAATAAGACAATTAAGCCCTAATTGATATTATTAGCTGATAATTAAGGAAAACAGTTATCTATTAATAACCTGGTGTCAAATTAATGAGGACGGCATTCTTCAGTGAACTAAGATACTAATTGAAAGGTACGTTCTTCGATCTTAAAGAGAATACGCAAGACTTCTTTAATCATCTGCTTAGCCCAACTAAGTTGGGGTTGGCTTACAGTCTAATCAGATACAGCTGAATATCAGTATGTTAAGTGGAGCAACTGCCTATCTGACCTCCACAACCCTGTTCCTGGGTAATGCGATACCCCTTGGTAAGACTTAACCTATATTTGAATAAAAAAAATCTAAAGGCAAAATTCACGTGTATAAACGTGGATAACGCAAAAGAGTACGTAACTATTGTAGCTGAGATTTCTGTAGTTTCTGTCTTTCTTCACAGGAAAAGCATACGTTAATGTACTTTATGTATGTACATAAGTGGATTCACAGACCATGCTTTGACTTGGCCAAAAATAGTAGTTTTATACGAATGTAAACCTTAAGTTCTTATGCGTTCTATATTTGTGTTCGCATAAGCAAATGTGAGCAAGCATTTCAAACAAAAATGAGTATTATCTTCATTCTAATAAACTTCAAATTCATATGAGACGATCCGACCAAAACTTGCTCCAAAATACATTTACACAAACACCAAATATAATTTACTATGCCCAGCAACAACGTACACGCACCTCGTCGCAAATTCATAAAAATAAAATCCTCCATCTCTGTTTACCCCACCAAACATAATCCCCCTCCAACTTAAGGTTTTCACATTAAAACTTATCTTGTCCCTAATTGAATATTTTCTGTTTGGTTAGGACCTAAGCCGTGGATGGAAGTTTGTTAACATTTTTAATTTCGTTCCCTTAGGTATGTGTGTTGTCAAGAAATAGTTGACAAAGAATGGTAATGAGATGCCTAAGTAGAAAATTACTTTTACTTCTTGTCGTTGGAATATTTTCAATATTAGAAGTTTGACACGAGGAGTGTTGCGATACATCACATCATCATCTGCCTAGCCATTTCCCAACCACGTTGGGGTCGGCTGCCAGTCTAACCAGATGCAGCGGAATCCCATTACTTTACGTAGAGCGACTGCTTATCTGACCTCCACAACCCAGTTAGTACTAGGTAATACCATACCCTTGGTAAGACTGGTTGTCAGACTTTCGGGCTCCTGGCTATCTGTAACGACTTCCAAAGATGTACAAATGACTACTGGGACATCTAGGCTCAGACTTACGGGCCACTGAGTACCTGTTACGACTGTCAAAGATTTACAATTGACAGCCAATATCCTTTGGTAAGACAAAGTATGTCGTATTACCCATGTTACTAACTTGGTTGTGGTGATCAGATAGGCAGTAGCTCTATGTAAAAGACTGGTATTCAGCTGCATCCGGTTAGACTGGAAGCCGACCTCAACATAGTTGGGAAAAGGCTCGGCAGTTGATGACACGGGGACTGGTACGATACATCTCAATACGGGTCTCTTTCTTAGCTTTTGTTTTGATGTTTCCTCGGTCATCGATTTAATACTCACTGTAAAAAGTTTCGCGTCGCGGAACTATTTTTTTATTTCAATATGATTCCGCAAACGTATGCCAACATTTAAAACCCCGCCATCAACGTCGAACACCGAAAGATTCTTTTAATAATGTTGCTATGCCACTACGCTTATATAAAGTTACGAAAATTGTGCTCAGGCACTAAAATGTTCTTATCTGGCCTATGTGTAACTCCTCATTCCCTAGTCGCCTCTTAAAAAACTCCCGGAAAGACCAGATTTTGTTTTACTTAAGAAACCTTAAATGACGTAGCTAACGTAAACCCTACATCCCTAATACAGATATAATCTTCTGCCAAGTACATGAACGGGTACTAAATTGGATATGATTGCCCCGTTAGTCCAGTGGTTGACTAGCGCGACTGCTGGGCACGAAGTCCTAGGTTCGATCCCAGGTCGAACAAAGTGCTACTGAGTTTTTCCATCAGTTCTCAGTACCAGCCACGGAATCTGTATTTCTGTCCAGTTGACGGCAATAGGCTCGCTTCCTATTACATGGGAATTCAACATAACTGGTGAAATGTGGTTGTACTATTAGGTACACCTCTGACTAAACCTTCGGGGATTATAGACGTTTTGTTATATGTAATCGTACTAAGATTGTAAGAAAGAAAGGAGGTATCTGATGAGATGACAAGTAACAGAGAGTTATGAAAGAAGGAGACATGCTGCGCCGACCCCAAATAAATTGGGATAAGATTTACCTGCCGTAAATGATGATGAGTTGATGATAAAAGATCTTCCATCATCATTCTCGAAGCTATAAAAAGAAACCAAGTACAAAAACACGGTGCTCGTAAACCTAAAAGAAACAGACTATTCAATAGAGTCCTCACAAAACACCTAACTCAATCTATTCTCTAACTGTCGTAGTAAATTTGTGTTAGCTAAATTCCTCCAGATGGTCCCTAATGAAGATTTCTGCTTCAATTCTGTCTGTACCATTGACAGTAACAAATCGCACCTGCCGGGCCTTATTAGGTGGTACTGTGACGTAATAGGATTTTTTTTCTTTTTATTACTTTTCATCTTATTTAGGAGGTTTATAGCCAATTTCACTGTTCTTGTAGAATGACAGCCGAGGATCAATTTAAATGTCTCAGGTTCGAACCTAAGATACGCATCTCTGATTTTTCGGATGCATTTGCGTATTGTATAATTATCACATGCATTGGTGAAGGAAACCATCGTGAGGAAACCAGCATGCCTGAGTTATTTCTCGACGGCATGTAAAGCTGAGTCAGAGGCCCATGGGCGCCATAAAAACTCTGACACCAGGTTAGGCACTAACAAAAGCACGAACGAATTCTGAGTAAGTCGTTTCTCGCTTCAACCGCAATTAGCAGTCTCAATAAATATACCAGGACAACATAAACACAAAGGACTCTACTCAAAACCGTAATAAAACAAAACAGCCTTGAAGACAAATAAATACCATAACAATATTACAACACGACCGTGAATAGATTGAAACCAATTTGATAGCATCTGTACCTGTTTTACGATGCTCTTTAGAGGCGTAGGCATCGGTTCTCATTTCCTGGTATCGTCGAATATGGCGTATAATTCGATACTACCCTCTAATACGGCTATCGCGTGTCGAATGACATGCGAATTACGGGTGAATGTTGACACAGTGTAAAGGAATACAGTAGCATTATGGTTTGTTGTCGGATTGCGAATTTGAACTGCGATCATGCAAGTTTATTGGGCTTTATAAAGAGGAATTTCATAACATTTTTAATTCTGTCAAGTTCAATAAATAGCTAGTCGATCGTCAGTCAATTTTTCAGCGTTGCTTCAATGACTTGACATATTAAAAGGTTTCTCATTTCGTAGGTACTCACATAGACTCACTCGCAGATGAAAAGTCACACACAGGTAGACCACATAATCTATCTGTGTGCGTCTTTTCATTAAAATTGGTTGATTTCCCAAATCCATTAGGATGTCCCAAAGGACAAAAGATGTTTTTATCCCGGTACTTCTTTCTTAGGGCTTCATTCACCCGGCTATCAAGCAAACGATGCCCACGGGTTAAAGCTAACTGTCATATTATTTTCTAATTTCGATTTTCGACGCACGGATTAGTCACGCCGCTGAGGCGCCCGTGCGTCCGTGCGCGGCGTCCGTGTTCTGTGCGCATTTGAGTTAGCTGCCATATTACTTACGTAAGATCGCAAAACTAGCGTGATAAGCCTTACTTACCTCATACCATTTGTTCCAGAGGGTGCTAGAGCCAGCTTCGTTCACCGTATCCGCCGACCGTCGGTTCCTGCTGCTAGCTCAGAACGTACGCAAGATTCACACGCATTCGTACCTCGCACGGTATACTGTGTACGATATACTGACCACGTGAGTACTTAGCCTTATTTTTTTTTAAATTAAACTAGCAACTTGCCTCTGCTGGAAAAATGCCTGGTTTAAGAGTTGCAGGTTGTGAGTTCGAACCTAGGCAGGCGCGTTACTTTGTGTAATTTATTCTATCATCACATCATCTATATTTAAACGGCGAAGGAATCAAGAGGAACTTGGTTTATCATAGAACCAAAACACCCGCCACGTCCACCATCCCGCAGAGGCCTGCGTGGTGGATGATAGCCTACTCCATGTTACGAAGAGCCATTATAAGCTGATTCTTTATACAGAAAAATATTTGTTCAAATTGCCGCCTAAAACACGCTACAGATGGTAATTACTTTAGTAACTTACTTTGTAGGTAACCTTTTCAACGTGTTTTCTACCTAATTTCAATAAATTACTTGTATCGACCCATATATTTAGTTTCATATGCTGAAAGAATGAGTATGAATTATTAATCATAATATCACGCCTGCAATCCCCAAACGGTTAGGCAGAGGTGTACCCAATAGTACACCCATATTTTACCAGTTATGTTTTTTCAGTTCTATGTAATAGGGAGGTGAGCCCATTGCCATCAACCGGGCACAAATCCAAACTCCCTGGCTGCTACTGAGAAATTCCTAATGGAAAAACCCTACAAAACTTTGCTCTAACGTGTGGCTAAGCACTAATTACACGATAAAGAAATTAAAGACTTTGCTCGACCCGGAAATTGAACCCAGGTCCTCATGTTCAGCAGTCGCGCTTACGATGACTCGGTCAACGAAGCAGTTGAATCATTAATATAACAAACATAACGCAATGTACTCACAGCCGGGGCAGTAAAGTTATTTCTCTAGCCAAGCGATTACTTATGCATGACTGGTCCCCGTTAAATCGTATAAAGTTAAATTATTTTGGGTAACGCAAGTAAAGATTCGGGCACACTATGTGTACTTTCAAATGTTTAGTTTTCTCTTAGCAAAAAGACATAATTATATCTTATACCTGGTGGGTTACCTGTTAGTGCAGGAATGTTTTAGTAAGAGATGGCGCTAGACAGCTATCTAGCGCCATCTCTTACTAAAACATTCTGCTGTCTAGCTCACTTTCCCACTCTCGGAATAGTCCTAAAACATTCCTGCACTAACTTCCTGTCATAAAACATTCATGGTCACCCCCTTCGTCAGACTGCATCAAATCTGGCACCAAGATCCCTCTGTCAGAATGTGCTCGCCATGCGGCCAATAGAGACCGGTGGAACCTTTTTTTTCTGTTCCCTATACTACATACACAGGCTCGGTTATGCCTGCGCGGTGCGCCTGCGCACCCATAACCAAGCCTGTGTAGCAGGTCGCATGCACAGCTCTCAACAACTAAAATAACTTCATTGGTAGCTATGTGTCTGCGCCATTTGGGGTTGAAACACTAGGGCCATGGAGTCCGAGTGCGCACCTAGTCTTTCGGGAAATCGCCAAGCGGTTGGTCGACTCTTCTCGTGACCAGAGGGCTGGCCTATTTTTGGGTCAAAGAATCAGTATTGCCATTCAACGTGGCAATGCTGCCAGCCTTCTAGGCACTATTCCTGTTGACAGCGATGTGGAAGAATTTTTTGACGCCCTTTAATGCTTCTCTTCTTTTATCTATGTAAATATTTGTATTATTATTTTAAGATTCCATAAAGTACCCATATCGTCGTATGTTGTCGGTGATGGCGTGCTTGCAAATGAGCCAACCGTCCGGTTTGCAGTTACGTGTGTGTTCTCTATGGGAGTAGGCACATTTAAAACGGTCATGCATAACCTATTTATTTATTTAACTATTTAAACACAAAACACATTATAGGAAAAATAACATACAAACAAAAGAGCACGAAGGTACCACTTATTTAATTTAGAAATTTCTTCCAGCGAACAAGTGTCAGGATAGATAGACAAGAAACATAGACTCAATGTGTAAAAATTATAAATTAAGCCTTAACTGAACAAACATAAATAATTAAATCAGTATAGATTAAAATAGAATGGAATATTCATTTATTTACTTAGAATGTAGGTATTTACAATAAGGTGGTTACAACAATATTGAAGAATCCTTGTACATTCTACCATTTTGGCATCCAAACATTGATGCAGTTCATCATCACACATACAATCATTGGTACACAACTAAAATGTATGTATCAGCTAGAAAGTCACTCTCATTTAATAAAAGTACAGTTAGTTTCTTTTTGAAAGTTGTTACTAGAATAAAAACATACTAATATAATCAATATACTTATAAAGAAGGTGTAGTTTTGCAACCTCGTCAAAATTCAGGAGGTTGTCATAGAAGACGTAAATAATCAACATAAATTACGGTACTTGGTCAATAATAATAAAATTTTGCTGTTTTTGTTGTTTTAATTTGACACTGTTTCAGAATGAAGTCCTTTTCTAAAGAGGAGAATCACCGTTTATCGAATAAACGTCTGCGCTTGTTTGTGTGTGTGAAAGCGCGGTTATAAGGCTAGTATTAGACGGGCTGCGCTAATACGGGTGGTGTACACTTATTGATTTCCGAATTTATTAAAAATATTACCTACCCATTTTATTATTGATTCCGGTCGAGAATCATTAGCATAGTTACCTCCTTGACTTTGACGAGGATGCAAAGCAACACCTTGTATATTTAATAATATTTACCTTAAATGTATTTTATTTACCTATCGTCTATTGGCCGTTTTAAACAGCCCATTAACAGAATACTTTTCAACACCACAGCCCCATAGTGCGCCCCATCCCTTAGCAAAACATTACCCAGTACACACCACGTCTCAGTATTGTAGCATAATTAATTATAAAACAAAATTAGCAACGAGCTCACAAAGTTGAAGGTCGCCAAAACTCCCGTTAATTTGTTGTGCTAGTTGTCTTTTCAGACGACTCACTTTTTGTTCAGCGGGTAGTTATTAACCGGGGACGTGATGTCGAAGTTGGTAATTATTGTTTGTTTACAGTTAGTGTAACAATATTGCTTTTAACATGTTATTAACTTTGATTATATAATGTCTAGATAGAGCGTCGCCCTACAATCGTATCAAAGAAAACGAGTCAACATTTTCAAGTATGTGTGCGTGCAGGCGTCGTTTTACACTATGCGTCTATGTCTTTGTGTGCGTAAATAATGATACCAGCTACTACAATTCTCCCATAAATCACATAAAAAAATAGACTTATTAAATAAGATAAGTTTTAGGTGTATGACACGATCTGCACTGATTGGCGGGCAAGCACTTGTGAACCAATAGTTGGTTGACACTTTTTGACACGTTTGCGCGCACTTGACGCTCCATCTAGACATTATATAATCAAAGGTTATTAACCGCTATACGTGACGATTTGTGACTTAGGGAAAATTTTCGCGTCTAAATCTCGTATCAGCTTTAAGTTAATCACCGAACTGGATAAACAGATTCTGGCTAAAAATACTTCATCATCTTCATTCTCTGCCCTTATCCCAATTTATTTGGGGTCGGCGCAGCATGTCTTCTTCTTCCATACTTCTCTATTACTCGTCATCTCAGCAGTTACCTCCTTTCTTGCCATATCATCCTTCACACAGTCCATCGCATCGTTTCTTTGGTCTTCCTCTACTCTTATACCTATCCACATTCATACTCAAAATCAAAAATACTTAGAAGAGTTGAACTTTCACTATCACTTACGGGATATCTTCCGCGATTAATGTTTATATTGAGCTCCCGATATTTCGTCGCTGTTGCTGTTGTTTGTTTTTGACTTAGAAGAGTTATTTCTCATAATATACCTCATTTGATTAACTGCTCAATTTACCAAAATAGTCCTTAAAGTCAAATAAATCTCCATAATACCCTTCCTGACATATAACTAGGAGATGAAGTGCTAACACTCTAGTTTTAACATTTCTGTCCAAAACTACTTCAAATGCTAAATAAAGGTTAAAATAGAAATAATAAATAAAAGAGAACTGGTTGAAATTGACTGAATGAGTTTTATACGATTATTACGAAAACTAGATTAGACATGAAATGCGATACTACACAAGTTTGCAAGTTCTGAACGTAAACGATACTGTAGGCGATCATTCAAGTTGGATAGAAAAATTAGAAGATAGTCTTCGAAGATCATTTTGCAACAGGGTAAAGCTTCTGTATAAGTATTCTCTCTTTCGCAGATTACAGACGTATCCTTACTTTTATAGGTTTTCATTTTGGTAGTAAAAGGGTGGAAATCAGTGTATTTCCTTACTTAACGTAACGTGTTTTCCCGTTAAATACCCAAATGTTATAAAAAAAAGAAAATAAGCATCGAGAAAATTTGTCTTTTCCTAAAAGCTAATCTTTTGTTTTTAAGTTTGATTGGATGATGGCTTTTACCGGCGAAAATCATCATCTGCCTAGCCTTTTCCCAATTATGTTGGAGTCGGCTTCCAGTGCAACCGGATGCAGCTGAATACCAGTATTTTACATGGAGCGACTGCCTATCTGACATCCACAACCCAGTTACTACTGGGTAATACGATACCCCTTGGCAAGACTGGTTGTCAGACTTTCGGGCCACTGACTACATGTAACGACTGTCAAAGATCTACAAATGACGACCGGGACCAACGGCTTAGCGTGCTTTCCAAGGCACGGAGGAAACTCGGTATGTAATGGGTGGTCACCCATCCACGGACCAACCTAGTTGAGCACGGCTTTACCTAAAGATCGACCCAAGTGGCTGTTATTATATAGCCACGAGCCCCTCCTTTTACCCGCGGTAATATCGGCCTATTAATGTTTGAACTACTGGGACGCAGACCTCCTTCATGTGAGAGAGACTGGGTCGATATCTACCACTTGTACTTGTTTTGATTTACCGTTTTGAGAGCAGTGGTAGTAACAGTGGCTCTATTATTTCGTTATAACCAATATTAAGATTAGAACATAATTATAATAAAGGAATACGAAACAATAACACGGCAATATTGCCAAAGGATGCACAAGTGATATAAGTTGTAAAAAACCGGCCAAGTCGAGCGAGTCGGACTCGCGCACCGAGTGTTACGTACAAACCTGTAGGTATATAAGTAATAGTTCACCCATCACGACAATCAACTAAAAATTTACGGTTTTCGCACTTTTTCCTTTATCTGTGCTATAAGACGTTGCTTCGTACCAAATTTCAAGATTCAGACACGGGAAGTACCCTGTAGGTTTTGATTCCCTTGCTAGTGTTGAAAAATTGCGGCATAAACGGCTATATCTTTTGATTGCGTTAGCTTACAAGTTTGATTTTTTCACAGCTCCAAGAGACAGTAGACTTGAGTATGTTCCTGAGAAAAAGGGTCTTGACACACAGACGAACGGACAACAAAGTGATCCTATAAGGGTTCCGTTTTTTCCTTTCGCGAACCCTAAAAAACATACATAAAAACGGAAAAAATACTAAAAATAAATCACAAGGCCATTTTTATGAATTGACTTGCGACAGTCTAGTTTCTTCCACAGTCAGTTTTACGTGGCGTGCTCCTGTGAGCTCATCTTGTAACTAGATTCTAACTGCATCCTCTGGTATAGATCAACATAGGTATAAGTTGAGAGGACCATTCCACTCAAAGAATTAAAACCAATACCTACATTAGTTAAACTGTTGATTTGACTAGCTAAGTGGTGATGAAGTAAAACCTCACCTTATTGGTGAGGTTCTTCAGAAAGGTCAGGTGCTTAGTACTCGCAACCGGCCCGGCGTGCGTGTGTGCTCAGAAGGAGGAGGTTCTCAATTCGGTTGTATGTTTTTTTTTTTTTTGTGTTTGTTACCTCATATCTTCGTCATTTATGAACCGATTTGAAAAATTCTTCTTTTATCTTGATGGGATCTACTTCCCAATTGGTCCCATAGGAATTTCATCGAAATCGGTTCAGCAGTTTGGTTTTGAAATCAAAATAGCTGGAAAAAATATGTCATCCAAGTCACAAACACACTAGACAGACTTCCAAAAAAAACACAAAAAAAAGTGGAAAATAACTTTACTTTCGGAAGTCGGTGGCAAAAAAATCAATGAAACAAACAATAGTCACCGACTTCCGAAAGTAAGTTCCACTTTTTTAGTGTTTTTTTTGGAAGTCGATTTTTTTTGCAAAAAAGTGTTGTAGTATCTGCCTACCCCCATGAGAAAAAAGCGTAAGTTCATGTATATATGGTGACTACAACTCGGGGCGGTCACTATTGTTCTCAGGGATACGACTTCAAAAAGCGTACTTACAGAAATTTTCCTCACAGACTGCTTTTAATTTTTAACACACCCACCTACCGGTGTTTACTTCGCTCCCACAATGTATCCGTAGGCTAATCAAATCCTTGTTTCCATTTGATGATAATTTCTCCTAAACCAACATGAACCTTATTCCAATATTCGTTAAGTTGGTTTCAGAATAACTATGTAGTACTTATAAAAAAACAGTTTTTGTAACGCGAACTGCGGTACAATAACCAAAACAAAATAATTAGAATTTATTAAAACTTATATACTGAGCTTACACTGAGCAGTGATAGTCTAGTGGTGTGACCGTTGGAGTGCCAAGTCATGGGTCTCGAGTTTGAACCCCAGACACGCACCTCTGATTATTCGGAATTGTGTGCGTATTGTACCTATAATTATCACTTGCTTCGGAGTAGGAAAACATCGTGAGGAAACCAGCATGTCTGAGAGATATTTCTCAACGGCATGTAAAAGCCAAGTCAGAGGCCCTTGGGCGGCATAAAAACTCTGACACCAGGTTAGGCACTAACCACACGATAGAGAAGAAGAAGAGAAAACTTATATTGTATTTATTTATCTATTAAAACTTCATGCACAAGTAAAACCTTTGTACAGTACAAAAGCGGACTTAATCGGGCGGTTTTATGTGTGGTGTTTAAAGTGTTTTTTTCTAAAACTTTTATACTTGTTTACAGGTTTGGATACTACATCGCGAACGTAGTGTAAAAAACTTCTGGCTCTCCACGCCTACCGGTATAAAAACTCTAATATTTCAAAAATTCATTATCAATTCAAGAGTTCGCGAGCTCTTTCCCTTGAATTTTGTTTCTTACAAGTCTGTGAATTATGTAATGAAACATCTGTTCTTGAGTTCTGAAGAATATATATATAAATATATTACACGCTATTGTATAGAATCTGGTTCTTCTAACCTAACAGACAGATGTGTTGCTGGGGAGTTTTTTCCGCCACTTCTTCTTCCCAGCTAAAACACTAGGAAGTGACGAAGGCCGGGCGTTTTGAGGACTGTCTCTTGTAAACTAGACGTTCAAAAAGTGCTGATTATCAGGCCAATTTGAATAAATGACTTTTGATTTTGAATAAAGGGATGGGGCAATTTAGGGGTTTGAATTTTCGGTTGGGGATGTAAGCTGTTGGTTATAATTAGGTAAGTACTTAAGAAAGGAAACACGTTTTTACATATTGATCTGACTCTGTGACTCTGTCCTGATAGACTATGCGTGGGTTCGGATCACGACTCATCTCAGATAGATAGATACAACATTCTTTAGTTTACATCATAACAAATAAAAAAGGATAGGTGGTAGGTCCTGTAAATGTGTTTTTAATGGCCGCTATTACAGCAAAAACAATTGTAAAATGCGTTATGGAAATCATTAAAATCCCTGATAAATTTAATTTCAATATTTTATCATTCATTTCGTAAATTCCAATTAACAAACAGCCAGCACTTGCATCAACATTTAAAATCGGTATACACATAAATCAACAAAAAAATTGTGAACCAAATAAATCTCTTCCACATTTATGAAACCTTGGTACCCGGTTACAAATAGTCACCATTATGCACGGGGTAACAATTGAAAAACGTGAAAAATTGACTCCCTGTTCCGAGGAACGAGCTTTGAAAACTGAGTAACAAATTGCTTTTCAATGTGCTATGTTAGCTGCAAGATTTATTTGAAAGAAAACGTGTTGTTCCTTCTGGGACCTTAGTAACGGATGACATTTTTTCAGTGTTATTTGGTTCAGCCATTATTGTAGTTTATTTTGATAAAATGATAGGCAAATAAGGGTTGAGGAAAAGTCGAGTGGCCATTCGTTAACCGATTGCACCTTTTTTTTTTTTCGGATGGGAAATCATCAAATGACTTCTCTCCCGCTCTGGGCTGAGCGGGAGGGAGTGTCAGACTTTTACTGACTAAAACCCATCCATGTTCCTTCATCGCCCTTTGTGTTCCGGGGCCGCGGTATCTCTATCGAACAACCCGCAGTACCCGGCAGGCATCGGCCCTTGCGGGCCCCTTCCCTATGCTGAGATCTCTTTGAGGCGCGCGTGGAACACGAACGCGCCGTCGACACGGCCTGTCGTCCTAAGACGGAGGGACGGCGAGCTAGCCCTTAGCTCACCGTCCACAGGCCCGCGTCTACGGTGGCCGGGGGCCACCACGTAGCCCCGACGCCCGGTGCGTCTCCCGCGGCAGCTGGGACGTGAGGAGGAACGCTCTCTCTCACGTTCCGCCTCCTCCTTTGCTAGCATGACTGCTTCGCAAAAGGAGGTGACGGCTTCCCATTCCGTCTCGCTCCGGACCATGGCTCGAACCAGGGCCGGACGCGAGAGGTCGCCGCCGCAAACTGATTGCACCTAAGATTCTAATTTTTTTCATGAATCTCTTTTCTGTATTTCTGAGTTTAAAAGAAGAATTTAGTTTGGGTCTAAAATGTCCAAGTATTTGAACGTATGTATATGTTAATTAAATGCATAGATAAATTATGCAAATTAAGTTATTGTTCTTAACCCTCTTGTTTAGATAATTATCATAAGTCCTTCCCTGCTTACATCCGATGCTAAAGGAAACTTGAAAGAAATATTGTGTATGTACTTAAGTAATAATTTTATTTGGAACAACAGGTTCACAAACCAAAAGAAAACAAAGATATAGTTCCAAAAGTAAAATACACACTGCTTTCAAAGCCCAAGTCAAACTACATCAACGCCAATTCATAGACAATAGCCATAAACTTCATCACAAACCACTAACAGACAACTCGATCCCAAATCGATCCCTACAAATCTCAACTCTAATGATTAATCCCACAAGTACCAAACTCGTTGATAGTCGGTTAGTTTGTCACAACAACTTGACGGCTAATGGCCACAAAGACTTATTGTTTGCCAAATAGATTGCTCGAATTTGATTTAAACTTTGAGTCGATTATCGAAGTTAACCGCCCTTTGTATGGACACAAAATAGATATAGAAGGTCAAGAAAGTAATCCAGAAGGTCGATTCCATTATCAACTCGGCCTCGAAGTGTCGCATTTTACTGCTGGACATGCGCCTCTCCCAAGCTGGAATACGCGTACCCTGTCCTCGCCCTTCCGCATCCAGGCTGCCCCAGCCACCTGTTTATGGTCGTCGGACCACGGTTACACACGGATAACCGGTTGGTTTTCCGGATAACTTCAGTTGGATCTTATCCTTCAACGGAATCCAGTTCCATTTTAGCAAGTTAACGCACGCACACATAGACACGTTTCACGTACATCGAGTGTAAATTAAAAATATATATCCATTCTAATTTTGATGCCAATCTTTGTCTCTATAACAATCAATCCCGTTTGCGGATCTGACTCTTTGAGGGAGTCAATCAACCAACAAGCATCCGTCAAAGACCGCGTTTTGAGATTGGAATTGAGATACCTACAATTTTAATTTTGTAAGAAACATTGTGCCCGTTTTATATATATTTATGTAGTTATTCGTTTTATATTTTATTGAGCCTTCTGTATCTATCTACTCCATGATCTGTATTTGGTTATTTCTCTTCTCCATTATGCCTCAACAAAAGAAACTTTTTCATGCTTTAAAAGTATTTCAAAGCCCGCGGTTTCGTGTTTTGTGAATTGCCTTTTTGTATCCGATTTGAGTCGATTGGTAAAAGGATGTTCTTTATCGATTTGAATTGCGTTGTGAAAGGTAATTACTAAAGTTCTGTTGAATAAAGGTCTGGGTTGTAAACGTTTGTGTATGCTAATGTTGTTTTTGTAATATGGTTAGGGTAAAGTAATTACTTTGTAAACTGTATTCAAATTCTGAACTTCTTTATTTGTGATGTACATAAGTACGTATTCTTTCTGTCAGAATGCAGAGACTTCTTTGAAAACCACCTTTATCCAATCACTTACTTTTATCTTGATAAAAGTTACGTATAGAAAATCACTACATCGCTATTTTCTTACCAAAATCGTTGTTGAATCTAAATGTTTTGTACATTCTTGTATGTACTTACATAATAAAATTCAGAAGTACCTACACAAACATAACAGTACAGCAGCCGTAATCGCAGGTACCAGGCGAGCATAAAACCTAATATGTTCATAAATCGGGCCTTTAACACTACGTTCGGCGTACTAAGGTATTTTGCTTGAATATACAAGACACGTTAAGGATTCTCTACTCTATTTCATAGAGATAAAGTTGATAATAAATTGCGATTATTTATTTACTGTGTTGTCTGGATACAGTGGATACATACAAATCCTGTAGTTTGCAGGATGGTGTATCGTAAGAGATTTTGTATGTTAACGCTCTTCATATTTTAAAGTCTTATTTCATGTTTTCGCATTTTTCAACCTCATTTCGTGCTTATTTCTCACTTTTGTCGAAAATTGAGGAAATAATGCTACATGTGGCTTTTTCATATTGCCAACTCTTTAGGGTGACTGGTAATTAATGACCGACACTTAACCACGTGATTGTACTCATGATAATAAACAACTACTTAGTACATTATGCGGCCTTACGAAATGTCCTTTCTTTGGTATTGTTCGTTGTGTCGTTGAGCTCCTTGGGTTATGAGTCGAGCTACACGATCACTGACAAATGCTTGCACTGACTGGACAGGTCCACTCAAATTTGTGTGATTCTTTCATCAAAAGACCACCTCAGACACTAATCTGCATGGTCCTCATATTGTTTTTTGATAAAGAATAATAATATTTGTTAGTAATTTCACTAAATACTATTGCATATCCGACATGGGTAGACTGTTGAACCTAAAAATGTTATGTTTATGATAAGATCAAATTTTACACAGTTATGCAATAAATATGTATATCTTTATCTTCATTTAACTAATGTCTGGACTTTAAAAGAGACTGTGACCTCTGAGTTTGTTTCGGCTGTTTCTTCTCAGAGTAGTCAGAAACGAAACACCGGCCCCATCTAGCTTTAAAACATAACATGATGTGACTTGTAAAGTCTTTTTTTAAACCAATTTGCAGTAATAAATTTAATATGATTTATGTTTTAACCTTCCCAAAGAAAAATTTTTTATACTCATTCATTTTTATCACAAGGCGCTGCTTGCGGGCTTGCGCGCTGCGTGGGTGCTCTGCCTACCCCCTGTTGCACGGTACGATAGTAATGAGACAGAACGTCACGCGGCTAACAGCTGATAAGTCACAGGCGCACGCGTGCGAATTTCATACGGCTGTTGTGTTATAAAGGTGAAGAATGAGTACAAAAAAAAATGTTTCTTTGGGAAAGTTGTTTGTTATCATGAGTACAATTTAAGTATCGGTCACTAATTACCAGTCACCCTATACGGGGTGGAAGGGACACCGACGCGAAAACGGAAACCATATACTCAGTACATCATTCTGAAGCCCCCCACATAGAAACTTTTCGTCGGTTATTAAAAAAAAACAGCTGTTTCCTACAAAAGCGCAATACCTACACGGTCAAAATGTATGGAACAGCTGATTGTTTTTATAATAACCGACGAAAATTTTCTATGTGGTGGTTCAGAATGATGTACTGAGTATGTGGTTTGCGTTTTCGCGTTGGTGTCCCTTCCACCCCGTATACTCCTGGTCATACAAGTTAGAAGTTTTACAGAAAGGCAAAAAAAATGTCCTGAAACGCTACCTTTGGCAATCCTGCGATCTTGATTATTTTATCAACTTTAAAAAAAGTATTTCTTGTAAAACCTACAGAAAGTCAAACCAAAATCAGTAATGGATAGAACTTTTAACTTAAAAGGCTACAAAAAAGATTTCCATTCATCCATTTTAATTCACAAAGATTACGTAACATTTCTTAAACATTTTCGTGAAATCAATGCCGCGTTAAAACATGGCCGAGTAATGTATATTTAAAAAGTGAAAGAGACGCAAAGGCGACTGAATAAAGCCTTTGTTCGCCCTTCAGCCACTTCCCTTGGGCCCATTGTTGGAAAAATAAAAAAAATATTCGACCGTTGCGCGGGAAAACACGGCTTTGTGACTAATGTCTTGGATGCTAGAGGATACGGGCTTGTTTATTGAAGCTCTTCGCGAACTTGGGAGCCTGGTACTTTGTATGACTTATTTAGTAGGAGTATGTATCTTTATGAAGGGGCTTGTGGCTAAATTAATAACAGCCACAAAGGTCGATCTTCTATGATGATTTAATTACGAACCAGTAATTTTAATAAATACAAAGCGGTTCTGTAATAAAAACCTCCACGTGGAAACTTTAAATATAAATTACTAGCTCTGTATTTAAATTCAAACCCTTTATTTAAAATAAGCTACAGCGGAATTATTAATATTCCAAATAAAATTACCAGTGCTAATCTTTTAATAAAATTACTTGTTACACTGTACTGTCACTAAGTACAAAAGACCTCCCAAAAAGCCTTGGCCAAGTCAAACAAAATTCAGCAACAATACTCAGATTTCCAATTGCATCCTCGAACCGAAGCAAATATTTCTACATCATTCAAATTCATATATTCCGACGGGAGTTCGCCACCCAAGCTCTAGGAGTAATGGAGCGGGCGAGGTTTTCTATCAAACTTGTCTTGGATGCCGTCTTGCTGACTTGCGTATTAAATCTCCTTGAGAATTTGGGAGCCTGGTACTTTTTGATTATAAGTCTTTAAAATAGGAAAAACACCGATTTTAATGGAGCGGGCGAGGTGTCTTGCTTGCTGACTTCCAATTACAATATTTTCGTGAACTGTACCCTTGGTATTTTCTGATGATTTTAAGTCATTCAAATAGGAAGAGCACCGAAGGGTGGGTTTTCTATAAACCTTGCCTATCTTTCTGACTGGTGTATGAAATCTCTTCGAGACCTTGTAAGCCTGGTACTTTTCATTTAAATGGGAAGAGTATTGTTTTTTCAGCGCTGGTTAAATGATTGATTCGTGATTGATTAGCAAACGTATCAATAATCCTGCTTTCACTAAAACTAGTTGATACCTAAATTAATTGCTAAAGCGTACGGTTGGATTTTCTACGCTCAGCTTGGTGCTAAGAGTTGCAAAACCCAACATGCAATCATATTTAGGCACTAATTTAAATGTTGCCTAGGCGTTTAATTTAATTCCCAGGAACGGCACCTACTGCGTATTTGAACACTAACTTTATCACAATAGTAAATTAGCATTATAAGGTATCGAAAATAAAAGCATAAATACCTACGCAAAAATCAATCAATCAGATGTTGCTTTCGTCAAAATTCAGCAACAATGCTCAAAACCAAAACATTTTTCCATCATTCAAATTCTTATATTCTTGTCAAACGGATATCTTCGCTCAGTTCAAGGGGTAATGATGCGGGAGAGGTTTTCTATCAAACTTGGCTTGCGGCGAAGTCCCGTCTAACATGATAGAACGGCGAATATTACCAAATAAAACCATGAAATCCACTTTCTGTATAGTTAGGGCGGGTCACGGAAAAGTCATTATTTGGGGAAGGTCAGGGATTTTAATAAATGTAGCTAACATAATAAAGTGCGTGGGGTAACTTTAATAGAGGTTAGGGTAAAGTTTGAAGTTAGAGACATTCATGGGAACCGCGTGTTACCGTTACTCGGTGTGGTTTTTAACTATTTTGTGTTGCTTTTTAGATTCGAAAAGGTAAGATTAGCAAAAATAACGTATAATAATAATTTTTCACACTTAGAAAAAATATTTCAACCCAAAAACGCTGCTTTGTTTAAAATAAAGACCACGGAAAGAAGGTACGTAACACAAATCTTAGACAAAACGGGTAAATCTGAGTATTTTCAAAACAACATATAAGCTACAATCTGCCAAAATTACATTGATTTCTATTATTGTTACAAAAAAGGCATCTTTTGGGTTGCTGCTCTCGGAGGTAAAATATTTGCAATGCAGTATCCTCAGACAATGTCACAAATGTTTACCGTCCTGACCATGTCATCTAAATACCAGAAGAAACGAAAGTATTACACAGCTCGTCCTAAAAGACAAAAGAAAATCACCACGCTAATTCCTCCTCTTTTGTCCTCAGAGAATCCTACCCCCTCACGCATCTTCCCGACGAGGTCGGTGGTGGCGTGATCACAGAAGGACCCTCACTGCTGCTCGCCACCTGGACGCCCAAGGGTCACGGGCTGGTCACCGTGAAAGACTACGACATATACTACCGACCCGCTCCTCGGTCTTCCACGGGCTATCGAGTCACAGAATCTGGGATCCCTGGGACTATCCACAACGGTGTTCCGGATTGGTTGTATGAAGGTATGTTCTTTTGTTACCTTGATGATCTACTTCAAGCTGGATTTTGCAAAATAGTTTTGTATGCGTTTATAATCCACAAAAATCGATCTGAGCCAGTTTTGATAAATCTCTTTTCTACTAATTTTAGTTTCAAAATAAAATCTAACACCCGTATCTATAGTCAAGTTAAAGTAATAACTTGAGCTTAAGTAATTATTTGTGCAATTTCTTTCATGCAATAGACAAGATGTCAAACGAAGTAAGAACCGGCATAGCAAAGCTAGGAATAATATCTTTTTACAGTTCTAACATTAAGCAATTACTAAACTACATAATAAAATCGTATCTTAAATAATGAAATTTATTCAAGTAATCACTTTGACTTGTTTATACATACGGGTGTAAGAAGTGCTATTTTTAGGGGACGGTCTAAGAATTTTACGGTCACTTTTTTTTGTTATTATGAAAAAAAAGTGAGTCCATCATTTCATTAAATTCTCGACTCCATCACAATACAAAAAACAGCAATTTCCCCTCGCCATAATCTCCACAAACAACAAAGGCCTATCCGCTCACTTTTATCGCATCTTCCATTGAATAGTCCCCGAAAATTTTCAAATATTTTCTCCCAGCAAACAGACACTTCAATTTCATGGTCGGCAAGGCGTATCCGTATAACGCTTACGTCATAACCGTTCGTTTTCACAAAGGAAAATCTGGTAGTCTCTGGGAACAGAGAAACCAGTGTTGCCAGTCAATTTCAAATTTTTCGGAGGCGATTTTGTCATTGTGTATGGTGAGTTTAGTAGGATAATTGCGGGGTGCTTTTGAAATAAAATTTTATTATATTATATTTTAGAGGAATTTAATAATACTTTATTACTAAATTCTGGAATTAAATGTGTGACACCTGTACTGTCGTGAGTCGTTTCATATATTGGAAATCGTCATGAATACGAGTATACAGAAAATAGGTCCTCATGGATGGACGGACATAACACGTCAATGTATATCCCCTGTACCAGTACTCACGACGACCAATCAAGCTATGCAAAACTGGAATACGCTGATCTTTCATTGCACGGAAAGCTCATATAAAGCGAGGTCAGGTTATACTGGATATGTATAGCTTTATGTGTCGCCGTGTGTACAAGTAGTCGTTTATTATTAGTTAGTATCTACATATTATCGTCGCTTAAATTCTAACAATACAATACCAATTTATAATTTGTGTTCCCTTCAAATTAAATGAGACTGCTTTTTTTCTAATTGGCTAAAACCACGCGTCTTCCAATTCTATAGCAAACGGCATCAAAATATTTTTTTTTTTATAAATATATAAAATTTTATTTTAAAATATTTTTTTTAAAGTCGCCCAACATGTCGGTGACTTAATTATGCTTTCAGCTCTCGTGGAGTTAGACCATCTGCACAATTATAAATTCTTCACTTGTCGTATCTGTCTATCTTTCCTTTTTTTTTCCTTTTTTTGAGTGTCGTGATGTCCAGAGGCTAAGGCCTCGCCTCTCATGCACGAGGTTGTGAGTTCAAATCTGGGCAAGTACCAATGTATGTCTATAACACATTAATATTAAACTTATCATAATATCGTAAATCCCCGATTTTTATCAAGCCATAGAAACCGTTTTAAAGCAGGGTTATTAGATCATTTCCAAATCATAACAATTAGGTGCTAAATGAAACACGCCCTGTCCACTCAACTCAGAGAACCTACAATTTCCAATATCAATGTAAATTAAACCACTGCCTCTTGAGCTGTGGTCCATGAAACTCGATATTTATCGACGATTCGCTTTTTCAATATGGCCGACGCTCATTCAGCTCAATATTGTGATTCTAATAAAGTTTCGATTGTAACGCTTGTCGTTTGTTCCTTGAGAATATTCTATTCAATTTTGAGGGTAGGTATCTAGTCCGACGAACTCCAATAAATGTTATTTTTATTGATATGAGGGTAGTTCTATGTTGGTGATAAAGTTTGGCCAATATTTTGGAAGGATTCGTTGTAACCCGTCGACTTTTGACTGGTGACGAAATTGCATGCTCTTATTTATTCAATAGCAAGCCGATTATATTATTATTTCCCATCAGCTACTTTTCAGAAACCTTGGGTGATGACTGTTTAAGAGACCTATGATACAAGTATCTTTTACCATATTTCTAAACATGACGAACTTCCACAAAAACTTTCATCGTCTATTTAACTCCTTTAGAGGAGAAATTTTTACTCAACTGAAAAAAATCATGCTTAAATTCAATGCATTCTTGATTTATCTAGATGTCTTCTAAACCCAGAGTCTTAGTCCGTGCGTTGTCTGTTAGTCAGTGAACAAAGAATTTAGATGAATCAGCATTGCCATCTAAGGTGGTAATGCTGCCAGCCATCTTGGCACTTTTCCTATTGACAACGATGTGGACGAATTTTTGACGCCCTGTAATTGTTTTTCCCATTTTGATACACATTTTATTATTTTTTAAGATCTTTTTGTAGTTTGTAAATCATTTACTGACATTCTGATTTCAAATAAAAAAAATTGACTTTTTAAATTATATATTTATAAATGAAGAATTTTAATTACATTTTTTTTTTATTAAGGAGATCTTATTGCTCTTCCCTACGTTTGATACCAAATTGCTCTATACCACCTACCTTCATACATCAGCTGCATGGAAGAGGTTGTATTTTGATATGTTTGAATACATGCATGTCTAATTAATTCTCCCTGCGTTGCTGGAATATCTCAGTTTACCGATACGACGGTACCTTAGTTGGAGGACCTGTAACAAGTTAGTGTTGACTTTGGGCAGTCCTTAAATCGACCTATTTACTACTAGCACTTCGAATTTCTCCTGTTTTGTGGTTGCGTTCCGTGACAAAAGGGGCTTGAGAAATTTTTAAATGAAGCGTGGCCTGTCTAACTTCCGCCATTGTTTTTATTTTCAAAATAAGGGGGCTAAAACCTGTATCTATACAAATAAATAAAATTGACGTGTCTGTTTGTATTTTATAAATAACAGCTTTTTGCTGAATGCATAAGGAAGTATATACGGTACTTAAAACAAAATCAAAAAAACACATTTAAATTTTGGTCTACCTATCCGTCTGTCTGTTTGTTCCGACTAATCTCCAAAACGGCTAGACCGACTTTGACGGGTGTTACTGGCAGATAGCTGATGTCATAAGGAGTAACTTAGACTTTTATTTTAGAACAAGCATTAGGGTTCCTTGTAAAAAATTTAAACCCAAAAATTCCGATTCAAATAGGGAAGTAATATTTTAATAATAATTTCACGCGGACGTAGGTCGCTGGCAACATCAATCATCAATACAAACAAGTTATGTATGTATGAGACAAAATCTTTGTGGGTTCAACATCAAATGTCTTGACAAAGTCTTGGTTCTGCACACAGCTTACACATTATATATTGTAGATCATTAAAATGTGAAAAATCTTTGTTCGAAACCACAATAAGTAGCAATCTCTAAATGTGGATAATCACAAAAGTAGGGAAAGACTAAATAAAAAAACGCTGAAAAAGTGTGAAAGTTGATTAAAAGTCAATAATTAAAATATTCTCCATTGATAAGTGAAGAGTATGTTCGTGGAAATCTTAGTACTTCTTTCTAAAATATTCAAGACACACACTTACCAATATAAAATATGACTATAATTTAGCTCACTCGAAGCAGAAGTTTTCGCATCATTTATCGATATTTCAAATGCAGGTTGGTATAATGACACATCGAATTTTACACACAAAATCTCTTTTTTTTTTCTTTTTATACTAAATAGGCTTGCGTTTGGCCGCAACTCGCCTGATGTGAAGCGACGCAACCTAGGGTGGAGCACGCTTGCCTACAAGAAACCGATTCACTCGAACCTTGAATAGATCCAGATTATAATGATCAGGGAACAGAGAAGCCGGCAGTGAATTCCAGAATGGCGGTGACTGGGACTGGCTAATTTATATTTTATTTAAATACCGCCAATGCAATGTTACTTTAAAAATATTCAGCCCTTATTAGTAAATGGTCCTCTGATTTTTCGGAATTATGTGCGTATTGTACCTATAATTATCACTTGCTTCGGTGAAGGAAAACATTGTGAGGAAACCAGCATGTCTGAGAGATATTTCTCAACGGCATGTAAAAGCCAAGTCAGAGGCCCTTGGGCGGCATAAAAACTCTGACACCAGGTTAGGCACTAACCACACGATAAAGAAAGAAGTCAATGGTGTGCTTAAAGAAGTTGCAAATGCAAAATTATGAAAATATTTTCGCTACCTCGAAGCATAACTTTTCGCATAATTTATCGATGTTTCCGCACACTGCATGTCTACTTCACAAAGTGCACACAGGAGACCAGCTTTGAGAGTTACGATTCTACCAAGTTTCTTGTAGGCAAGTTCTGTGCGTCTTTAGTAACTTATAATTTGGATAGTTTATTAATTATCGACCTTACTTGGCCGTAATAGTTTTATATGAACGGATTCCGATTCCCGGTTACGGATTCTTTATTCTGTGAGGTGCTAGCTGTTTTCTGTGTTTTTTTTTTTAATTGACAGAGGAATTAATCTTTCATGCAGTCAAAAAGTATCCACATAATAAGATGCACACATGTAATTCCCGAAGGGTGGGGCAGAGGTGTACCTTTGACTCTAAAATTAAAATATCCCGAGAATAGTAGCCTAAAATCGGCAACACGCAGCACTAGCAGGCCATGTAATCAACATTTTGTTCTCTATGCACTTATAAGAGAAGAGGTGCAGTCTAATCTTGCAGTGGGACAATAGAAGCTTTTATTGCTTGCAAATAGTCTAATTAAATCATACCACAATTGAGACAGGCTAAACAAAAGAGGAACACAATTCCTTTTGTGTGTGCATTGCACTTAAAATGGAACCATATTATGTAGATAAGTAGAGTAGAGAATTACAAGTTGTTTTTAAGAATAATCATTTTCATTATGTTTCGTTCTTAGTCCAGGCAGACCTGTTCCGTGTTGTTTTAATTCTGCTTTTCCTCAAACGATAATTATTTTTGGTTTATTTTTTTATGTTGTTTCCTTCTGTTCTCTCTTGTGTTTACATAAAAATAAAATAAATAGTCTTCGTTCTGTATCGTGAGGTTAGTGCCTAACCTGGTGTCAAAGTTTTTATGCCGCCCATGGGCCTCTGACTTGGCTTTACATGCCGTCGAGAAATATATCTCAGGCATGCTGGCCTTTCATGGTTTCCTCACGATGTTTTCCTTCACCGAAGCAAGTGATAATAAATTATACAATACGAAAAATTAGAGGTGCGTGTCTTGAGTTCGAACTCGAGACCTTATAACTTGGCAGTCCAACCGTCACACCACAAGGCTGTCACTGTTTTCTTTTTTTAAATAAATTTTAAGAACTACAAGAACCCATAGAAATTTTATCAATATCGGTTTAGTAGTTTGGTTTTTAAATCAAAATATCTGGAAAAAATATTTCATTCAAGTAAAGAAAGTAATGTTTTTTAAAGATTCGTTCACTAACACAGTGACAAATCAACATGTCTTATATATTGAGTACAACATTTAACGTTTCCTACAGATAGATCACCATGAAAAACTAATTCATTGTACCCTACACCTCAGGCTAACCATTTAATTATTCGGAATTACTTCTTCCAAGTCTACCTGCCTGACCTTTCATTCCAACCAGAAATAACTGCCGAAATTTCACGTAAAACACGTCCCAACCCTTCAGCGCATCTCTAGTGGCAACCTGGCAGGTATGCCAAGGAATTTGGCGGACTGGCAACTGGCACAATCTGACAACTGGCACGCAAATGAGCCGAGTGCAAGCGCTCATTAAGATAAAGGTGCGGGTTCGTTTACAAGCCGTCTAAAGGAATAAAATGATCATTCTCTCCCCTCGGGGTGTAAAATTAGAACTTCTTGGGGTTTCGGGTTTTTTAGGCATCTGTAGAATGGTTTGTGTGTTTATTGGTGATCTTTATGGGTACAATACACGGTGCTTTAATATGGTATTTCTTTTTAGAAGATTTAAATAAAGATTTATGTTCAGAAGCACCTCTTCGTATCAGGTGCACTCGAGAAACTATAATTTCTACATAACATCACGACTGTAACCCCGAAAAGTTAGGCTGAGGCGTACCTAATAGTACACCCACATTTCGCCAGTTATTTTCAAATCGAGAGAGTCGTCGAGCGGGGCGAACATATTGCCATGAACCGGGCACAAATCCAGACTCCGTGGCTGCTACTGAGAAATTCCAGATGGAAAAACTCAATAACACTTTGCACGACCTGGGAATCGAACCAGGACCTCATGCTCAGCAGTTAGGCTTGGACCACCAGGCCAACGAGGTAGTCCTATACTATAATATCTAATCAATAAGTATCTTCATTATCATTTTTAACCGACTTCAAAAAAAGGAGGAGGTTCTCAATTCGGTTGTATTCTTTTATCTGAAAGGATATACTTTCCGATTGGTCCCATAGAAATTTCATCAAAATCGGTTTAGTAGTTTGGTTTTTAAATCAAAATAGCTGGAAAAATATGTCATCCAAGTAAGAGAAATTGCGAAATTGATACTTGACAAGGATTTGTGTGTGATACGATAACTAAAAAGGGTAAAATAAAAACTTTTTTGCAAAAAAAAACCGACTTCCAAAAAAAACACAAAAAAAGTGGAAAATAACTTTACTTTCGGAAGTCGGTGGCAAAAAAAGTCAATGAAACAAACAATAGTCACCGATTTCCGAAAGTAAAGTTATTTTCCACTTTTTTAGTGTTTTTTTTTAAGTTTTTTTTTTTTTTTTAAGACTGGTTGTCTGACTATCGGGCCACTGACTACCTGTAATGTGTTGTACTTAGTAGCACGACCATGAGCGCATTCATTATAACTTTAGATGGTAATAAAATACTTTTAATTTATCCTATTTTATACCACTAATTAGAAATTGTATACCTCTCAATTATCGTACATATACAGGTCGTGCTGGGAAGATTCCTTCCGCTAAAATTGTAGCTGGCATAAAAGTTAATGAAACGGGAGCATACCTAGAAATGTTTATTCATTATGTACTCTTATTTCATTACTGGTAAATTGTCATAAATTGTTAGAAATGAAAAAGAAAACATATTCTGCCTGTAAGCCTGTATATGAGACTGTCAAAGATGTGACTGAGTGAGACTGTCAACTGACAGCCGGGACCAACGGCTTAACGTGCTTTCCGAGGCACGGAGGAAACTCGGTATGTAATGGGTGGTCACCCATCCACAGACCGACCCTTGCAAGCGCAGCTTAACCTTGAAGATCGACCCGTGCGACTGTTATTATTTACCCACGACCACCTCCGACTACGGACGACTACGGAGCGAACAATTGAAAGACATTGCTTGCTCATGCCATGGTCGGCCACGAGACACCGCGGTACTTATGCAGAAAAACAAGTGACATACGCACGAGTCGGTTGACGCAAGCAGCATAGCCTGAATCTCAAGCAAGACCTCGAGGTATAAACGTAACGTAAATACGAACGATTTTTAAATTGAAAATACCCGTTTCATATGACGAGTTATGTGTTTTAAACGTTGCGTCCTTCACATACACTAGGAATTTCTCCTGTATCGTGGGTACTTTTACAAACATTTAAACTCACATACACGAAGAACCAGACCCAGAACCACCATTTTTAGACCATACAAATATTTGTTCCGTGCGGGAATCGAACCCGCGACAGACAGCGCTTCCACTGTGCCAACCGTGCTGTCCTGTAATTTTTCCATATCTATGGGTTATGTGTAACAAAATAACCGTACGTTAACACCGCGCGCTCTTACTAGAACCTCAGCTAAAGTGTTCTAGCATAATAAAATCAAATATCCCGCCAACTATCCGCCTCCCACAATACCGGCTAAAAGATGTTGGGTCCTATTTTCGGCCGGCCGGGCTTACGTCGACACTAATTGACCTAGACACACGTAAACCTTGACATTCGGCTCAGATGGATGAAAGTTGTTTGTTTAAGAGCAATGCCTATTTTTGCCAATAATCTGAGGAAATACACACACATGTTCTTATCAATTTTAAACATTTAAAATTCTTGTATAATGGGTACAATTGCACTGGCTGGACAGGTCCACTCAAATCTGTGTGGTTCTCTCTTCAAAGACCATCTCAGACACTTACCTGCATGGTCCTCATGTGAGTTGACAAAGATTATGTCTGGACCTTAAAAGAGAGCATGACCTTTGAGTTTGCTTCGGCTGTTTCTTCTCAGAGTAGTCAGGTACGAAACACCGGCCTCATCTAGTTTAAAAAAAAATACTTTTGTGTTTGTGATAATTATTTGCAAATAAACGTCATTTGTCATCTGTGATATGTATAAATGTACAGAAGTAAAGCGTGGGAGTCAATTGTGCCAACCCTTCCCAAGATTGCAAAAGTAACTAAGAATATACCTAAAATACCAAATCTGTAAGCGTCCCTTTGTGCGTATTGGCTTTGTTTTGTTCTGTCTCCTGCTGATACAGAGGGAAGTGAAAATTACGTTTTTCCTACTCCTCCGCTATTATTTTCTGATTAATTTCGCTGCGGAATCCAAGACAGTTGAATTGTTTTTCTGGGACTTCGTCGAGCTCCATTGTCTCGGCGCTTTTCTGGCTATTCTGGCTTTCAGGAGTTGCAGTGGTTTGGGAATAATGTGGCGGGCTTGTCCCTCTTTAAAAAAAAATGCCAAAACCATTTTCTATCTTTACCGTCCTAAAAACACATTTTATTAAGCTCTTAAAGTTGTACAAAAAATATTCTTAGGCACGAGGCACGTCAGCCATCCGTAAAATTAAACACGAAGAGTATATAAAAAAGGAGGACCAACCATCAATGGCGCGTCCTCACTAAATTCCCCAGCTTCTTGACTATTTCATAGTTATTTTTCGCAAACACACCAAAAGGGTTTTCTCTGCCTTTTCTGTGAAAAGGCTCCAAAAAGCGGAAAGGGTTCAAATTCCTTTGGGAGTGTGTTAAGTTAGTTTTATACTTGAAAAACTACACAAATATTTCAGTAATGGGACTTGTATATAAGTTAAACAGGATTAAGGGACTGAACGCACGACGCAAAAGCTGGTTAGAAACACCATTATGGCTATGCAATACAAGCGAATAATACGTCTTTATTTTAACACAAAATAGTATTGCGTTTGGCCGCAACTCGCCTCATGTAAAGCGATAATGCGGCTCACGTTTGCTAAGAAACCGAAACTGTCAGTTTCCTCGCTTCGGTTCGGACGACGCAATTTGACACCGCGCCGAACAAAATGCGACAAAGTTGACACGTGATAGGATAAAGCCCCGTTACCATGGCCGCCCCCCATTTCTTCCCCTCCTCTCGGAAGTTGGGTTGTGCTTCTTCTCTCATAAATTGGCGAAGCCCAACACTCCCTTTTTGGATCAATAAACAGGTGACTTTAAAAATAAAATGTTTGTAGGACAAATGTACATACAACGTAAATAAATATTGGGAGTGAAAAATTATCATAACATGATTTATGTTGACAATTTTAATGTTTCTATTAACATGTAAATGTTTTTACGTTTGTTATTTTATTTTATGTATGTGTCACTAACGTAAATAATAGCTTTTATATCGTCATCGTAAGTCCACCTTTCTTCGTTTTATTAATAAACACAAGCCTCGACTGAAATAACCACGTTTCACGCGAATTAAGATCCTTCTCATTCAACATAAATCATTTCAGACCCACAAAACAATCATCACTTTCCCTGTAACAATTTGTTCAGCAGACTTTTTTTATCTATGGATTGTCATCGAGGCGTGTCGTGAGCGCGCACCTTAATGATGAGAACCTCAAACTTTTTATATTGGCTCGTGGCGACAGTCGGAACTGCGGCCATCTTGTTTTGTCAATACCATTTCCTTAGACTATTTCAAAAATATTTACCAAAAGCCCCGAAATCACACCAAATCTCTATCAATGTAATTCAAGCTCCAAAAGAACTATTCCGCAATATGACGTTTCAAATGTAATTTTGCTTTAAAGTTTCACTCAGACATTACATTTTCTACTAAGTCATTTCTTCTGATAACCTCTCAACATAAATCATTTCAGGCGTACATAACCATTACCATTTTCCCTGTAACAATTTATTCAGCAGATGTCTTCGCGACTTTATCTTATCTATGGAATGTCATCGAGCAGTCTCGTGAGCGCGCACCTTAATGATGAGAACCTTAAACTTTTTAATAGAAAGACTTGAAATGAAGTGAGGCACAGGCTTTATGGGACTTTAGAGTTGGTTTAATTTTGGCGCTGAATGTTTGGGTTTGAATTGAGATTTTGAGTCTTTGTGAAATTTTCAAGGAAGATTTAAATTATTTGTATTTTGGTTTGTAGAATATTGCCTTAAAGATGCTGCAATATCAGATTTAATCACGGTTAATATTACGCACAGTAATAATTTATTATTCTTCATGGCTTCGTGTCAAATTCGTGATGTTTCTGTAAATAGTTTTGATTTTACTTCAACAAAATCTAGCAGCATGTAAATTTTATTATTACATCGAGCAATGCTTTATCGATAATTACCACAGAAACTATTACGTTTGGAAATACCTACAACCATAACTCGTGCAGTTAATTTCAATTGTAAATTGTCTTTTTTTTTTTGCTTATTCTGTCCCACTGCTGGACAAAGGCCTCCCCTTTCTCTGGCCAATCAGTCAGGAACGAGTCCAAGTCGCCACGCCAAGCGTTTCTTGGGCCTGCCTCGGTGACGACGACCGTCATCAGGCACCAACTGTGTGGCGATTCTGGCCCATCTGTACTGACCCATCCTGGAAAGGTAACCAGCCTAGACTCCATTTAAAAAAAAATCTATTATTTTTATTTGCAGGATTTTCGCTGAATTAACAATACCATATTATGTTGTAATATATTTCACGAAGGTTAGGATAGCATTCTTGTTAACTTAGTACATGAATCTATGCAAGTGAAACCACAGACAACAGCTAGATCATAATATTGCATCCTATTTTATAATGGCACACAACCCCTTGCTACCATGGACACATTTTCCACTCTATTATACAAGGCATCCCTCTGATAAACAATATTTATAGTTACCCTACAATCTATGTAGGCCTGGTAGCCTGCTTACTCGGGTAAAATAAACATGGGCGTCACTTTGCCACAGATAATGTAATAATAGCCCGTTGTGGGGAATTATTGCGTAGCTTTGTGTATTCAGTAGCAAAGTTTGTATAGGTAGTGTGAAATGATGAGGTGCGTCTTTTTTTTCAAGTATAATCATAATCAGCTATATCTAAATACAGGTATCGGGTTTGTGGAAACACAATACCCTGTTCTTCAGGCCCTTAAACAATAATGATCTAAAATAGAGATGATACTTCTATCAGAGAACTATACAAGGTGTATTTTTGCATCCTCGTCAAATTCAAGGAGGTAACTATGCTAATGATTCTCGACGCGAATCAATAATAAAATGAGTAGGTAATTTATTATATATTTTTTCTTAATATCGGAAATCGGTAAGTGTACACTACCCGTATTAAAACGCGGCCCTTCTAACCCTATAACCGCGCTTTCACACACAACACACACAAACACACGCAGACGTTTATTCGATAAACGAGTGATTCTCCCTCTGTTGAGAAGGGCTTCATTCTGAAATAGTGTCAAATTAAAACAACAAAAAAATCAGCGTTTATTATTATTGACCGAGGTACCGTAATTTATATTGATTATTTGCGTCGTCTATGACAACCTCCTGAATTTTGACGAGGATGCAAAACTACACCTTGTATTATAACACATATTCACGTAGAAACTACTTAATGCCACCTGCTACAAGCGAACGTAGCGTGTGAGGGGACCATACTACTTTTGCCTCGTCCACGTTCATACATCTGCACCATTTATGTGATAATCATAACCAAGAAGATCTTACTCCAGTAAGCTTACTCTATACCCAGGAATATTTTATTCACTAATGCAAGCCTACACCTGTGGCACAAATAAACACATCTCTAGGGTTATTTATGTGTTAAATAACTGGGCTGATCTTCAGATAAGTTTACACAAACCTGGTGTTCGGTGTGGGTGCTTTTTAACCGACTTCAAAAAGAGGAGTAGGTTCTCAATTCGGTTGTATGTTTTTTTTTTTTTGTGTTTGTTACCTCATATCTCCGTCATTTATGAACCGATTTGAAAAATTCTTCTTTTATCTGAATGGATCTACTTCCCGATTGGTCCCATAGAAATTTCAAAATCGGTTCAGCAGTTTGGTTTTGAAATCAACATAACTAGAAATAATGTCATCCAAGTAAAAGAAATTGCGAAATTGATACTTGACAAGGATTTGTGTGTGATACCATAACTAAAAAGGGTAAAATAAAAACTTTTTTGCAAAAAAAAAACCGACTTCCAAAGAAAACACAAAAAAAGTGGAAAATAACTTTACTTTCGGAAGTCGGTGGCAAAAAAGTCAATGAAACAGACAATAGTCACCGACTTCCGAAAGTACCCTTTTTAGTTATGGTATCACACACAAATCCTTGTCAAGTATCAATTTCGCAATTTCTTTTACTTGGATGACATTTTTTCCAGTTATTTTTATTTACAAAATTTTACTGAAAACTGTTTTTTTTTTGGGATATTTTGAATGTGGGATACAAATGGTACTCGTCCCGTCGTTTTCCTATAGCAAAATTTGTGCTACGAATTTAGCAAAGAGATACCTCATTTTTTCATCGTTTACAAATTACAAGGAAAAAAATAAAAAAAAACATCAAATTGTTTTTGATATTTCTTCTCAAAGCTCTTAATAGGATTCTGTATGACACCTACATAATATGATATCAATCCGTATTTGATGAGTTTCTTACCAGATCATTAACTTATCATCTTAAACACGAAACTTCTGGTAACGAGGAAGCTTATCTCTTAACGCCTATTCAGGAGCCAAAATCTGACAAGCCTTTTTCAGTTTGATTTCAATAATTATTATCGGTATATTGATGAATGACTAACGTATGGTAAGTCGTAAGTCTGTCTACACAGACATACTCCTTAGCAAATTATATTACATAAGGCTGTTGCGGAGCTCTTGGCTTAATAATATCAGTCGCTTAGATAGATCTTCAGGTTAACCCGCACTTGCTTGGGTTGTTCTGTGGATGGGTGACCACCCATTATGTACCGATTTTCCTCCGTGCCTCGGAAAGCACGTTGAGCCGTTGGTCCCGGCTGTCATTTGTACATCTTTGACAGTCGTTACAGGTAGTCAGTGGCCCGATAGCTTACAATCAGTCTTACCAAGGGGTTTCGTATTACCCAGTACTAACTAGGTTGTGGGTCAGATATGCAGTCGTTCCATGTAAAATACTAGTATTCAGCTGCATCCGGTTAGACTGGAAGCCGACTTTAATATAGTGGTGAAAAAGGCAGATAAAGACTGATTTTATGCTGTACAGATAGATGGGAGCGGGGTTGACTGCCTCAGAGAACGTAGACTAAGCGGCATTCTATAAGCATTTACATTCTCTACATAGCGACATAATTATATAGCGATAATGTAAAAGTAAAAACGACCGAAAAGCTTATCTAAATGAAATCAAAAAGTCATTATGGCATTGACGAGATTTTGAAGAGACGATGCTTTGAGAGATAGGCTTACTGATTTGTTCTTCGTTCATTTAAGCATCGCCATTGATTAACTACCCACATTTGCTGTGTTAAATATAATCTTAAGTCACATTTTCGCTACCTTGTTTGTATACCAGGCTACCATACAGGGTGGAGAGTAAAACAAACAGAGCTTCTGACCTTTCCAACACCCGAGTACGGTCGGCAAACTCATGGAAATGATTTATTAATTGAACAAACATTATGCGCGTACGTAGAATTTAAATTTGGAACTGGAGGCTTGTGAATAAAATGGCGGCTGTGTAAGTTTATCAGTACGGTACGTTTGTGTACAGTTTTTTCACTGTTATTGTGATCTTTATGTTCGCAGCAATAAGGTTGTTATTAAGTTATTCCTGAAAAGTCTGCCAAAATGATAGTGAGCTTTATTTTATTGAAAATAAAATTGCTATTGGACTGCAACTGTTAAAGGTAAAATAACACTAAATGGACTGTACCTGTACAATTTAGTGTCCCGGCCACGTTTTGTCGGCTACCGGCTCTTTATATTCCGTACCTAGTCAACCACACGTTCGTATTGCAATTTGACTTTTGCGGCGCCTTTATTTCGTTGCATTAAGGGTGGTTTTTGTAGTTCAAGTGTATATACGCTTGAGAGCACGTACTGCTGCCACCCTGGTAGTGTTAGCTGTCATTTGAATGTGTATTTTTGCATGTGAATTCAACTGAAGTATTTCCAAAGCGATGATTCAGGTATATCTTGCTTCTTTTTATAAGTCTGACGCTATGAAATTAGGCCGAGTTCTAAAAAATAGCGTTGTAGCTGCTTTCAGCTCTAGATGTTTTTTTTATAGTCGAAAAAAAAAATTATTAAAGCCTTCATTTGATCGTATTTTAAAATACGACTAAACCACTTTTTCTCTCTAGCACGCAGGTTTTCCAATCGAATACTTACAGATTAACCCTAACCTTCACTTCCAAACAAAAGTCCTAATATTAATTAACTTTCTGCCGACGCTACGTTTCGTTTTAGCAAACACTGGCCCATTCAAGTGGAACTTTTTATGCCGACGGTACAACATCTCTGCATAGTTCTAACGAGAGGTAGCGTCGGAAAAAACACGGCCGTCTGAAATTATACGCCTTTGCATTTACGCCAGCAGTATTAGAGCGTGAACAATGCCATGTTTTTTGCTAACCATACACTGTATGTGCTAACTTTATAGCATTTTTAGTATAATGAAGGAACTCTAGTATTCTTTTACATACTGGCTGTAAGAGAATACGCTGGTTTAATGAGGGCGAACTCATATGTACTGGAATGTACCTATTTATGAAGGCACCTTGGTGTGTAGTATACAAATTGTCCATATGAAACTTTTGCGTGGATATATAATTTTATGACAGTAGGTAAGTACCTCCCAGGTTGTAAATAGGTATTTTTATACTGGATCGACCTCATATTGTTCGTATATTAATTTTCGACCCACTGTACTTCGAGTGACGAATCGACGAAAAAGGCAAACTAGGGAAAGTGTCGAGTTAAAGAAACTGTCGAATTCACACAAGTGTCCAATCAGCGAAAGTGACGAATCAACGATACTGTCGAATTAACTAAAGTGACGAGTGAGAGAAAGTGACCAGGGTTTCGTGGACTCCTCTTGACTAATATAAAGAGCTGAAACCGAAACGAATATAAAGCAAGCAAGCATAAAATGTTTAACTGAACTTTTAAAGTTTTTGTTAGAACAGTTACCCTTTAAATTAGTTTAATATGAACAGTAAATTTCCTTGTTAATGAATTTCTTTATTGCCATAAAAACAGGTTACAAAAATGTGAGATCCTGGATCCAGAGCTAGGTTAGAATACCCGTATTTCAGGAGCCAGTGCCTTCTTCCATTTAGGCTACAACAGTGACTCAGTGACGCATTAAACAGCAAACGTACTCGTATATTTCACATTTAATTGCATACACAATTACTATTTTTACTTAAACAAATATCAAGATATTAATTGTGTTTCAAGTTGATTTCAGCCAAATATAAATTTAATTTGAAGTCAAAAATGATTGAAAAAATACCTCAAAGTGATGGCTCAAAGTAAACTTCTGTGAGGGTTATGTTATTTTTGAGAAAAAAAATATCATAAACATTTTTCAACTATAGCTATAATTAGCGCTAGGTAAACTTAATCAAAATAACCCATTTTTCTACAAAAGTGTTGAGCGAAACCGAAAACGCGTAAACTTTTACGCAACTTCAGATAAGTTCGTACCAAAAGGAACAATTTACATAAATAATTGACTTGGCGATTCTTCATGAACACCGTTACTTGGGCCTGTAGAGGTTTCTAACTTATTAAGATAAAAACTTCGGACAATAAACTAGGTAGTCCATTAAAACCCAAAAGGGTCTGCAGTACTATTCTGTAAAGTTCACTTTCAACCTTACTCGAGTGACCACACACAATTCCAAAGCGAATTCATTTGTTTTATAAGTAAACTATGGTTTCAGACATAGACAAGATCGAATTTCGAACGCGAAATCTGCTGCTCGGAATAGATAGATGGCAATTTTGAGTTTTTAACTGGATTTTAAATTCAGAACTACCCACGTATACAGAATTCTTTTGTATTTTGGAATTCGCACATGATTGAAAACGGGCGATTCATATAAGTGGACTCAAAAATAGACTCACTCACGTCTCTGTCCGATGGGGGTGGGCTGAAACTACATAGCACCACCATCAAACACTAATAATTTATCATTCAAGTACTAGGCGCACATAATCATCGAAGCGTATATTCATTGTAATTATAATGTAGGCTAGTAATTTTATGTCAATGACTGCGAGCAGAGACTGCGACCGTTACACCACATAATTATGTGAGGTATTATTAGGTGCCGATATACAGGCGTCGGACACGGACAGTACGGACGCCTCTTTTCAATTACGAACTCAAGTATCTGTCCCTGTCCAGTGTCCGTAGTCGGTCCGCAGTTTATCCATACCAGATTAGTGGAATAGGATCTCTATTAATCTAACAGTATTTATCATTCACTCACATATCATCTAAGCGTATCATATACATTGTAATTGTAATGTAGGCTAAGTAATTAATGTCAATGACTGCAAGCAGAGACTGCGACCGTTGCAACACATCTGTACAGTATTATTAGATGCGAATATACAAGATGTTTCATTTAGTTTAGTTTTAGGACCTAAATGTATTAGAAAGCAGGTAGTTGTTGCATTCTCAATATTTGTGTATTACACCAGTAAGTGTTAAGTATTACTTTTGTAAACCTAGGTCCCTTGTCTCTCTGTGTGGCCACGCTGTTCTCCGAAACTGCGTAACATATTTTGATGCCATATAAGTTTTTAAACTGAAAGATTTCAAACCATGTTATTCAGCATTTAAGTAGGTAAGACTCAGACAAGAAAATCTGTTATCATAACAGGTTCAATAACAAGGACACTAGCAAATAAAATAAACTGTAGTGGCCACAATTCGACAGAAGTGTACATAAATGCATGAGTCAGGCCGGGCAAGAGGTGTATAATTTTTACATTTTAAAAATAGATCATCCTGTATACACATGACGCGGCCCACTGCGGTATGCACTGACGTAGAAGCAATACACCGCTGTCAGCTGTGATGTGACGGTTCGCTGATACACACGTCTGATTAGTTATAAACATAATAAGTGGATCTTCACCGTATAAACTATATATTTATTTTTGACTAGCTTTTGCTCGCGACCCTCGTTCGCGTGAAATTAGTATAAAATTTTACTTCTCTATGTGAATCGAACTTCTAAATTAATAAAAACTTTTTTGCAAAATCAAAAATCAAAATCAAAAAAAAAACCGACTTCCAAAAAACACACTAAAAAAGTGGAAAATAACTTTACTTTCGGAAGTCGGTGACTATTGTTTGTTTCATTGACTTTTTTGCCACCAACTTCCGAAAGTAAAGTTATTTTCCACTTTTTTAGTGTTTTTTTAGGAAATCGGTTTTTTTTTTGAAAAAAAGTTTTTATTTTACCCTTTTTAGTTATTGTATCATACACAAATCCTTGTCAAGTATCAATTTCGCAGTTTCTTTTACTTGGATGACATTTTTTCCAGTTATTTTGATTTTAAAACCAAACTGCTGAACTGATTTTGATGAAATTTCTATGGGACCAATCGGGAAGTAAATCCATTCAGATAAAAGAAGAATTTTTCAAATCGGTTCATAAATGACGGAGATATGAGGTAAAAAACACAAAAAAAAAAAACATACAACCGAATTGACAACCTCCTCCTTTTTTGAAGTCGGTTAAAAAGTATTTGATTTTTTATTTTTCATCCTAAGTTGTTTAGCGGCTTCATACCTTTGCTTCGTCTTCAACCTGGCGAAGGCAAAGCGCGGCAAAAAAAAGCAAATCATTTAATTTCCTAATAGTTCATGACAAAAATACTTTTCGTTCTATTATTATTACATTTCTTCGAAAGTGTATTATAAACCGTCGTTTGATACACGTGGGCATTTGTTACTGCAGTTCTCGGCTCCATAACACCCTCGCCTGGTGGCTCGTGTGTGTATTCCGGTTTGGCCGCAATAACAATCTTTCCCCACTTATATCTAAATGTACTATTTCAGTAGCATCCCAATTTTTTGTCGGTCTGAATGCAAAAATTACATGGTACTTAAAACTCAACTGGCGAAATTAGGAAATACTATACGCTTCTGCCAATTCCATCAGGGACCACAGGTGCGAAGTTATGTTTATGTTGCTATATTTTTGTATCAACTTTTATTGATAATTCTGGGTCGACATAAAATTGTATCATGTTTTTTAAACAAATAAGGTTCTCAGTAAAAATATTTTTGCATTGAACATTGCGCCAATGTGTCGCGTATTTAATTTGAAAGTCATTTCCAATAGTGCTTAGCTGAAATGAATATTCTATGTTGAAATGAAAAGAGGGACATGTCATGCCAAATTGTTATTTTACCTTATTTTCCTTTAATTTCAAAAATATTTGAACAATAGACTCTGGATTTTCAACCTGACCATGATTAATATTTTCAACGACATGTTTACATCAAATGCATTCACAACACAGTAATCCCCATAGGTTAAGACATTATTGTACAAGTGTTGAATTCTAATGTTATTATCCGGGTCTATCCTGGTACAAATCCATACCCCGGACTGCAACAGAAAAATACCTGCTAGATAAAACTAATAACCCTTTGCTCGACCCGGGAATCTATCGCAGGACCTCATACTCAGCTTGTAACCCCTAGTAGACCAACGAGGCAGTCACACGATATTTTTAGTTAATCTAAATAATATGGCATCCTTGCCTACACCACTTACCAGTATACACTACCACTTATCCTGTGGTAGTGTATACTGGCGAGAAAGGGCTTCCCTACCCAACCCTTTTGTTCCACTTGCTGATAATCTCCCACCTGGACACGAGTTGCCATGGCCGACCTGGAAGTCTCTAAATAGACTCCGGACACAGGTTGGCCGAAGCAAGGAAAACTTGTTCAGGTGGAGATTCATAGATGACTCTGCCCTGGAGTGTAAATGTGGTGTTGCCCCACAAACGATGGGACACTTGATATCTTGTCCTGCCTGTCCTGTTGTTTGCACATCACATGATGATGGACGCTACTGAAAGTGCCAAACTCGTCGCCAAATATTGGGCTGACTCAATTTAAATTGTCATCGACACGCTAAGAAGATGGCACCAACATCGTAGACGCGAAAAATTAATCAGCCGTCCCATATAAACCTTCAATACGTACTCGACCCAAATGTATTGCGGCGTACACTCCCCAGTGTCTCTGATAAATTCTTGTTTCATTGTTACAGAAGAAATTCTGGGCTCTCGGACTGCGCTATGGATGTCAGCAGATGGACACATGGTGTTATACGCGACCTTCAACGACAGCCTCGTGCATGAACAGAAGTACCCCTGGTATGGAGCAGCACTCAATACCGATGATCCTGCCAAGGTAAGCTAAATGTTATGTTTTGCTTGATAAGGTCCTATTAAGTTGGACGAATGCTGTTGTAAGTAAAAGGGGTAAAAAAAAGGAAAAAATGTAATAAAAGAAACCTTAGTAAACAAAACTGAAGTGGCGATATGATCTGGAGGCGTACCGCGAGGGCTGGTTCGAGGTGGCACGAGAAAAGAGCACATGGAAGGAATTGGCGAGGTCTTTGCCCAGCAGTGGGATAGCACAGGCTAATAAGAAAGATAACAAAAATGTTGCATCTAGTAAGGCTCGACTTTCCCACTCCCTTAACTCAAATACGTCTTTTTATTTGCGGCGGCAGAATGTGAATTACCTTACCTGTGGCTAGGCATACCAAATTATTTAGCATTAATAAGAACTGGATGTTCACTATAGAACAAACAAAGAAGGAGGTTATGAGGAAAAAGGATGTCCTTAATGAAACTGCTGTGCGGTTATGACTATTCCGAAAGACCTAAAGCTTGTCTGGTCATTTTTCCTTACTTATACATAAATTACCTATAAGCAACCTTAGACAATTTAGGCTACTGGGTGGAATGTGGTTTCCCTGCTCGCCTAGCGTCTTAGGCCTCGCATTTGACCCGGTATCGGGACATACTCGAAATATTTGGGAGTTACATCACAACGGCGACTTGTATAACTGATTTGGTTATAGAAACAATTGGAATTGGGGTCATTTGATTTGATAAAATTAGCTTGACATTACCACAAAATAGGTGAAATAAAGATAAACATGAATTTTTGGGTTCGATTCCCAGCACGTGTAGCAAGACCACTGTGGAAACGGGCTTTGTCGACGGAACAATAGACAAAATGACAGTTTGTGGAAAGATTTGTATCGTCGTAAGCATAGCGATGTTAAAAATGTAGAAGAGAAATGTTTCTATTCTTCAGTCGACAAATACGTCTGTTTTTTGGTATTTCCATCAAGAAGTCCACAGTAGCAGCCCAAAATCCGAATTTGTTGCCGATTGATTGATGGCAATGGGCTCAACCCTGATATCTCATTACATCGGACGTGTGAAATGTTGGTGTACCTAGGATAAGTACATCTCTGCCTAACCATGCGGTGAAATACACGTGTGACCATAGATATCATTTTATATTTCTATGGGTGTGACGTATATTGTGTTTTTACGATAATGTTATAATGTTTTTCCAATTTGACACAATTACATCGCGTTTTTGCTTTTTTTTTGTCTCCATGGAGGAGACACATCCATTCAAAGAGAAATAAAAAGGCAATTGCCATTAGATTTCTGTATCAAACTATTCGTTCTCTCCACCCAGACATACCCGGAGATCAGAAGCGTGAGGTACCCAAAGCCAGGGACAAACAACCCGACGGCGACACTAACAGTCGCCGACATTGCAGACCCGAAGCACATACGCACAAGACACCTCACACCACCCAAAGTTATCCTAGAAGAAGGGTAAGTAATTCAATATTTTAGATAGTAATTATAAGCCCAGTTGACGCTTCCCATGACACAAGGGCTGGCTTTTATCTTGGCCAGAGGCTAAGTGTTGCTATATAACGTGGCAACGCCACCAGTTTCTTGGGCACAAATTACCAGCTGACAGCGATGAGGGGGATTTTTTGATGCTCTTTCATAATTTATTGTTAGGTTATTTATTTTAGTGATTTAATAATTTTTAATTGCAATGATGTTATGAATTAGTTAATGATAATAAAGTCATTCTCCCGTATTTTAGATTGAGTAAAAACTTGAAGCTAAGGGCACCATTATAGCGGTTCTAATAACGTCATATTGTGATCTTTATCTTATCTAGCCATTGGCAGCCTTGTTCCTCTCACTGTTGAATATAGGCGTCCTCTCTTTTGTGCCATGTTTTCCTGGTCTGCGCGAATCTTAACCAGATCTTGATAGTAGGTGTTGAGCTCTTTTTACAGCTTTGCAATGTCGCCCAGTTTTTTTTTTGGGACTAGCCCGCCACACTACTCCCGAACCACTGCAACTCCTGAAAGCCAGAATCAACAGTGGCGGCCACCAGAAAAGCGCCGAGACAATGAAGTTCGACGAAGTCCCAGAGAAACGATTTAACTGTCTTGAATCCCGCAACGTATTTAATCTTCTTCTTCCTTTATCGTGTGGTTAGTGCCTAACCTGGTGTGTGCCTGGTGTTAACGTATTTAATTAGAAAAGAATAGCGGAGGAGTAGGAAAATCTTAATTTCCACGTCCCTCCATATCAGCAGTAGACAGAATAAAACAGGTCAATAGGCACAAAGGGACGTTTACAACTGGGTCAAGCCCAGTTGCCTAGCACCACGGATAAATATGGTCACCAAGATATTAAAAAAAAAACGGTTGTCATATAAATATTTGCAAAACAACGATGGCTAAACCAAAGTTGTATCCATTAATTAGTCTTTAAATCCGTTATAGATAAAGAGGGACCACCTCCTTGTCCAGCTTACTGGGGAATAAGGAGCGCCCTTATTACCTCCAACGATACCATGTCTCCGACTTAAATGACAGTTAATATAAGAACAGCTCTAAACATTTTCCTATACTCGAAAGAACCCTTCTCATCGTGTTCCAATATACAAAGTCCCAAGATATCCATATAAAGCGAAGACTCTAAAGCGGACCCGACTGCTTTAAAGCGCTGTAAGCCATAAACCGAGCTAGATAAATGAGTTGAACCCCTTAAACTATACAAAGTGGGACGGTATCGTATTAAAACTTCAATATTTTGGATGGAATTTCATATACTTTGTGAGTTTATTGGTGAAAGAGCCCGATCGTGTTATGTTTTATTGTTTACTGGTAGTTTCGTGAAGCTACGTTTTGATTTCTTGCACTTTTAGTAAGTAGTCACGAGTTTGTGTGAAGATTGTTCAACAATGCTAAGAAATTGCGTCTATCATTGTCGATAGTTTTTCGAAAGACAGTCTCTCAGAAGGTTAGTAATTAGCATCAAACAACTCGCATTTATATTACTACTAGCTTATGCCAGCGGCTTCGCCCGCGTGGAGTTCGATAATTGACCCAGGGGTCGTTCTACCGGGATTAAAAGTAGCCTATGTGCTATTCCAAACTATAATCTATCTCTGTGCCAAATTTCATCCAGATCCGTTCAGCCGTTCTGGCGTGATTGAGCAACAAACATCCATCCAAACTTTCACATTTATAATATTAGTATAGATTTATGTACCAACCAACCACAACTTACACAATATTTGACTGCTGATGTACTAGGTAATCAGAAACTTTAAGAGTCTCTTCGAGCTAGTTTCTGACATCATTTTCTCCATGAAAGTTGATGTTCACTTATTTTGTCTGGGCCAGTTATCGTCTACAAGAAATTAAACTCTATCTTCATAATTTAATTTTCAGTTTCCTTGACACATAACTTCTATTACAGTGACTACTACTTTACGAGCGCACAATGGGTGTCTCTCACAGAAGTGTGCGTGGTCTGGCTGACCAGGATGCAGAATCTGTCTGTGGTCTCCGTCTGCAAGAGTCCCATGTGGTACTGTCAGGAGGTAAGGAACAGCTTAAAGTTAGCATATTTTGGCGGACACCTAATTTATTTCGCTTGCCAAGATCGGCCGTGGATAGGTGACCATCAATTACAGACCAAGATTTCTCCGTGCCTCGGAAAGCACGTTAAGACGTTGGTGCCGGCTGTCATTTGTAGATCTTTGACAGTCGTCACAGGTAGACAGTAGTCCAAAAGTTCGACAACCAATCTTACCAAGGGGTATCGCATTACCCCGTGCTAACTGGGTTGTGGAAGTCAGATAGGCAGTCGCTCCACGTAAAGTACTGGTATTCAGCTGCACCCCGTTTGACTGGAAGTTGACGTCAACATTGTTGAGAAAAATCTAGGCAGTCGACGATACCTAATTATTTTGAAATGACTTGCGATTTCGATTGACCGCGGGCTGGGCCAATAACACTTTGCCCGATCTTGGAATCGAACCCAGGTCCTCGTATTCTTTTACAATTTGGTATAAAACGGTAGATAGGTACCCACCCACCTATTCAGCTTCAAAACTTAAAAATTACATAAAATATGTACAAGTTCCAGTTACACTAAAAAGTCTTGATAAGAGCAGTATCACTGTTCGACTTTATAAAAGAACCGTCTTTGAATGGCTTCGAAGAAATATTCATGAAAATGTTCAACCCGAATATTATTGTTGTTTTAACAACTCAAAGAGATTCTGTATTCTATTGTAACTTCATTTTTTTTTTTAATAAATGGCTTGGTAGAATTTTGTTTTGTCGTAGCTTTTCAATTTAAAAGCTTTATAAAATTTTATGTTAGGTTAGGGAACGCGGTTGTATACGTTATTTTTAATGCTTTAGCAACTGCTTTTGTTTTATTTTTCGTCCGTAACTTTATAGCTTAGTAATTTAAAATTCTTATTAATGTTTAAGAATGATAACTTTTCGCGGCTTGACTAAAAAGTCTCTGATTAAACATTCACATGAATTCAGGTTGCTTACTATAAAAAGAACATTGTTTAACTTTGTCTGGAGCACATTTGTTTTATCTTTGCTGGTTTCGGCACCAGTTGCGAAATATAGGCTTCCTTTGTTATTTTATTCGACGGCGGTATTTGTTCATTATTGATATTTTATATATCATAAGAAATGTTAAATTTAATACTGAGACAAGGCTATTAATTTTGGTGGTTTTCGTAGGGATTAAAAATTATATTAGGTATACAAAAGCAGTACATCATACTTCTCCCATTTATTTATTTAATTATTATGTACTCACAGTAGAAAACATAGGTCGTACCGACCGTGTACGCAATACCACACTGCGCTCCAAAACACAAATTACTGACGTTGCTCAATAAGCCGCTAAGCTGACGTGGGACTGGACTGGCTATGTCTGCCAAATGCCCAATGAGCTGTGGGCCGAAAGTCTGGAGCCCTGAAACAGACACACACAGGCGTCACGACAGACCTTGTAGAAGATGGCGGGACGAGCTAGATAAGACCAGCGACCAGTGGTCCACATTGGCCCTGGATCGAAACAACTGGTAGTCATGGGGAGAGACCTTTATCCAGCAGTGGGATAGTGCAGGCTAACAGTATCAGCATCAATAGAAAACATAGGAACCAACATTATAAGGTTTGATTACAAATGCTCACCCGTAAAACATTTTATTTCTTTTTCTTACCAGTTTAACGTCTTCATTCTTCCCCAGGTCTACAGAATATCGTCAGGGTTAGACGGCTGGGTAGAGTCAGCCCCCTCCCCCCTCTGGTCAGCGGGTGGTGGGGCCCTGGTGACCCTGGCCCCAGTGAGGGACGGCCCAGCTGGGTTGTTCCGACATATAGTGAGGACGGAACATAACTCGCATGGGCCCAGGGCTTTGCCGCTGACACATGGGAGCTTTGATGTCGTCCAGTTATTGGCTTGGGATCATGCGAATCAGCATATGTAAGTAATTTTATCTTTTTTTATGGTCCTTCCATCTCATTAATTCTAAAATCGTACTATTTCGTTGTGTCTTGACCAGGACTTCGTCTGTATACAATTTCAAGCAACTAGATTAAGCAATTTTTTTCTTGGTGATCTCTCAGCCTCTAAAAACATACAAATATTATCTATCCGATTTGCGTCTATCCGTGAACTGGTACGGTAATTTTTACAGTACAGTTTAAAATAAAAAAGTCTATTATTATACACTCTTTTGCAAAAAAACGGCGGGTTTTGATTTTTCTACATTATTGGTAATCATTTAGTTCTAAAGAGGTTTTAATAGCCAAACTATGTTACTGGCACTTAATAAAGAGTCTGGATATGAAAAAAAAGTTAATTCCAAATTCGAAACTTTTGTTTTTAAAAATAATAGGTACTTAATCCCTTTTTCAGTTTGTGACTTTTTACTTACTTTTCGCAGGTTTGCGGTTAAAAGGTTATCAAGCAACTAAAACTAACATCTCATTATTTTTAGTAGGTTAATTTATGTTTGTCGCATAATCCTGCCTTATTGTGACAGATATCTTTATGTCGATTGTAATGGCAGAAAAAGCAATAAGAGCTAGTAAAATTATAGCGCTGCTGAATGAGGGGTGTAGCCAATGTTACGTTTCACAGCGGTTAAACGTCAGTCGTTCAGCCGTCCAAAGAACCTGGATTCGATACCAAGAGACAGGTTCCGTTCCGTTTTTTAAAAGAAAAATCTCACAAGAAACCGTGCGACGCCACAGAAAAAACAATTTCAGAGGTACTCATATGATGTAAAAAAAGTTTCGCTCGAATATCTCACACCATGAAGGTTCAATGTCAATTCAAAGTATAGTTAATATTATATGTTTTTATGTATGTTGTAAAAATATTGTTTTTATTTATATTTTCAGTTTTTATTAAACAAAAAGTGTTATTGGTCCTATGAGTCGATTCTGACTGATAAATCTTGTTTCAGATATTACATGGGTATCCCGGAAGGTAAACCAGGGCAGCAGCATCTATACAGAGTATCGTCCGAGGCGCCGAGGCCGGGCTCCCCGCAGAAACTACCGTACTGTGTCACATGTAACTCACAGGTCAGTTCAATCTCCATGTATGATCACCATTACGTTGTCTTGTGTGTACCAGGAGAACAGAATCGACATAGAGCTTTCTCTCAAACGGTAAGAGCTATCTCAGGCCTGCATGTGTATCGTGTTTAAAAATCACAAGACAGTTCAATCGACAATGAAACTATAGTGTGTTTGCTCAGTGGTGATGGAGTCGGGTAGTAACATGATAGAGGTTATTTTGGAAGGCATTATCAGCCTATATCATGTTACCACAACTGGGACACAATTCTCTTCTTTGTGAGATGAAATGGGCCTCGAAACGTGTTCACGCAAGCCTAGTTCAGGCTGGTGGATTTGTTTTATTGAAGTTTTCTGTTGACAACACTGATATTCTCTCAAATCAAGCAGATATAAGATGATAGGAAAAAAGTTTAAAATTCAATAATAAAAGAAGAAAATCGGTCATCAAACACGCTATAACTATTGTTAATACTAATATTGTATCTAAGATGAATACTAAATCGCTGAATCGCTTACATCTGTTGCAATGTGTAGTGGCTAAACGCCAGAATATTGTAAGTACGCCTTTACTACATCTGTGCTACATTGGTGACACACGGAGTCAGGATAATATGACATTGCGTGTATACCTCTATCTGTAGTTTATGATTGCCTAGTAGAAATGTATAGAATTAATACGATTCAGGTATCTGCTGGTTATCGGTAGTAAATAATTATGTAGGTATGCTTTTGAAAGAGAGATGGGACATGAAACGTTCTTTTATTTCAAACTCTATTCGTAACTTTTCGATAAAGGATTCGATTACAATTCATCATGTAATAAAATTATATTTAAAAAACAAACTAAAAAACAAGCTTTCTCGTATTCTTCTCAGCAAACCCTTTTATTTTATACCCATATCATGGGTGACCACCCATTACATACTGAGTTTTCTCTGTGCCTCGCAAAGCATATTAAGCCGTTGGTCCCGGCTGTCAATTGTAGACCTGAAAAATTTGACAACCAGTACCTTACCAAGGGGTATGGATTACCCAGTCCTAACTGGGTTGTGGAGGTCACACAGGCAGTCGCTCCATGTAAAATACTGGCATTCCGCTGCATTCGGTTAGACTGGAAAGAAGCCGACCATAATATAGTTGGGAAAAGGCTAGGTAGATGATGATCATTGGTTGCATAAAAATAACTAATCCGCCAGCTTTGGGAGTCCGCCATATTAGATTTAGAATGACGTCACTCAACTAAACATTCATTGTTATGCAAATTAAACATCTATGTACACACACACACGCACATGTATGTTGTTTCAGCTCAATTGGGAATACCGGAAAGTGGGTCAAATTTAACTTCTAAAATTTTTACATAGTTACTTACAGGTGAAGTTAATAAAAACGTGATATATTCCTGTAATGTAAATGAACAACAACACTCGTATTTCTAATTAGCAATCAATGTCTCCTTATAGGTAATATCACAAACGACCTAAATTAACAGATTCCGGAAATAATAAGATTTATTTTCTTGACAAGAAAAGAAATCAATAATATTGGTATATACCTTATAATAATTTATTGATGTTCGAATTAATACTTATGACATTATCAATTACAATTTACTATTTTTTATACATATATTCTTAATCTGACATTTTATTAAACTTTATCTCTATTGACATAGGTATAACTTTGACATCAATGAAATAATTTATTTTTTCCTATATATCGATGCATGAGATCTTGTTTTGTTGTTGCTGACGATTTATTATTCTTATTTTATTTTTGTTCTAAATGCACATAATTAGAACAATAACCTGGTGCAGATTAAAATTAAATATTTGCACACCATAATATATGTAATGGTAGAATGTAAAGGGCCCATTATAGTTTTAAGATTGTAAACCTACATTCTGGCAAATAAATAGATTTTGATTTTTTGATTTGACAAACATAACCTAAGACAAGAGTTGAAATTGAAATATCACATAGCCTTTTAGATCATTTTCTCCATTTTCTGGTCAATAGGTACTAGGACTGTAGTAAGTTGAAAGGCAATATGAACAAAAATATCACGAGTACACACTTGACGTTCGAGGAAGCGACTTATATCGAAAGAATATTTGCTTCACTGGTTTCTGATATTGATAAAACTGGAGATTTTGTATTAGTACCTAGTAGTATTAGTAGAATTCTATTTGTGAAGGAGCTCTTCCCTGGAAGTACTACAGAAGAGGTTTATATATTTATGTCTGTGGATCTGTGCTGGTATATTACTGGCAAGGGCACACCAGATATTTCAAGTTTGTCCGTGGTGGACATTAGTGGCGGTACTTTCGTGCAAGCCTAAAAGCTTGGCTTGCCATAATAACTATTCTTCATGATGTTATTAAGGTTTCTGAACAGTCTGCTCGCTTTATGGGCTTGCCGTATTGTTGGTGCCTAGCAAGCCACTGGTGGACATGTAACATACTTGCGATGCCTCTTATATAAGACACCTGTTTGCAAATGTGCATGGGCTGCGATGCCAAGTTACAATCAGCGGAACCACCCGCTTGCTTATCACCCAACAGCATTAAACAATGATTAGTACACATCGAAGTAGAAATCAAAATGACGATTTTTGGAAATAATTGATACGCCACTTTGCAGAACAACATTTATTTTTAACCGACTTCAAAAAAAGGAGGAGGTTCTCAATTCGGTTGTATGTTTTTTTTTTGTGTTTGTTACCTCATATCTCCGTCATTTATGAACCGATTTGAAAAATTCTTCTTTTATCTGAATGGGTTTACTTCCCGATTGGTTCCATAGAAATTTCATCAAAATCGGTTCAGCAGTTTGGTTTTGAAATCAAAATAACTGGAAAAAATGTCATCCAAGTAAAAGAAATTGCGAAATTGATACTTGACAAGGATTTGTGTGTGATACGATAACTAAAAAGGGTAAAATAAAAACTTTTTTGCAAAAAAAAAACCGACTTCCAAAAAAAACACTAAAAAAGTGGAAAATAACTTTACTTTCGGAAGTCGGTGGCAAAAAAGTCAATGAAACAAACAATAGTCACCGACTTCCGAAAGTAAAGTTATTTTCCACTTTTTTAGTGTTTTTTTTGGAAGTCGGTTTTTTTTGCAAAAAAGTTTTTATTAGCACAGTATATAATATGTAACATTGAAATTTAAAGCCTTGTAACTAAAAATATATATTTTTTATTCTTTAAATCATTAACATGAAAGTAAATAAAGATCTACTTTCATGTTAATGATTTAAATTTATATTTTTCAGGCTTTAGGCTTTAGGCTTCACTCACACTTCACGCGGTTCTTAATTTCTTGGTCGTTGATTATATTTCAAAATTCAAACTTCTTCCACTTTTAACAATGTTATCTCCATTAACGCATTGTCTTCTACCCAATGAACATCGTCATTCTTCTCCTCCAGCCATCCCCGTCAATAAACCTGGAGTACTACGGCAACCTGGCGTCCTCTGGTGACAGCACGTGGGGTGACAGCGACTGGGACGAGGAGCTCCCAGCCACCTCAGCCTCGCCCAGCAAGAAGAAGAAGAAAAAGTACCCTGGTAAGAGAATGTTTCGTTGTCTTCTTTTTGGCGCGTCGATGACAATCTAAATTGAGTCAGTGCAAAATATGGCGACGAGTTTGGCGCTTTCAGTAGCGCCATAAGTTTCTGTGATGTGCAAACAACAGGTCAGGCAGGACACAATACCACGAAAGAGTTACCGTGGCCCTTGGCACAGGCAACTGAAAGAACACGACCGACTTCTCAATAATTGCATTCGATTCGTATTTAATCTTCGTAAGTATGATAATGTCTCCGCACAGCGGTCACTTTTAAAATGGTTGCCCATCCGACAGCGCAGAGCGTTGAGGGCATTGACTACCCTCTTTTCTCTACTTAACAAGCCCACTTCTCCTTCCTATCTGACTTCTCATTTCCAATATTTATGCGCTGCGCACAGCAATCTTCGTTCCTCCAATAACCGTCTATTGCGATGTCCATCTCACCGCTCTGGTTTTCTTAAATCTTCTTTCTTAGTTCAGGCGGTCTTCCTCTGGAATGCGCTTCCTCTGAATATCAGGATGGCCACCAGTCGGTTCACATTTAAAGTAAAAGCTCGCGAACACTTACTGAAGAAGCTGGCAGACCCGTCTCAAAATTAAATTGTTGTTAGTTTTCCTCTCTCTTTAATTTGTTTAATTTTTTTGGTATGTATGTATTTATGTATTTTTTGCTATATTTTATTTATAAATGTTTTCGTGACATTTTCTTTTATGCTGCACCTACTATGTTTTCTCTCTACATCACCCTAAGGTAGACTGGTAGAAAATGCCCAAGGCATTAAGTCCGCCTTTGTACAGTGTTATTTATACTTGTGCATAAAGTTTTAATAAATAAATAAATAACACAGGTGGGTTTTAGTCAGTAAGAGTCCGACACGATTAGCGGGAGAGGTCATTTGATGACTTCCCACCCTTAAAAAAAAAGGACACAATGTCAAGTGTCCCGTTTTTTTGTGTGGCAACATCACATTTGTTTTAATACGATAGTTTTCCACGTCAAAAATTGGCCATAAAGGTCATGGGCCGTTTTCTGATCTTGCTCCCGAACACTTACGTAAGAAGTTGGCAGACTCGTCTCAACATTAATTTGTTGTTAGTTGTCTTCCATCTATGTATTTTTATCTCTCTTTACTTTGTATTTTTTTTGTATGTATGTATATATAAGGTGGAAGGGACACCGACGCCAAAACGGTTACAACGTATTCAGTTAATCATTTTGAACCCCCCCACATAGAAAGCTTTCGTCCGTTATGTAAAAAAATCAGCTACGCGCTAGACATGGTTAGGTATGCTTATTACCATCTGTGTTAACGAATCATTCGTACGAAATCGTAGTTGTAATTTTTAAAAGGTTTAGTTCAGCTCAGAAGTTTGCACAGTCGACCGCACGTCTGAGATAACACTTGCTGGCTGACCTTACAAGAGTCCATTTACTTTCTCCCCGTTTTCCCCAGATGGTGTGCCTCAGAACCTGCCGTGCCTGTACCACGAGGCGCACTTCAGTCCCTCGTCAGCCTACTTCGTGCTGGAGTGCCTCGGACCAGGAGTGCCCACCTTCAGCCTGCATAAGACTGCGCTGCCTGACCCCAGGCTGGTGGCGCATTTGGAGAATAATACTATTGTTAAGGTAAGAAATTTGTTGTTTCTTTTAGATACGCAGAAACAATCAAAGCATAAAGGTTCTTATTTGCGATATTTTTTTGGAAAAGGTACCTTTTTTTTTAACCGTTAGATTCCAGGCCCAGTAAAAATTTTACAGGGTGTTACAAGAAAAGCGCAATACCTCTTATGTAGTGATTTATAACATCAAACTAGCTTCATATAAGGAAAAAGAAATGGACTATTTTGCCGCCGAAAATAGGAATATTTTGATCTTAGTAAACATTTTGGTCTTGCTAAACATTTTGGTCTTGCTAAACATTTTGGTCTTGCTAAACATTTTGGTCTTGCAAAACATTTTGGTCTTGCTAAACATTTTGGTCTTGCTAAACATTTTTGTCTTGCTAAACATTTTGCCCTCGCTAAACACATCAACTCAACATTACGCCTGAAATCTCCGAACACTTAGGAAGCGATGCAAAACTAAACCCTATACAGTAGGGATGTTACGGAGGTGGTTTTATCGGAACCGAAGTCGGAGTTGGAGTTTTTAAATTTGGTATTTCGGAGTCGGAGTCGAAGGCGAAGTCGGAGTCGGAGTCTGAGGCGAGGTCGGAGATGGTGGCTGTGTTAACGGCACGCAATAAAATAAAATAGGACAAACATTAATCATTCAGCCTCTTTAATTTCAATTAAATATAATATACCTATATAATATATTATATATATATACATATATATAAAACACTTGATTTTGGCATCATTGTCGAAATCAAAAACAGATATCTTTAATTGACTCGTCGGCTGCGCGCCGGCCGCGCGCCGGCCGCGCGCCGGGCGCGCGCCGGGCAAAACAAAACAAACCATAAACAACAAGTGAAATATTAATCGATGACAGAACGCGTGTTCCCCGGGCGACATGCATAAACCTGTTCGTACACGTTGACTGCCGCCGCCGTTATGCTTCGACCTCCGATTTAAAAGTATCGGAACCGGAGGTGTAAGATCAATCGGAAGTTCCGACATATCGGAGTCGGAGTCGAAGCTCCGTAACATCCCTACTATACAGTTACAACATAAGTTAGGTTATCATCTGTCCAGAGATACAATGCACTATTAGTATTGCGTTGAAACTGCTATCGAATCTTGTATGAAACTCTTAATGTCATACTAGCGGATACCCGGCGTGTGCTACTACGGTATAGTGCCTAATGCATTATTTAAGTAAAACTGAAACCATCTTCGCATTATTGTCTTTCTAGTAAAACCGGTTTGGAGTTTATCGGTTCAATGGTTTCCAAGTCTATAACGCACATAGGTAGATACAATTTTTGTGTTTAATATATATGTATATTAATTAATACGGTCGAGTATATTCTGCACATAAAAAAAAACTTTCCACCAGACGCTTTTATTTACAGTGTTTAAACACCATTAAGTTTATAGCCTACGTTTTAAACATTCATGAACATAAAACTGGGTCAAACACTTTATTATACATGTTTGCTCAACATTTAATATTCCAGTCCTTAAAAAGCCATAAGTTATTTAAAAAACCGGCTAAGTGCGAGTCGTACTCGCACAAACAGGGTTCCGTAGCACTAAACAATATAGGAAATAACAATATTTTTAAGGCCTATTCATATGTAAATTTACACTGAACAGCAAAACTAAATTTGTTTTTCATAGTATGTTAATGAAAAGCAAAGTTATTGCTGCAGTTTGACGAAAAAGTCCCGTATCTCAAAACCTAAATAAAAAAATCTTATTCAAAACATTTTCCATAGTAATTCATAGAAGATACCTACTCTCTAAATTTCAACTGTATCGTGCTTATAGTCTCGGAGTAAAATGGCTGTGACAGACAGACGGACAGACCGAATCTATAAGGCTTTCTTTTTTGCCATTTGGCAACGGAACCCCAAAAAAGCAGACAAATAAAATTTTAACAATAGGCAAACAGTCCCGAAGTTATTTCTGTGAAAAAATTATTTAGAAATACATAAAGTTGAAATGGTAGAAATCGACCAAGAGGATAATCCGGCTTAGATATTATCCCGGATAATCTTTGCTTTTATCACGGATCGATGACTAAAAGAACTTTTTCCTTCGGAAAGCTGAAATTCATACTTTGACTTTTATATTTCGCGAGAGGACAATACTTAAAAACATCGACGATATTGTTTGTTTATAACATGAAATCACGCCTGAAATCCCCCACAGATTACCACTAATTAACCCAGCCATAAAGAACAGGGAAATATGATTAAACTCTCTCCTGTGTCATATACATGGTTAAATTTAAGTCGTTTTAATCCTTTTAAGGGGTCATTGTACTCATTTTATCAAACATCTGTTACTATGGTACCAACCCTGAAATCGCTTAAAAAAAATCAGCTGTTCAGTACATTTTGACGAGTTAGGCGAACATAAATGTACTGAACAGCTGATTTTTTTTCGCGATTTCAGGGTTGGTCCCGTAGTAAAAGTTGTTCGTTATAATTAGTACAATGACCCCTTAAGAGGATTAAAACGACTTAACTTTAACCATGTATACGTATCTAGCAAAATACATAGTAGTTCTCATAAACCAGAAACAAAGTCCCAAAATATAACAAAAACAACGCCCTGTATAATATTCTTATTAATCGCTCATTATCTTTTCCCCAATATTTCCTCAATTACACAGACCATCCATAAAACCCTAGTTTCTTGCTATATTGTGCGAACTGTATGAGAGTTAAGATACCATTCATCACTTCGCATAGTACAAGGTTAAGACTACTGCAGGCAAGTTGGAATTATATAGCTTAGCGACATTTTAATGGGCTTGAAATCTCGACAGTATCTTGGAGCATTTTTGGATTATGATTTTCGAGGGATATTGTTTATCCGTTGAGCTTAACGTTGAGACATTAAGTAAGCAGGAAAAGATTATTCTTATACATGGTCACTGACTGTTGCCGATTTTATAACGAGAAAGTTTGTTCCCGAGGTTTCTTTATGGCACGATTCATACGCGGTTATTACGGTCATCATACACGGTTAAACTATTTATTCTTTGTATTGAAAGGTATGACACTATGTCCACTAGACCGTTCCGTTCCGTTACCGTGGCGTGCCATGCACGTAGCGTCAACAGTTATCGGCTAGGATATTTGCCGGTGCCGATACGGTACGTGCATGGCACGCGACGGTGTTGGTCGGTGACGGAATGGTCTAGTGGGCATAGTCATGAACTTTTCAATACAAGGAATATTTTTTTGCCTGATACGTTGATGATATGATGCAGTTGGAAGAATCTTTTAAGGGCAATAGGAACTATATATGTGACACGGGCATTGACCTATTCTGCACTAATGCAAGCACAGTAATGAAACTCTTAGCAAAGCCATTTTTTGTACAAGAAGCACCTGCCAGCACTTGAACCCCCCTATTTTCCAAATTAGCTCAAAATTAATAATAATTTTATGAAATGAACCAACTTTACTTTGAGGAAGTATCATATGCTGTAAGGCAGTAACAATTTGTGTATTTACTTATCTGTGGAAGCTTATAAATAGCAATTTAGTTATACAACATTATATTTAAGTATATGCGAAACCAGAATATAGTTTGTTCAGAATAAGTAACTGAATCGATTCCAATAATTTTTATATCATGATAAATTTTGTCCCAAAAATATTTAAAAAAGGTTACGAGTTGGACACCGAGCGACACTTAGTACCTATCCGCAATCATACGCGCACAACACAGGCATTAGGCGCGGCCGCACAGTGGGGCGCCGCGTGGTGAGCATGTTTTTGTACGGACAACCAGGTAACCTAACAAGCTTATAACTTTGTGATTTTTCATGATACAGTTTTGAAATTTTGTACATCGATTCTTTACATAAAAATACTAGACACGTGTTTCAGGTTTCGCATATACTAAAACTAATGTTGTATATTACTGTTATTATAATGTTATTACTCTGTAAGCTTTCCTAAAATGTAAAAAATAAAATAATAATAAAAAATATACCTCTCCATAACCCGCCAAGGGAAATAGACACATTTTTACTTTGAGATAATATGGCATCCTTACTTTTCATACCAACCGGCTAACCCAACAATTTCTTTATAACAGGAAAGACTAGCAACCATAGCTCTGCCGACGCCCCGTACATTCTCGGTGCAGCTGTCCAGTGGTCACGCAGCCAGGGTGCGGCTGCTCCTCCCGCCAGGGCTGAGAGAAGACGAGGTTACTAAGTACCCTCTTGTGCTGAAAGTGTGAGTGCAAATACTTTTTTTTTAATTAAAAGCAAAACGAGCTTTCTTACGGTCAGTGTAATTATGAACGGCGGCAGGCAAGTTTAAGACCTGCATTTGATTATGAATCAGTCAAAAAACTCGCAGGTTCAGGTAGTCTACCATGACGTCATAAAACAGTTTGGTTTTAATTTTATTACAGAGAGGGAAAGAGTTGGCGCTAGATGTTCTGTATAGCTCCGTCTCTTTCCCACACTGGAGTGACATTAAAACAATACTGCTTTAATACGTCATCGCACCCCCCCCCCTCCTGATTTAAATCTCCGATTCTGAATTTGTTGAGGATTTTGAATTAGGAAACTCAATATAAAGAAGAAAAAGGGCCGTTTCTAAAACTTGGACTTCAACAATTACTTTGACATTGACAACCTCATTCACGAATATTAATGGTTTATGATCATTATCATCTTCTGCAATCTAAATTGTCTCGGCCCAGAACTGAGCCACTAGTTTGGCGCCTTCAGTCGCGTCCATCAGTTCCTGTGATGAACAAACAACAGGACATGCAGGACACAATATTAAGTTCCCCATCGTTTGTGGAACAGAACCCCATTTACACTCCAGAGCAAAGTCATCAATGAATCTCCACCTGGTGGGTTACCATGATCTGTTAACGCAGGAATGTTTTAGTACTATTCCGAGACTGGGAAAGTGACGGCGCTAGACAGCACTTTCACAGATCATGGTAACCCCCCCTGAGCAGGTTTCCTTTGCTGCAACCAACCTGGTTCCGGTTTTATGATAGTAACTACTTTCATTTCATTCATAAAATTTCTTCATTTTCATTTTTAAGAGAGAGGTAAGGCAGTAACATCAAAAGCTACCTCATAATAATTATAGGGCACGCATTTGGCAAAAATATGTTGCAAATATACATTATATATTTTGCAAATTATATTTATATGACGGCGTAAGCGATGGCTGAGCGATAGCGCCGTTGTCATTAGGGTTCGGTGGTACCGGGTTCATGATGGAATGTTAAAATAATAGTTTCGGTTTCGGTACACAAAAATCACAGTTTATTATTTAACACAAATTTACATTAAATAACACTAACAAATAATCTCCACAAAATGGGCAAACCGACAGTTTCGTTCTGAAGGAGTGACTTGGTTGGAGTTCCGAGCAAAAGTGATCTCGGCACAATCCCCACTTTACAAAACGACTCTGTCCACGTGCCGCCATTAAAACAACATCTGACGTCACGGCGTTTACCCCTACTACAATGGTCAAATCAGCAACTTGATGTGTAAAAGTTATCGCTTTCTCCGACACGGCCAGCCTGACAAGTTACACGTCCTCGTGAGTACCTGTAACCAAACAGCCAAATTTGGAGCAACAGTACAGGCTCGGTCAACCTGACCACATCTTTATGGAAAAGCATAACTTGAAAATAACAGTTGTCAAACAAAAGGTTCCTCTAAGTCTCAATCATATTTACTCAGCAACTAAATCAACTTCGATCACATACAACGCTCATGGCCCAGCTGCCGCAGCAGCTAGTGACACTTATGCCACCCATATCGTCATCACCTCATGTGATACGACCACACACATCACATAGAGTCTGCGACTCCCAGGTCAGTACAAGACCAAAACAACAATAGTCTCCATTGAGACCCAGGTCCCCGCCGTACCACCAGCTGCCCATCGCCCCCTGAACAGCTCACAAGTGAGCTGCAGTTACGACTACAGACTAGTGCGTACGGTGCGACCAAATAGCCATGGTATGTGTCTACTACTCGGTGGAGGTACTTTCATCACCGTCCTCTACGTTTAACTCATTAGGAACACTACTTAGAGGCATCTTTCGTATACGATCGTGAGCGTACTTGTAGGTTCTATTACCATTCAAAGATTTTAAAAGATAACGATCACCGTCAAGTACTTCTACAACTTTAAACGGTCCCTTATATTTGGGGTCTAATTTAGTCTGATTCCGTTCTTTATTTTGAATTAAAACCAAATCACCAACACTGAAATTAACTACTTTGGCCTTATTTTTGTCAAAACGGGCTTTTTCATAAGCCGCACTCTTCTGAATACCGTCCACCGCGTGTTCTCTCGCTTCTGTTAGGTCAATTCCGGTTTCATCATCGTCATTATAAGCGATTAGCGTCAGAGGCCTAGCCTTTTCCTATCAAAAGCTCTAAGGGGCTTGATTTCGTAACACGGTTCATTGTGCAGTTGATAGCCAACTGTACATCGTCCAAAGCATCCTGCCACGACCTTTCCGACGTCTCTACCGCGGTTAGCATACCCTTTAACAAACCCATCTCCCTTTCGACTTGACCATTCGCGCGACTAGATCCCGTAGCAATTAAATGCAAAGAAATGTTGTGTGAATCGCAAAACTCCTTCAACACTTTGTTGGCAAAGGAACGACCTTGGTCGGCGATTATACGACTAGGAGAGCCAAATAAAGTAACGCTGGACTTCAAAGCTTTAATGGTGCTGGCTGCTCATGGAGACTAAGCCTATGTGGGCGACGTTGTACCGTACGTGCTGGATCCACTAATCGAATGTTTAATTCACCCGTAGTCACTCGAGTTAACGGTAAACCATTGATAAAAGCATTCGAATACTCATTCAAAAGGGACGTCAACCGGTCCTTGTTTTCGTTTGAAATATCAAAATCAACATTGTAAAGATCAATTACGGGAGGTAAATAGCAACAACCTACATTTGTGACTTTCGAAATACGTAGGGTAGATTCAGTTAAATGTACCGTATAGCCAAGTGTCAAAATATCGCGTCCGATCATAACATCGTATTTCATACAATCGTCGGGTAGTACGTAAAATAAAATTGACAGTTCGTTATTGTCGACCACAACATCACTAAGAATTTGTTCAGTGCTAAAAACATTCGAATTATTACCGATACCAATTACTTGCACGGTTGAAAGTGAACGTTTGCCCGAGAATTTATAAGCTACACTTTGTTTAACGAGAGAACACTCGGCGCCGGAATCAAAACAAAATGAAAACGACTCACCGGATTGTTCCAATTGCCCGCAAACACCTGCTATTTCGCAGCTATCGACGCGTCGCTCCGCCGTTGCGTTGGCAGCGCTGCCCGCCGACGATGACGCGCCACCCGCACTGCCGCGTTGGCAGTTCGTAGAGATGTGTCCGGCTTCTTCACAACGGAAACACGTTATTCTTTTGCTGGAACCCGATGAAGTCGCCGCCGGTGTAGTTTTCTGGGCGTTAGCTCCAGCAGGCTGCGTAAACTTCGAACGACAGTTCACCGCTTTGTGTCCCGGTTTTCCGCACTTATGGCACGTGAACATAGTGGAAGTTTGTGGCTTTAAACGCTTTGCATCAGTGGCGCCATCACCGGTACTGCGATCGAACTTCCGCTTCAGACTTGCACTCGCCTTAATCTCCTGCAGTAACTTGTTGCGTGACGTTATTTCGCTAGTAAACGCCAAGCGATTAAGCCGAGAGTCGAACTGAGAGACATGAGCGAGCACATACGACGTGGCTATTTCTTCATGGCTTCGATTCTTCCATCGAGCCAACAGGGTAGTCATTAGGCGGCTGGCGTACGCTGGGAGACATTCGACCTCCTTCGGCCGGCCGTTGTGGATGTTAACAAGCGATGCAGCAAGAGTTTCAGTGGATGCATAACGCGCAAGGAATAAGTCGCGGAAATGCTGCCACGTCATGCCTGCATGCGAAATCTGCGACAGCCACGATGACGCATTACCTTTCAGGGCTTTGCTCAGAGCTATAATAAGCGATGCACCCTCCAGTGGACGTTCGTCGAGGCAAATATCGATAGTATCGCACCAAGCACGTGGATCGGTATCTGGTAGCTCCGGATTAATTTCTGTCAGCATGATCTGAGGTGCCACTGTTGGTGTCCTGATGGCTTCGATCAGCTGCATCATGTTCTTCTGCTGCATCTCGAACATAGCAGTGAACACGCCAGTGGGTCCAGATCCCAATTCTGATGACGGCGTAAGCGATGGCTGAGCGATAGCGCCGTTGTCATTAGGGTTCGGTGGTACCGGGTTCATGATGGAATGTTAAAATAATAGTTTCGGTTTCGGTACACAAAAATCACAGTTTATTATTTAACACAAATTTACATTAAATAACACTAACAAATAATCTCCACAAAATGGGCAAACCGACAGTTTCGTTCTGAAGGAGTGACTTGGTTGGAGTTCCGAGCAAAAGTGATCTCGGCACAATCCCCACTCTACAAAACGACTCTGTCCACGTGCCGCCATTAAAACAACATCTGACGTCACGGCGTTTACCCCTACTACAATGGTCAAATCAGCAACTTGATGTGTAAAAGTTATCGCTTTCTCCGACATATATATATGTATACAAGACGTAGTTTTGAATCCTCGTAAAAATTCAGGAGGTTGTCATAGAAGACGTAAATAATCAATATAAATTACGAGTTGTTTTAATTTAACAATATTTCAGAATGAAGCCCTTCTCAAAAGTGGAGAATCACCTGTTTATCGAATAAACGTCTGCGTTTGTTTGTGTGTGCGAAAGCGCGGTTATAGGGCCAAAACTACACCTTGTATTATATAGCTAGCCCCTACTGTCCCATTGCTGGACATAACTTATGACTAATGGTACCTGCTTTATACAAAACAAACACAAAAAGGCAACACAAACATACAACACAAGTTACGCAGTTGCAAACTATTCACTAACACAGTTTCTTAAATTTTTGGCGGTCTAAAGCGAATATGTCTAATACTTACTAAAAAGTACACTGGCAGTTATCGAACTTCGCAACCAAATTCGAAGATCAGAAAACGACTGAACACCAAAATTATTGGAATTTAACTGAAAACGTAAAATATAATCGCACTTACTTTTTAAAAGACTCTTAGTCTATTCCTGTCCGATAGCCACGCCATTACAGTCATTGTTACAAAAGCAATACGAGCTTAATAGCTTGAGATCCCACAAATCATTTGGACAATAGACTCTGAAAATATATCTGATGCTTAAAATTTCTTGTAAGTAATAAGAGACATTTATGGACGGATTTATTACTGTAATTACTGTTCTCAAATAATACGGATTTTTAAGCAATTTCTATTGTAATTTTCAAATAAAAATTCCCGTTTATTTTAACTTCAGATCTGTAAAATTGCTCATAATTTTGGCCCACGAAGAGTTTTTGTGGCTAAAATAAAAATCTTCTTAAAATTTGAAAGGATATTCAGGTAAGCTTACTTTATTCAGTCTAAATGAAAAAGTAAGCCAATCTCAAAATAAAGTTCCTTATAACCTTTATTCGCCTGGTACTTTTTAGCTGCTTCAACTGCATCTTCATTTCATACACAGCTTAGTTGCAAACCGTTAACTTTACACTTATAACCGCCTGGTACTTTTACCTGCTTTAATTTTTTCAACAGGAATAGCACACCAGGGACGCAGCTAGTGAAAGAGCGTTAGGCTCAAACTGGGGATCGCTGGCTACTGGAGTAGGGGCTTCAATATTATTTTCAACTAATAACCACCTGGTACTTTTTCTCCACCAGGCACGGGGCACCAGGGACACAGCTAGTCACAGAGCGCTGGGCCCTCGATTGGGGTTCGCTGGCTGCTGGAGCGGGGGCTATCCTCGCCTCAGTAGATGCGAGGGGGGCGGGAGGAAGAGGGCTCGGTGCCCATCACGCGTTACATCGCCGGCTTGGGACTGTCGAGCTGCAAGACCAGTTGGAGGTTGCTGAGTGAGTTATGCTAAGCTGCAATAAGAAATTATCGTTAACTTGGTGACTGTATACACGGTTAAAGTTAAGTCGTTTTAATCCTCTTAAGGGGTCATTGTACTCATTATAACGAACAACTTTTACTATGGGACCAACCCTGAAATCGCGAAAAAAAATCAGCTGTTCAGTACATTTATGTTCGCCTGACTCGTCAAAAGTACTGAACAGCCCGAACTGTGCCAGTTAGTGTACTTTACTACTCGGTGCGTCTTATTTTTGGTAAGCCAGTTCTTGTTACTGCACTTTAGAATTCCAATAATATGTAGTTAAGTGATAGCAGGCTATTTTGGGATCGCCTCCAGACATTTGAAAATAATTTTTTGAAAGCCTTGAATTATCATTGTGGAAAGGAAAGAGCTGACGAATACCAGTCTCCATTTCACAACCCCTGGTGTTTCCACGTTATATGCCGCTTACTGTATGCAATTCCATACTAACCAAGATTTTCCACCAGGTACCTCCGCGACTCCCTCCACTTCATAGACGCGCGCCGCGTGGCCGTATGGGGGCGCGCACACGGCGGGTTCCTAGCAGCGCTCGCGTTAGCCAGCACGCTGAACGTGTTCCATTGCGGCATCGCACTCACGCCTATCGTGCGTTGGCGGTATTATGGTCAGTAATGTATAGCAAACTGTGCGATAGACGGGTAGGTTCTTCGCAGTTCTTGTGTTAGCCAGCACGCTGAACGTGTTCCATTGCGGTATCGCGAAGTACCATGGTCAGTAATGTATAGAAAACGGTGCGATAGATAGATCTGTAGCAATGTAGGTTCTTAGTAGCCAAGCTGAAGCCTGGTTTTCACCACAGCAAACACTCCTCTCCATTCCGCTTGTATTTGCTGTGGTGAAAATCCAATCCTGATTGGTTTTCGAATCTAACACGTCTCCACGTGTCAGATTTGAAACCAATCATAGGTATAACGAGAATAGCATTGTAGATTTTAAACAGTGTGGTTGATCGATTCCTGCACGTCTCCCCTTTGTTTTTATGGAAACCAAGAAATTAAAGTATTCCATTCCGGCGTTGGCAGCACAAGAATCTCCCAAGTTCGATTATATAAGAAGTAGTCTATACAAGCTGTTGCTTTGCTTCCTCGTCAAATTCAAGGAGGTAACTATGCTAATGATTCTCGAACCGAATCTATAATAAAATCGGTAAGTATGTATTTTTTTCTTAATATCGGAAACCGGTAAGTGTACACCACCCGCATTAAAACGCGGCCCGTCCAATACTAGCCCTATAGCGCGCTTTCACACACACAAACAAACGCAGACGTTTATTCGATAAACGGGTGATTCTGCTCTTTTGAGAAGGGCCTAATTCTGAAATAGTGTCAAATTGAAACAACTGAAAAAAGCAGCGTTTATTATTATTGACCAGGTACCGTAATTTATATTGATTATTTGCGTCGTCTATGACAACCTCCTGAATTTTGACGAGGATGCAAAACTACATCTTGTATAAGAGTAGCTGACCCGCGCAACTTCATCTGCGTTACATTTTTTATTGATGCTCCGCTCTTATTGGTAGTAGAGTGGTGTTATAGCCTATAGCGCTCCACGGTAAATGGGCTATTCAACACTAAAATAATTTTTCAATTCGAGCCAGTAGTTTTTGAGATTAGCACATTCAACCAAACAAACAAATATTAGTATAGATATTTTACAAATAATTTGATCAAATCTCATTTATGCAAAATCTTCGCACGATAAAGCAATTCGTTTCTTCCATTTAAACGAACCAAGCAATCACAAAATTCCCTCATCAGAAGCCAGACAACAAAGGCACTCAAATAGTAATCGAAGGACGATTGTAATTGTTATAAATACAGTAATTTAGCCCATAAACTAATGGGCCTTAATGTTCTTTTAATGGCGGTACATGACGGGCGTTGTTCGCGTAATCTATTCGAATAGGCTTTTGTTTTCAAGGGACTGTCGTCTGATAATGTTAAGTGATTAAAAGGATAGGAAGTAGGTTTACCATTATTTTGAAATTATAGTGAAATTGACTGCCTCTTTGGTCTACTGGCCGCAAGCACGGCTGCTGAACATGAGTTCCTGGTTTCGATTCCCGGGTCGGGCAAAGGGTTATTGGGTTTTTCCATCAGGAATTTCCCAATAGCAGCCACGGAGTCTGGATTTGTGCCCGGTTGAAGGCAATAGGCTCGCCCCCTGTTACATAGGACCTAAAAACATAAGTGGCGAAATGTGGGTGTACTATTAGGTACAGCTCTACCTAACCCTTCTAACCCTCGCCTGCGGATCGGGCGTGAATTTCGCCTCGTTTGCAATTACAAAGTTTCTCCACTTGTATCAAAATGTACTATTTTTATTTTCCATCATCGAAAATATTGTATTGGAATAGCAATATTGCCTAGGCCCACTAGCAAATTATGTCTATTAAACTTTGTCTATACTACAGTATTAGATCAGTACTTTGGTAAAGTTTCATGTTACTGGGAGGCATGTTAATTGTTGCCAAAAGTGCAATTCCGAGTTCGAATGTATCTAATAATTTCCACAATAAAGTACTATTCCCATTAGACTCTGGTCTGTTTAAAACTTTATAGTTCTTTTTTGGCCTTTTCCGACTTTATTTTCTTCCACTTCACATTGCCTGAATAAATAATTTTATTGTTCCCTAAACCTTTTAAAGTTAACGTAGCTGAAAAACTTATTTCTTTCCTTCTTTAAACTTTTAAGTTTTTATTGTCCGTCCCGAAATCCTAGTCAAAAGTATCAACTTTTTAAGTCATGGAAATTGATCTGGGTCAGTACTACCTACTCTCTAGCGTTTTAAATTACTTTAAATTCCTTAATTTTTGTCGGTACACAACCATTGTATTTATTTAAATTAATTTTAAATAATACTTTGTTACCACAAGACGTTTCGTGACCTCAATTCAAGAAAAAAATACCGGAAGGAACACTAGCAGTGTCAAGAGCAAACTAAAGCCTTCATCTAGTTTTTCAATACATTTTCACGAATGCATATAAGAGCCAAAATATCCACGTAGCCATAGATTTAAAAGATAATGATCTTACGCAAAATACGCGCTTTGGACGTAGAGTTGCGGAAACCAGCCCGTTCTACAGTACAAAAGATAATGATTTCAAAAATACCGCGTCATCACTCGTGGAAATACTGGACGCTACTAAACATGTTCTTCTTTCCAACAGCCTCCGCCTACGCGGAACGCTACATGGGCTTCCCGAACGCCACCGGGAACTACCGAGGGTACGCCGACGCCGACGTCACCAAGCAAGCAGCAGCCTTGCACGACAAGATGCTACTGTTGGTGCACGGGACTGCAGACAATAATGTGCATGTGCAGCAGAGCATGGCGCTTGCGAGGGCGCTGGCAGACCAGGGGAGCATGTTTCGACAGCAGGTGAGAGAGAAAACAGGAAAGCTATCTATCATTCACGAAAGAGAATAGAACAGTTTTAATTAAGGTTGTAAAAGTACTAGGATAGCATATTTCAATTGGCGATGGAGACAGCAGGTAGAGAGAAAATGAAAGCTATTATGCACTTGCCTTTTTTGTTGCATGGGTCTAGGAAGAACGCCGGGCTATGTCGGCTATGAAGAGCAGTGATAAGAAAGGTTGTAACAGTACTAGGACAGCATTTTTAACAGAAGATGACGAAAATAGTATAGTAGAAAGAACCTACCAATAAGACGAGATTAAAAAGTATGCTGACTTCGAGACTATTCCAATAAAGAGTAACTGATAGCACCAACCGTTTTCTAAGAGGATAACAATGAAACTATGCTTATCTAATTATAAGTTCGGCCGAAATTCTAATGATGTTAGAGTTACTGATAGTCTCGGGGCTTCGAGTTGTATTCTTGGCAACTTACTTAATTTTAATATCACCAACCTTTTGTTATAATCATATCCTACACCCCGCAATGGGGTTGCTTCGTGGCTTTTGGTCCACTAGCTAGGGAAACATTACACGCGGTAACCTAGCAGTGTGGGGTACATTATGGCCTGATTGCTAAGGACTTCTTCCCTCAGATCTACCCCGATGAGGGCCACAGCCTGGACGGAGTGAAGCGGCACCTGTACCGGACGATGTCGGCCTTCCTAGACGACTGCTTCCGCAAGCAGGTGCCCCCGGAGACCAAGGCCGGGTTGCGGAACGGGGGGAACCTAGACTGAGATACGTGGAAAGACGAGGAGTTGTGCTCTTGGTGAGATTTGTGTAGATGTAGCGTTACTACTGTGTTGTCTATTGTTAGCTTTGGGATTTTCTTGTTTTTGACATAATTATGCTGAGCATTCTCAGTGATATTATTGGCTAATTGCAAAAACATTAATTCAACGATCTTAGCTCGGGATATATAAGAACGTATGAGACGGAACTATAAAAACCACTAAGGGAAACCAGAGACGATAAAAAATAAACAAACTAAACCAGCCCAAATATCATTATTAATCTTTCAAGTGCAAAGCTTAGCAGGAAAATACGACAGCAATATTGCGACAAGTGGCATGGTACCAGGAATACATAAGTTACTAGAGACCGGTAGTAGCCCCGCATCAATGCCTTGCGGTCGGGACACAATGGCAAGATATACGTACTGCTCTCATACATGTTGCAACTGCGGCTTGTTGTAATCCGGTCGGAGAATAATCCGGGCCTAAATATATATCAGATGGTTCTTGTGTGTAAATGCTGTTATAATATGTCTGCCGTTGTAACTATGAATATAGTAATTAGTAGTATCAAATATTGGCGATTTTTCTTCAAATGCTAACACTTTCTGCAAACATTTAATAACATCATTTTATAGTTTTCGGAAGTTTTCGTTTTATTTAACAACATGTTTTACTGAGGGCTTCCACTAAACTATTCTTGGACCCTAAGTTTCTGATTTCTTCTAAGTTCAGATATTTACCTTGCATCGCCTATTGATTTTAATAAAACGTTTGATAAACTTGACATGTTTGTAATGATTTATGTATTTGCTCACAGCTCACCAATACGAGCAGAGGACAACTCTGAGCCAGAAGACTCCGACGAGAGGTATTTGAGAACTAATTGTGATCTTTTATGTTACTCTGGTACCTCAATAAAAACGCTGTGTTCGCCAGGACATATCTTAGGGCCAAATCTAAGTTTGAGAACATTGAGATTTTGCTGTCTTAGTTTTCCTAAAGTCTGCTTGATTTGCATTCAGATCGTTTTGAGGTATGAATGTTGCCTGAAATTGTTTTTTACACAGTAAGACCTACCAACATCTTTTAGAAGATTTTGGCATCTTGTTTCTAAAGCTATTGTTACTTACTGTTTTCAATTGTTTGCTGACGTTTAATCTACATAGTTATGATTTATTCAGTACCTCAGATAGAAAAGTAATGAAATATTCTCTTTGTTCCCAGGTAATAATAAATCAAAAGTGGACTAGCACCCGAAAAGAGAGTGTAGTGATAATCAAATAACCCGTAGTACAATTAACTCCATATCCAACGCGTTCAAGAACTGCCACGTCATACATATACAGGTTTTAATGTCGTCGTAATCATGGACGGAGCTAGGATACCTTCAATTTGTAAACAGTTAAAGAACGATGACAATACACTAATACTAGGATCTTTTGGCGCATGAATGACGTAGGCAGGGGCCGCTGTTGGCAAACATTTAAGAAATGTGTTGAAAAAACAAAATGGCGGCGTTAGTCCCTGTTTTAGATACGCGCCAAAACATCCATTTGCAGCCATACTTTCGCTTTTCAAAGAATTAACGAACAGAGATTTTTTCAAACCGTACATCCCTTTATTCATTGAACAAAAATAACGATTATAATATATGTCAAATTTTTCGAAAAATTAAATTTGTATTGACGTTACCGTCTCGTCCACAAGAAATACGGAGCTAGATAATTCCGAGATTGAATATTCGGTCTCAATAATTAAAAACAAAGTATTTAAGCAACAATGGAATCCTGGCTACGTTCATGACATCATAAAAAGTATTGGATCATTGAAAAAGACTCGGCCACATTATTTTAGTGGCGTATTATTATTTACAATGGAAACGACAGTATTAATGAAAGCTACGGTAAAATGGATATGTATTCAATCTGGTCTGATTAATTGGAATGAAGTAATTTAGAGTGCTACTGAGAATTAAAAGGTTGTATGATAAATTAATACTTTTTAAACAATAATAATTTAGGTAGTTTAATAATACGCCGTACAATAGTGTGGCCGAACCATAACAGACAATCATGTGAAGTTTGTTATTATATAAACATACCATAGTATAGCACTAAAATTTTAACCTCAAATGAAAAATAACGCCAACTATATTTAAGTATATAAAACGATATTTACAGCAGTAATTTTACACAAACACATATCGGTAAACTCAAAGATTTCTTACTATTCCTATTCAAAACTCAAAAAGAATTATTCGGAACTTAAATATCTATTTTATAACTTACTATATGCTGCCTTATTTTCTGCGCAAACACAAGATTCTTCCATTGTACCCTCTGTGCATGCATTGTACGCGTCTTCTCAACATTTAGCTTGTAAAACGCAATATTTCATCTAGCGACTAATAAAGGAATTGATAAATAGTTCTTTAGTCAATCAGTTTGTGATCTAGTAGTTAAATTGTTATAACTAGTGGTACCTTTTCATGTATTCATTGTCATGTTCGCTCGGGGAAAAGTTCCTTGAATAATGTAGAGTTTTCGTTGATCGAAAATGTCTTGAAAAGCGGTCATTGTTTTTAATAAGGCGATCATGGTCTTGGTATTTGTGCAATAGTAGGAAAATGTGATAAATAACTTGAGGAAATCCCAGAATCGAAAAATTCGAAGACATGTTTTATCCCATTCACCTCACTTTCTCTCACCGAGAAAGCAAATCCTAAAATGGACTATAAACATTATAAGGTGTTTATAGTTAAATTTAGGAGTATTTAAAAAAAGAAGAAAGTTTAAAACGATTCCAGTGGATATTTTTATAAAATAACATGTAACTTATGTGCGGCTAACACATTGCTATTTCAAAATGAATAGTTTTGCAACTAAAGTTGCCAGTTGGTTAAAAGTTAAAACTTTGGTTTGCCGCCATTAGAACAGTTTCCAACTCATCCAGTACTTACAGAAAGCTTTTGTAACTAAATAATAACTACTTACGTATGAGATCAATATTTATACTGGTATATTTGGAGAAACAAATAAATAAAGTATTTCGACTTCCAAATACCAGTCCATTTTCCTACTATTGCTGCTCAAACCAGGCTGAAGCCTGAAAAATACTCGAGTCTGCATGAACCACACTTAAAGCCATTGTAATATTTTGCAATGTGAATAATTTACTTCGAATAAATTATTTAATCATTAATTTTAATGGCATACGATGATGATGGTAAAGTGTAATTTCTAAATGACAAATAATTGTACAGATATTTATGTAATATTTCCCATTTAGATTATATAATACGCTTCTTATGTATTTTACTGAATATATGGAAAAAGAATTCGCCATGAACTTATAAATCAAATTAGTATTTCCATAAAGTTAGTAAAATACATTTATTTTAACAAATATTCAAACATTTGATCTTTAAGTATAAAATTGCTCACTCTCATCAAGTTTTGCATGTTTCTAGTCACTTCATTTATAGTATAATAGTATTTAATATTAAATTTTATTAAAGACCAATAGTACGTTAAAATATTTTATTAAAGAAAATAAAAGTTTTAAAAACTAATTAGTGGAGATTTTGAAAAACTAGTAAGATTTAGTGCATTAGTTACCTTAGTGAAAGTTTGAAATTAAAAAAAGTTTTATTGAAATGTAACTAATATAGCAATAATTTAATAGGTATAATACCTCCTTTGTAAGTAAGCACTCTTCCGATAAAGCACTTGTATAAAAGGAATTTTGAAGCGTTAAAAAATATGAAGAAACTATAGAAACGAATAGTTAGTGCACTTGCACATACGACTGGGTTTATGTTCAGATTGCATGGCATTTCTGTGCACGAAAAACTATCGCCATCGTTTAATGCTTCACTAAGAGTGTCTGCACTAGCCAAGAAACGACGTTCTTATCTCGTCGTTCGCACAGATTTTTAATTAAAGCAACAGGCGTGTGATGTTTCTGCACAAAATCCTTGCACAAATCCAGCCTTATATGCAAGTGTTAAAAATCTACACCATAAAAGAATATTTATTCCAGTGGCGTACTATTGAGAAAATAATCCGTCAAATTAATAATAATACGCCACTAGAGAAATGATTCTTCGTTGTAGGTTGAAATGTTTCAAATAATAAAGTTGAGTGAAGCAATGCTCGAAAAAGATTGTTCAAAAGAATAAAGGAAAAGACCTAAGTGCCAAAAGCGTCGTTTTATCTCGTACGTTTCTGTGTAAGTAATTATGGTAAGTACATTAGATTCATACGGAAAATTCTATTACACACTCGCGTATTATTATTTTTTGTCATTAGATTATTATTCCAGCCGAATACGCGGTTCATCGGTAAAAATCGGTTTTGTTACATCGTATGTTTTTGTTTAAATATGTGATTTACCTAACATATTTTCCTTTGTCGTAAATTGGGTACGATATTTGTCCTGGGAGTACCTACTTTGTGTTATACAAATGATTGTACGTATTTCGTATTTGTAAGATTTTTTTTTATCGTAATTTATTTGTATGTTTTAAGTCAAATGTATAAATTCTATCGATCGAATGTATAATAAGTTAAATAATACAAATTCATTTGTTTGAATGTATATGTATAAGGATGCCTTTGCATCTACCGTTGCTAAGACGCTTTGACGTCGCGTTGACGCTACGTTAGCGTTGCGTAAACGTGATCGAATTGCAAAAATCGTGACGTTTGACGCGACATTACCGTTTGACCACGAACTACATGCTCGAACGACATGCGTGTCGTGACAGCGACTCTGGAGATAAATAAATAAAAGAAGTTGTTTAGAACGTTGACCTTGACCTTGCCTCGTTGCCTCGCGACTGCTAAGGTCCTGGGTTCGATTCCCAGGTCGGGCAAAGTGTTATTGGGTATTTCCATTACCAATTTCTCAGTAGAAGCCCCGGAGATCGAATTTGTGCCCGGTTAATGGCAATAGGCTCGCCCCCTATCACATGGGACTTAAACATAACTGGCGAAATGTGGGTTGTACTATGAGGTACACCTCTGCATAACCCTTCGGGGATTACAGGCGTGATGTTATGTTTAGAACGTGCCACGCAAGTGCGTCGCAAGGTACCTCGAGCTCTAAACGTTTTTTTTTCATTTGTTTTCTCCACAGCCGCTGTGTCAACAAGCGTATCGCTTGATCGTGTAACTCATGGCCAGGTGGTCAGTGTCACGTTAACTTCTACAGCAAGCAAGGATCTTTTGGCGTTTAAATGACATAGTCAGGAGGCGCTGTTGGTAAGCACTTCTGGACATCAGAAACATAAGGTCAGATGTACAAACTCTCTGTATTGGTCCATCCGACCATATGTTTCTGTTGTCGAGTTGTGAAATTGTCTGTGGGGATCGTTTTGAAAAATACAAGATGGCGGCGCTAGTTCCGATTATGTCCACGCGCCAATAGAACCATGTACAAATTTACGCTAGATGTGAAGGGATGCCTTAGTCGAGTGTAAAATGTTAAAGGTTGGCATACACTAGCACGTTCGAGTAACACAAATAAAACGCACAGATTGTGATTTTTGCCTTATCGGTGTTCTCGCTGTTAACGTTTTTGTTTTTAAGCAACCAGTTTGTTTGTATTGCTGAATATAATAAAACATAAATTATGAATGAACCTCCGTGTTACCTAACACCATTTTAAAAACAAATGATTTCATGTGAAGTAGTCGAAACTTGCTTTATAAATACGGGTACTTGAGGCTTGACCCATTAACCCGTATAATAGGCCGATGGTCAAATTGGGCGTATGTCCACCAGTTTTTTTTTAATTTACTGTACCTACTTTGGCAAAGATTTTACTACTACTGCCAGACTTAGGTACTTGTGGCTGTAGTGTAATGTCAAGTACTAATTATAAGCTGAGATAAATTTCAATTCTTATGGTCTCACGCCCAGATTTCATAGGAAATTGCCCGTCATCCTTTACGTTTCTTTATTTTTACAGATATCATGAAACAAAACATTATTATTACACGCGATTATTATTTGAATGCTGTTTTGTTGAATTTCTTTTTATTCTAACATTCAGCAATACAAATAAATAAAAGGCAATGGTGCAATCGCTTTGTGATTACAATATAATAACTTTAAAACATAGTTTTAAGCTGTTTGATTCGGGGCGTTGTTAAATGTAGTTATTTTTCAACCATTATCGTAATATTTAATTAGGATGTAATTGTAATACAACGCTATATTTTTATTGAAATATCTCTGATTCCACTCTTATCGGTGCAGTGGGATGCAATATTACAAGAGATTAAAATGGACCCACTTTGAACTTCGTATTCGGGTCGGTATGATTAGGGACGGTCGGGTCGCAAAATTGAATCTATTTAGCTCAGATTGTGCCGAACCGACCCGAACACGATTTTCATCGATATGCCGAACGGAATTTACCAAGCTCCACAAGACGAACAAGTGTGTAGCATAGCCGTATACAAAATATTGCTTCTTTGTCGACATGTAGGTATACTACTTACGTTTGCAAGGTTAGTGAGATTGACAATGTTTTATATCAAAAATAGTTTAAAAATTACAAAATAACGGCCTGCCCAAATGTACGTCAGCCTTGTAACATTGCTCTTAAAACGGTGAAGGAAAACATCGTCAGGAAACCGGCGTATCCTAGAACCAAAAATTCGAAGACATGTGACATTTGCCAACCCGCACTGGGCCGGCGTGGTGGTTTACAACTCACTCCCTCTCGTAAAAAGGAGGCCTGTGTCTCATCAGTGAGAACAATATAAGCTGATTAAACTTGTAACAATGCATCAAGCTGCACCATTCTACATACAATTCAAATCTAGTCTTAAAATAATACATCTCTATATATAATTTCGCTTACCGACAGATTTTAAATCGATGCCAAAATGATTTCTAGAAATGAGCAGTATTGAATTTGTGTTATAATCATAGTTCGACTGTTATTTGATCAGATCAAAGTATTATTAGCTAATTAAAATATTGTAAACGTTAATTATTGTGGGTAGTGTCAGTCAGTGAGAAAACTAAATAAGCGGTTGGGAGTAACCACAGTTATAGACGCGGTATCGGCAAAAACAGCTTTATTTCCATGCAATAGAAGCGAAAATGGTGTCATTCGCCTCGTTCCGGTTTGCAAATTAGAGAATAGTGATGATACGTAATAGGCTCAAGCCAATTCATGTCGATAAATGTGGTCAGTCGCTTAAAACACTTTTTGCGGGATACGTTAGCCAATACTGTGCAAGTTGACGTTGCACGCGACTTGCAGCGACTTTTTTTGCAAACAGACACTGTCAAAACTTACCCTATCACTTACGGGATATCTTTTGTGATTTTCAACTATTGTGAGCTCCCGATATTTCGACGCTGTTACAAGCGCCATGTCAGTCATCCCGCCAACATGGCGCTTGCAACAGCATAAAAATAAACCGTAGAAGCTTTAAACAGTGTTAGACACTGTCAAAATATAAAATTGTACAAATGATACTAGACATCACACGAGTACCAAAAGCTTGCGTAAGTATTACTAATCAAGTAATACCTCCTTCTGGCGCAGTCGGGTAAAAATAAACACCAAATGCACTCAGAAAAAGCCCACAGAAATACTTTTTAATATGGCGGCATGGTTGGCGCAGTGGCTGAGCGATTGGCTGGTGCGCTGCGAGTGGCGGGTTCGATTCCCTCACGGATGAAATATTAGTATGGCCTACAGGTAGTTGTTCCGTATCTGGCTGATGTTTGTAAACGCACCCACGATACAGGAGTAATTCCTAGAGTGTGTGACAAGGTTTTACTAAAAAAAAAAGATAAAGTACATAAAACATAACATTAATGATTAATTATGATGTTATACATGGTTTAACGAATTTAGAACTACCATAGAGTTTCTTATAATAAAGCCAATTCTTTAAGTTAAATAAATATTCATAATACAAATAGAGGAATACCAACGCAATAATTTCAAAACGAAAAAATCGCGCGTATTTTCTCGATATCCACCCATCCCGGAGCAGATAAAAATTAAATTTCCTTTTTCACTGATTTGCTATCTTTTGCGGAAATATTGACCTTTTGTCGTACTAATGAACAGGGTGCCAATAAAGGTGAAAACGGAATAAAAACGTAAAATAAAGTAACATCTTTCAATATAAATTCTTTAAGCCCTTGTTCCACTATCGGCGAGAAGCGAGTAGAGCTAGCAACTAGAGCGAGTTGTTTGTTAGACATAGTTCTCGTCGGGCGTAAACAGTCAGCGATAAATATGAATCCTCACCTGCTTAGCCTTTCCGCTTCCAATCTAACCAAATTCAGCTGAATAAAATACCAGTATATTACACGGAGCGACTGCCTATCTGACCTCCACAATCCAGTTAGTACTAGGGTCTAGGTAATACGTTACTCCTTGGCTAGACTGGTTGTTAGACTTTCGGGTCACTGACTACCTGTAACGACTGTTAACTAATATTTTCTCTTATCTATTTCGGGACACGGGTCCTTCAATCTTCGATTGCATTAATTTCACAAGTTATTATGCCTTGTGACTGGGACTGTAGCTTCATCCTTTTGTTTTTGACCATCAGAAGTGCCTGTAATGTGCGAGCAAATAGTCGATAGCAAGTCGTCTCTTCGCAGTGGGACAGGGCCTTATTAGTCGACAACTCGGCAAAGAGTCCAATTGAACCCGTTGAAATAAAGAACGTGAAAAAAATGCTAATTATTTGAAATGAAAACCGGTTCCTTTCCAGTTGATTTAACTTTTTTTTGTCGTTTTCCGATCTAGCTTGGTAAATGCTACGGAAAATTTTTAAAAGCGTTGGGAGAAGTAAAATGAATTGAATTTACTCATGTACTAGCTGCTCTATGCCCCGCGACCTTTGTCCACCTGAAGTTATTGTAAAAATATTACTTCCCTCATTTGAATCGGTATTTTTTTATCAATTTCAATGGTTTTCATTTTTTTTGTACGGAACCCTAATCTATTTTCTAAAATAAAAGTAAAACAGTCAAAATCGGTCCAGCCGTTTCGGAGATTAGCCGGAACAAACAGACCGATAGACAAACAAAAATTTAAAAAAAAAAGTTCATAAGCATTCAGTAAAAAGCTGTTATTTTAAAATTACAAACACACACACACACACTTCAATTTTATTTATTTGTATAGATAGATAAATCATGTATTATGTAGTTAAATACATCAATGTAATCACATCTACAAGCTCTACAGGTATTTACATTATTTTCATTCCAACAATTCTATATAGAATAAAGTGACAACGGTGACTTTTAAGGCATGTCTTACTTATGTCTAATTTTCTCATACAATATGAAAAAGTAAAATCTATGCGAGATTGCTACGCGCTCTACGCCGGCTACGACGTGCTACGTCACGCTACGGTATGTTTACGACGGTAATTGCTTATGCTGGTAGGTGCTTTGCTTTCTCTCTCTCTCTCTCTCTCTCTCTCTCTCTCTCTCTCTTGGAAAAGAGATGGCGCTAGACATCCTGTATAGCTCTGTCTCTTTCCCACACTGGAATCAAACTACAACATTCATTGCATTAAGACGTCATTGTATGGCCATTGATCATTTTTGCGGGGCTAACATGGCCAGAGATCGCACAGAATGCAGGCTAGTAAAAAAAACACCATTGTAAATAAGTGCCGTTGTTCGTAGGTATCCGTAGCCTCGATTCGTAAATCGATATTAAAATGCGTAGGCAAGTATAACGTCCATATAATTCAGTAGGCCATTGATTAAAACCCACTGTTTCGAATAAACATCAAGTGGATACTGGGTTTAATGGAACCTGCCTACAGAAAATAATTTTATGAAAACGTACCTAACGTACCTATACGCAAATATTATCTTCGAGTAGAGAATTATACAGGATCAGATAAAATTTGCTAGCCGAACTCCATATACAAGATGGATATTTCTCAATATCTAAAAAAATAAAAATAAAAAATGTTAGCTAAGATTTTCATAACAATTTAAAACGATTAAATAAACGAAACTAACTACAAAATATAAAAAGTCATTAAAAACTCCTCATCAACGCTGTCATGTGCCCAAGAGACTGGCATCGTTGCCACGCTGTATGGCAAGACTGAGCCTCAAGCCAAGGTGAAAGCCAGCCTAGCCCTTGGATCAAGAGAAGCGTCAACGAGAAGTTTTTGGGTACTTGAAATATATATTTTTTTTGTGTATTTTTTTGTTTTATATCGATAACTAGCGACCCGCCCCGGCTTTGCACGGGTGCAATATAGATACTGATGACGTTTTCTCTACTATAATATGCATGTATTATACATATAAACCTTCCTCTTTAATCACTCTATCTATTAAAACCGCATCGCAATCCGTTGCGTAGTTTTAAAGATCTAAGCATACATAGGGACAGACAGCGGGACGCGACTTTGTTTTATACTATGTAGTGATGATAGTGATATTATGTGTATCTGTATCATGTATACTTTCATTTATCAATGTACTGTAACCTTTTATTATTATCTTTGTCGTGTTCTCTACTATATAAAATTGTGGTTTCGCTGACTGACACTGACCGCACATCAATCTACTTCTAAGTATGTTATTGCTGCAAATTTTATTTACTTACTGTTATCTAACTATTGGATGAACTCACTCACTTCATCGAGACATCTATTATACTATGAAATCAATAAATAGATATCATAAATGATTTGTGGTTTTATTTATGTAAGTTCCTTTTATTCATGCGATATCACCATATTACATAATGATCTCAACTTAAGTGGAGGCTGCTTCATTGGTCTGAAATTCCGAAGCTTCGCAGCTGAGGGAATGCTGGGTTCGATACCTGGGTCAAGCAAAATGTTATTGGGTTTTTAAATGGTTTTATTTTTAACTAAATAGGCTTGTGTCTGGCCTCAACTCGCATGATTTGAAGCGATGATGCGGCCTAAGGTGGAGCACGCTTGCCCAGAAGAAACCGATTCACTCGAACCTTAAATAAATCTAGATTATAATTTCCAGGCAGCAATGAAACTAATCAGCATCAATCAGGGTGAGTATGGAATTGTGTCGAGTTAACAACAACAAAGTCGCCACGACGAATAATGGGTATACTAACGTTATGTCAACGGAAAACAGGCAAATTTACAACAATAAATAAGATGATGAACCTAGAACCTATAAATTAAAAATACTTTTACCTACACAATATAACTAAGCATAAAGCCATATACCAGTACATTATCGCAGTATATAAACTAGCGTTGCTCTCACAGTCCGTCGCACGACAATTTCCGGCGCCTGACTGCACTTTGAGTCATTTCCACGCTCCGTAGCTGTACATAGGTACTGCTTGTACGTATGTAGGTACTGGTTGTAGTTAAGTGATAAAAGGATCTAAGTACTATGACACAGTTTCAGAATTCTTTAGGTACCTACGGCCTATTTTACTACAAGAAAATGTCTAATCAATCAATCATACTATATGTTTGTAGTGTAAATAGGTCATGATTACTTTCATCTAGTCAATGTTAATCTAAATTAAAGGTACAATGACGTGGTTCGTCTGGCGGCGTGATGGGCAGACGACATAGTTGCCATCGGGGGAAAAACCTGGACGAGACTGGCACAGGACCGTGAAGATTGGCACAAGACAAGTGAGGTCCAGCATTGGGCTAATTCAGGCTGCTGATTATAATGATGATGAAAGGTACAATTCTGAAGGCGCCCGCTACCGTTAACCGCAGCGGCAAAGTCGCATAGACCGCAGCGACATTATGTTAATAACTAAATACTATGACAACGCTTCTATTATGGCGACATAAACGGCTAATGCTGTGAGCCTGAATGCGTGACATCATTGGGTATTTAGGGGACTTCCCCTCCTACATGAATGGCGCGCGGAGGTTCTTCGCCGGGGGGTTACTCCGCTGCCGCGGCTAATTGCCGCTCAGCGGACAAACCTCCGAGCCGATCTCATGGTGACATGGAGAGAGCGACTGTCGCAACCCCGTGCAGGGCACGCCACGATAGTGGCGATAAGTCCCCTCTTTGAGGAGTGGCTTGAGAGGCGCCACGGCGTCCTCACCTTCCGCCTGACGCAGGTCCTCACCGGACACGGTTGTTTCGGGAGGTTCCTGCACCGAATCAGGCGGGAGGAGACGCCCGGGTGTTTCCACTGCGAGGATCGACCGGAGGACACGGTGGAGCATACGGTGGAGGTCTGCCCCGCTTGGGCGGAGCAACGCCGTGTCCTCATAGCGGCGATCGGCGGCGGCGACCTCTCGCGTCCGGCCCTGGTTCGAGCCATGGTCCGGAGCGAGACGGAATGGGAAGCCGTCACCTCCTTTTGCGAAGCAGTCATGCTAGCATAGGAGGAGGCGGAACGTGAGAGAGAGCGTTCCTCCTCACGTCCCAGCCGCCGCGGGAGACGCAACGGGCGTCGGGGGCCACGTGGTGGCCCCCGGCCACCGTAGACGCGGGCCTGTGGACGGTGAGCTAAGGGCTAGCTCGCCGTCCCTCCGTCTTAGGACGACAGGCCGTGTCGACGGCGCGTTCGTGTTCCACGCGCGCCTCAAAGAGATGTCAGCATAGGGAAGGGGCCCGCAAGGGCCGATGCCTGCCGGGTGCTGCGGGTTGTTCGAAAGAGATACCGCGGCCCCGGAACACAAAGGGCGATGAAGGAACATGGGTGGGTTTTAGTCAGTAAAAGTCTGACACACCCTCCCGCTCAGCCCAGAGCGGGAGAAGTCATTTGATGATTTCCCATCCGGAAAAAAAAAAAAAAAGGGGACTTCCCCTCCAGGGCCCGTTTCAACCATTATACCTAACCTACCCTACGTACGTATAGTGTTCCTACTGTAAGTCTGTAAGGTTGTCCACCTTCCAACCAAACTTAAATGTTGAAGGCTGATTATTGTTAAGCCTGGCCACATTCGGAAACTCAAACTAATTTGAATTTAAAAAAATAATCTTGTGGAAAATATATACTTAGTTGTTTTTTTTTTTCATATGATAGCAGTTCTGTGTAAGAAATGGAAAAGTGAAGTCCATGCTTCAAAATATACTTACCAATAATTTAAGTCTCTGCACGTTTTTTTTATAAAGGTTTGTAGCGTTGGTACCTATTCTAGTAGACTACGGACAAAGAGTGTACTTAGTGGCGTCGACAAAAAAAAACAAAGCGCGAATTACGCTTGTGCGACAAAAGCGTGATGTCGCACAAGCGTGCATTCAAACATGCACTATGGTTAGTCGCAGTACAGTTTTGTCACACAAGCGTACCTACCTAAATCGCGCTTCCATTTGTCGACCTCACGTAATACACTCCACACAAAACCTTAAAACAAAAACTTTACAAATCCCTCTAAACAAAAAAACTTAAGAACCAAATAGAAACAGTTGTTACCTACCTAAAGATTACCTACACAGACAAACAAAGACTAGACTAAAAAACTAGACCATTCACTTGTGCCGTCCAACAGACAGAACAAATGAGTTTTCCTAAGTCCGGGGACCTAGTTAGGTTTTAATTTACACTGTTCTGAAAGCAATTTATCATTTTCACGGAGAAAATAAGATGAATCGCTTTATTTTATCACGATTAGGTAGGTCCGCATGGAAGTTTGTTTGGTGAAATTGAATATGAAGAGAATTTTCTGTAATTACCTATTTGATGTAGGTAGGTAGGAAAATTGGAATCATAACATCACGCCTGTAAACCCCGAAGAGTTAGGCAGAGGTGTAGGTACCTATTAGTTAACCGACATTTCGCCAGTTATGTTTAAGACCCATGGGGGCGCGCTTATTGCTATCAACCAATTCTCGACATGTTATTTTGTTGATTAAGTTGAATGTTTGTTTTTTTTTTAACTAGGCTAATTGTGTTTTTTTTTTTTAAACTGAATTCTTGATGTTACTAATTTTATTTTGATATTTCTTATTTTATTTTTGACATTTTATCTATATTATTGATTGTAACTTTTATTGATTATTATTATTGTATTAATCCTGTACCTATTCAACACAAATGTATTTTTGTTCAGAATAAATGACTAATGAATAATGACTAACCGGGCACAAATCCAGACCCCGTGGCTGCTACTGAGAAATTCCTGATAGAAAAACCAAAAAAAAATAACATTTTTTTGCCCGACTTGGGAATCGAACCCGGAACCTCGTGCTGAGCAGTCGCGCTTGCGGCCACTAGACCATCGAGACACCTAAACTCTATATTTTCATAAGTTTGAATTAAGAATTAATATTGAATAAAGATTGCTTAGATCGTAGCTCCTAAATCTCAAAATGATGTCAAGTAAGCCCTCTTTAAAGTCAATAATATTTGTTTATAAACGCACCATATTTCAAACTTACTGTCCAACTAAACCAGTTACAGGCACTTCTGAGTTGTTATGAAATTCGCCAATCAAAAAAGGAAGCTAATTGCTCATCGAGAATAGTTATTTTCCCTTACCAAACTTTCACTCTTATCCACCGTAAATTAAAGGTGCCAGTACAAACAAGAACATTCTATAATAACTAACAAGCAAAGCCTACAGAACGACCCTTTTTAACCCAAAACACATTGACCCAAACCTTCCCGACGCCCTTGCGAAGGTAATGGTGTCAAGTTCGTCGGTGTGACAGATTCAGAACAACAAAATGTGACCTGCGTGTTAACTGCAGCTAGGCAGCTGTGTCTATGGTGCTGACGTTTGAGATGAGAAAGCGTTCGGGTGACTAAAGTAAATATAGGTACTGGTGGGATAAAAGGGATATGAGGGATTATTTTGTTTTGTTTTTTTTTGTAATGTAACTTCTAGGGATCAGTGGAAATCTATGGGGGAGACCTACAATGCCCAGCAGAAGGACAGTATTCAAATTTAGAACAACAAAAAGTCAGGCCTGTATTTTTGTCAAGTAACAGCGGATGAAGTGAAGGGCGAAGGCCGGGCTTTTTGGAAGACTGCCTTATGTAATTGACGTTTAAAAAGTGCTGGTCTTCAGCCTGGTTTGAATAAATGACTTTTGATTTTGATTTGGTGAGGACTATCTAAAATACCGTACGCGCATATTTCGCCAATTATGTTTTAAGTTTTAAAACGCGAGTCAGCTTATAGCCATTGACAAAAATCGTAACGTGAACCCTATGGAAAGATTCAAGAATACTTCCAGGTTCGATCCCAGGTCTTCAGCAATCACGTTTGCGCCTAGAAGACCAATGATACAGTTTAATGTCTAATGATGATTACCTACCGATTATTAAAATGTTATTTTCATAACGTCTCTACAAAATAACAACGAAAATTGTTTTTTCAGCATTTTATTACTCAAAAATGTAATATATATTACAACATTCGTTTTATTATATGCGAAACCTTAAACACGTGTTTAGTATTTTTATGTAAAGAATCTATGTACAAAATTTCAAAACTGTATCATGAAAAATCACAAAGTTATAAGCTTGTTATGTTACCTGGTTGTCCGTACAAAAATATGCTCACCACGCGGCGCCCCGGTGTGCGCCCGCGCCTAATGCCTGTGTTGTGCGCGTATCATTGCGGATAGGCACTAAGTGTCGCTCGGTGTCCAACTCGTAACATTTTTTAAATATTTTTAGGACAAAATATAACATGATATAAAAAATTTTGGAATCGATTCAGTTACTTACTTATTCTGAACAAACCATATCCTGGTTTCGCATATACTAAAAATAATGTTGTATATATTGTGTCATGATAAATAAGTAACAATAGACACGCACGCGCCGTTTAGAGAAACATGAACAAATGTTTGCAAACATTTTTGTTAGTGACTGTACCTATGTATAATGTACATGTCGGAGAAAGCGATAACTTTTAAACATCAAGTTGCTGATTTGACCATTGTAGTAGGGGTAAACGCCGTGACGTCAGATGTTGTTTTAATGGCGGCACGTGGACAGAGTCGTTTTGTAGAGTGGGGATTGTGCCGAGATCACTTTTGCTCGGAACTCCAACCAAGTCACTCCTTCAGAACGAAACTGTCGGTTTGCCCATTTTGTGGAGATTATTTGTTAGTGCTATTTAATGTAAATTTGTGTTAAATAATAAACTGTGATTTTTGTGTACCGAAACCGAAACTATTATTTTAACATTTCATCATGAACCCGGTACCACCGAACCCTAATGACAACGGCTCTATCGCTCAGCCATCGCTTACGCCGTCATCAGAATTGGGATCTGGACTCGATTCCCACTGAATGCTATGTTCGAAATGCAGCAGAAGAACATGATGCAGCTGATCGAAGCCATCAGGACACCAACAGTGGCACCTCAGATCATGCTGCCAGAAATTAATCCGGAGCTACCAGATACCGATCCACGTGCTTGGTGCGATACTATCGATATTTGCCTCGACGAACGTCCACTGGAGGGTGCATCGCTTATTATAGCTCTGAGCAAAGCCCTGAAAGGTAATGCGTCATCGTGGCTGTCGCAGATTTCGCATGTAGGCATGACATTTCCTTGCGCGTTATGCATCCACTGAAACTCTTGCTGCATCGCTTGTTAACATCCACAACGGCCGGCCGAAGGAGGGCGAATATCTCGCAGCGTACGCCAGCCGCCTAATGACTACCCTGTTGGCTCGATGGAAGAATCGAAGCCATGAAGAAATAGCCACGTCGTATGTGCTCACTCATGTCTCTCAGTTCGACTCTCGGCTTAATCGCTTGGCGTTTACTAGCGAAATAGCGTCACGCAACAAGTTACTGCAGGAGATTAAGGCGAGTGCAAGTCTGAAGCGGAAGTTCGATCGCAGTACCGGTGATGGCGCCACTGATGCAAAGCGTTTAAAGCCACAAACTTCCACTATGTTCACGTGCCATAAGTGCGGAAAACCGGGACACAAAGCGGTGAACTGTCGTTCGAAGTTTATGCAGCCTGCTGGAGCTAACGCCCAGAAAACTACACCGGCGGCGACTTCATCGGGTTCCAGCAAAAGAATAACGTGTTTCCGTTGTGGAGAAGCCGGACACATCTCTACGAACTGCCAACGCGGCAGTGCGGGTGGCGCGTCATCGTCGGCGGGCAGCGCTGCCAACGCAACGGCGGAGCGACGCGTCGATAGCTGCGAAATAGCAGGTGTTTGCGGGCAATTGGAACAATCCGGTGAGTCGTTTTCATTTTGTTTGATTCCGGCGCCGAGTGTTCTCTCGTTAAACAAAATGTAGCTTATAAATTCTCGGGCAAACGTTCACTTTCAACCGTGCAAGAAATTGGTATCGGTAACAATTCGAATGTTTTTAGCACTGAACAAATTCTTAGTGATGTTGTGGTCGACAATAACGAACTGTCAATTTTATTTTACGTACTACCTGACGATTGTATGAAATACGATGTTATGATCGGACGCGATATTTTGACACTTGGCTATACGGTACATTTAACTGAATCTACCCTACGTATTTCGAAAGTCACAAATGTAGATTGTTGCGATTTACCTCCCGTAATTGATCTTTACAATGTTGATTCTGATATTTCAAACGAAAACAAGGACCGGTTGACGTCCCTTTTGAATGAGTATTCGAATGCTTTTATCAATGGCTTATAACGACGATGATGAAACCGGAATTGACCTAACAGAAGCGAGAGAACACGCGGTGGACGGTATTGAGAAGAGTGCGGCTTATGAAAAAGCCCGTTTTGACAAAAATAAGGCCAAAGTAGTTAATTTCAGTTTTGGTGATTTGGTTTTAATTCAAAATGAAGAACGGAATCAGACTAAATTAGACCCCAAATATAAGGGACCGTTTAAAGTTGTAGAAGTACTTGACGGTGATCGTTATCTTTTAAAATCTTTGATTGGTAATAGAACCTACAAGTACGCTCACGATCGTATACGAAAGATGCCTCTAAGTAATCCGTAGTGTCTGTTCCTAATGAGTTAAACGTAGAGGACGGTGATGAAAGTACCTCCACCGAGTAGTAGACACATACCATGGCTATTTGGTCGCACCGTACGCACTAGTCTGTAGTCGTAACTGCAGCTCACTTGTGAGCTGTTCAGAGGGCGATGGGCAGCTGGTGGTACGGCGGGGACCTGGGTCTCAATGGAGACTATTGTTGTTTTGGTCTTGTACTGACCTGGGAGTCGCAGACTCTATGTGATGTGTGTGGTCGTATCACATGAGGTGATGACGATATGGGTGGCATAAGTGTCACTAGCTGCTGCGGCAGCTGGGCCATGAGCGTTGTATGTGATCGAAGTTGATTTAGTTGCTGAGTAAATATGATTGAGACTTAGAGGAACCTTTTGTTTGACAACTGTTATTTTCAAGTTGTGCTTTTCCATAAAGATGTGGTCAGGTTGACCGAGCCTGTACTGTTGCTCCAAATTTGACTGTTTGGTTACAGGTACTCACGAGGACGTGTAACTTGTCAGGCTGGCCGTGTCGGAGAAAGCGATAACTTTTAAACATCAAGTTGCTGATTTGACCATTGTAGTAGGGGTAAACGCCGTGACGTCAGATGTTGTTTTAATGGCGGCACGTGGACAGAGTCGTTTTGTAGAGTGGGGATTGTGCCGAGATCACTTTTGCTCGGAACTCCAACCAAGTCACTCCTTCAGAACGAAACTGTCGGTTTGCCCATTTTGTGGAGATTATTTGTTAGTGCTATTTAATGTAAATTTGTGTTAAATAATAAACTGTGATTTTTGTGTACCGAAACCGAAACTATTATTTTAACATTTCATCATGAACCCGGTACCACCGAACCCTAATGACAACGGCTCTATCGCTCAGCCATCGCTTACGCCGTCATACATAATACAAAAGAAAATGTCTGCCAATCTGCGCTAGCCAGTCTGTTTTCGCCTATACAGGTCGATTCACACTCATCGTTTGAGGTGTTTTGGATTTTAGGCTAATAAAAGAATGACCTACGGCGGCGACTTCATTACTCAGATAATGTAGGTATGACCCCAAGTCTTGTTTTTAAAATAGATAGGCAGGGGTTAAGTCAAAAAGCCATAAACAATGCTTTTAAGGAGTCTACCTACTCCGATGTCGATACTTACGAACTGCTTTACACAAACATATTTTTTTCACCTTTTGCCTGTATTTTTCCGAAGGTGAAGGCCACCCACATTCGCCCACACCCTCACACCCACATTTGACCAATTATGTCTTAAGTTAAGCACCTGTTGCCATCAACCTGATCATCATCAAAATACCTACTATTACATTCGCTTCTGCCTATCAAAATTACTCAATGTATCTAACTTTCCTACATAAAATAATCACAAACGTAATAACATTAGCAGAGGCTTTCAAGAAGCTTTTAACCCATTTCCTGCCATTTGTAGTGCAAATAAACATTACGTAAGATACGAGTAGGTATGTATCGATTTCCGTTTCTATGAACAATAAACAGAACCAACCAATCCAAGGAGTAGGTATTGGATCGTCATCTTCCTGCCCTTGTCCCATGTTATTTGGTATCGGCGCAGCACGTTTTCTGTTCCATTCTCGGTGACCGTCAAAATGATGGGACTTAGACCTCCAATGTCTGTCATACATATTTAAAAAAATAATACCATTAATCTACTATTTTCTACCTTTGCTATAATTTTAGCTACCTCATCATAAACATAATATTTTAACAAAATGCAGACTATTCCCAGGAATGTTCGACCTACTAATGTGTATGTGTGTGTGTGTGTCAGTGTTATAAAACCTTTATTCTACCTTAATATTATTAATTTTGGCTGCCCGTAACTTAAATCGTTTTAAACATATCGATTATAAGTTGGTCCCTCCAAATTAACGATTCAATTGTGTAGTGCAACAGGTAAATGGGCGGTTTATTTTCGATCTTCGAAGGACAAATATTTAATACCTATTTACTACCTTCCAATCGTGCAAAATTTCTTACGTTAAAGTTTATTTTTACGAGCCAAAAAAAAATTAAAGAAATAAGTTGGTACAACGTAAAAATTTTAACCGTGGTGGCATTAATAAAGGTGTTTTTTTTAATAAGAATAGCACAAGAATATCTAGATAATATAAAATGTACCTTACTTTAGTTTTGAACTACTTTACAATTTTAAAATTTTATTTTATTTAATTCTCGTAATACTCAATGTACATAGGTAAACACAAAGAAAAAAATTTAAAGTAGTTCTAAAACATAGTCGATGGATTTTACAGTGCAGACTTTGTTAAGTTTTGACATCATTCAGAAACAAGGCATTGGAGCGCTAAATTCTTCTGCTGAAACTATTTTGAGTTGTCTTCTGATGAAAAAATCAACCTATACTAAATTCCTAATCAGTTAAAATTAGGAGATAAATATTACAGAATTCTTTCAGTCATTGATCTTATCCCGCCAATATGTGAAGACGTTGGCCACTACAGGGCAAATTGTCAAGAGACAAGAGTTCTTGTGAAATGGAGTTGTTATGATGATTTGAAAAGTAGAGTCATCAAAAGCCAGACGTTTGTTTTACCACATTGTTTAATTTACGCTTTATATTAATTGTACATCATACTAGCGGCCGCCCGCGATTTCGTTCGCGTGAAAGGTGATGGTATATGGGTGTGCTATCATGATTTGAAGCCAAAATTATATTAAGCTCAGAAACGGTGATTGCCCATATTATGTATACTTTATGGTCAAATGTTATAAAATTGATAAAATCATGCTATGAATGATTTAATCGAGTTTTGTTTTACAATCTGACAAGAACAAGACGTACATTTATTTTTTGATTGGATTAGAATCAACCCGCCATTCTGACGTCAGGATGGTGGCTCACGTGCGTTTTACAATATCAAAGCTTGTAAAATAACATTTAAGAAGTTTTTAAATAGTGTTTCTTTAATGTACAATTGACGTACATTTCATTCCTAATGTCAATTTTGAAAATAGTTCATTGAATTATAATTCACCCGCCAGCCTGACATCAGGATGGCGGCTTACTTTAGAAATAGATATGCTACGCATACAGACACATTTATACTTATTTTAATCTATTTGGAACTCATACACCCGCGATTCTAACAGACACGGAAAAATCCCATCCTCTAAATAGAACAAATGGGAGATGAAAGTTTCTATCGAAAAAAACCATTTTCGCTGATGATAAATACCATCGGGCCTACGTCTTGTTCCAAATAAAACAAATGCGACATATTCATAATTTTATTAGTCCGACATTAAAATATGATCTGTACAATAAACATTATCAATTTGTTCGCATTCCATGTCCAGCCCATTCATATACGCAATATGAAAAATACTTGTAAAATAATATTAAAATCTATCGTTATGTGGGTTATATCAGTATAAAATATTGTCTAGGTGTAGTGGCGTTGAGATCTCTGGTCTCACCGATTTTTACTTCGTTGACAATCTGCAACAAAACGATTAAATTATTTAACTTTTTATAAGAGATGCAAGACGCAAGAAACTTGAGACGGCACGGTTGGCGCAGTGGCTGAGCGATTGGCTGCTGCGCTGCGCGTCGCGGGTTTAATCCCCGCACGGAACAAATATTCGTAAGACCTACAGGTAGTTGTTCTGGATCTGGCTGTTTGTGTGAGTTTAAATGTTTGTAAACGCACCCACAATACAGAAGAAATTGTGTGTGGGGCACTACTCAAGCTAGTAGGTTCAAACGTTTTTATAACTCTTTCAGTAAATTGTCAGCATACCATTACGATTCCTAAGTCCCTATCAATAGAGATATAATTACTCACGGCAGCTGGTTCCCCCTTTTTTATTCATTCTACAATAAATTCCCTCCACACCGTTACCATCCCTACGTATATATGAATAGAGCATACAATTCTACTCACGATTGATGCTAGCTCCCCATGTTGTTGGTGGTGGTACTCTTGCTCATCAACTTGGCGACCATTTCTTGTACGCGTTTCATTTCTTCTAGCTGTGTCGTCAGCTGGTAGAGGCGGTTTTCTCGCTCGAGAACTGTCTTCTCTAGCTGTTTTATTGTCTGCAGGAAAAATACGTATGTTCATAAACTGTGTTATAATATCAACCTGTATTTTAGAAATCAGTTTGTTCCGCGACCAACAGTGAAACACAACAAAGGAAAACTGTCTTATAATAAACAACTTTATGAGTAAAATAAACATTGCTGGATGTTGTAATTAGCTGACCACAATGGCAACAACCGATCAGATATCTGAAACACGAGATTTTAATAAGAATATGGTTTTAAAAACAGGTCAAGAAAAAAAAAGGTTTATTTAGCACATGCCACAAAAGCACACGACGTAAAATAAAAAAAGGTAATGGTAATTATTGTCTGCGCCAAATTGATGGATTTTAAAAACGACGAAATTGTGTTTCCCATTTTTGTCACCGATCACCAAGCCTTCCGGTACAAATTAAAATTTACGCTAACGTGTTCCAAATGTTTAAAAAATCTCACTAAGCTCTTTTAAACTCGTTAATTATGTCTATAAACGCCCAGGTAAATTAAACTGTTCAGTGGTTTACAGGATCCTGAGTGGTGACGTCAGACCGCCAAGTCATAGGTCACGAGTTCGAACCCAAGGCACGCACCAATGATTTATCGGATTTTGCGTATTGTATAATTATCAGTAAGAAAACGTCATGAGGAAACCATTCATGCCTAAGAGATATTTCTCGACGGCATGTAAAGCCAAGTGAGAGGCCCATGGGCGTCATAAAACTCTCGACACCAGGTTAGGCACTAATCACACGTTAATGAAGAAAATTTTTATAGGATAAGAAGTATTGAAGTTACCGTATCTCTCTGTTCGATCTCCCTCCGCAGCGCGGCGTCGTTGCTGGCTGCCTCTTCCAGCTTCTTGTCGCGTTGTTTGACTCGCTCTTCAAACTTTATTAGTACGCCCGCCAACTCGCTGTTTTTACTCGTCTGTGAGAAAAATTGGTGGTTGTTGACATTTTGTTTTATTTTAATAAATCGCAGTTACAAGAAGGAAACCGCAGGCAAATGGACTTTGCGAATCTTTGAGTTTTCCTTGTTTTATTTTTCCGAAGCCCTAAAAAGGTGAAGTAAATATATGTTTTTTTACACTTTTATTTCGAGCATAAGGTGGAGACTTCATGGTAGCCCGCGAAATTAAATTTTCGCGCAATAGCAAATAAAATTATTAACAGACTTCAAAAAAGGACGTTCTCAATTCGGTTGTATTTTTTTTTTGTTTGTTACCTTCTTCGTCTTCGTCATTTATGAACCGATTTGATATTTTTTTTCTTTTATCTGAAAGCATCTTCCCGATTGGTCCCATAGAAATTTCATCAACTTAACTGATTAATTGTATTCTAAATATTTGGTATAATAATTAATTATATTCTAAATGTTTATTATAGAAAATGATTGTATTCTTAATAATTTGTATGTATTGATTTTGAATTCCAATTTGTTAGATAGTGTATGGGCGGGCCTAATGGGTAGTTTTTTGAGTTACCATAACCTAACTATAAGACCTACTGTATCACCAAAAATCACACTAATAAATACTTTGACTTTGATGGGTTCAGTATTTTGGTTTTTGAATCAAAATAGCTGGAAAAAAATATGTCATCCAAGTAAAAGAAATTACGAAATTGATCCTTGACAAGGATTTGTGTGATACGATAACTAAAAAGGGTAAAATAAAAACTTTTTTGTGTTCAACATGCAGCGTGACACTGACCTGCAAATTGCAAAAAAAGTAAGAAAATTTTAATTTGGCGGGCTACCCTTGTGGTTCCCCCATAAGGACGGTTTGTCTAGTTAAGTAAATTACCCATAAATAACACAGAACTCCTTACTTTTCCTGAAGAATGTAATGGTAAATGTTCCTGTTTTAATTTTATAGATCGATCTCACCTGTTGTTCTAATTTTTTCTGTATTGCCTTACTGTCGGCTTCGGCCGCTTTCAGACGCTCCTCGAATTCTCTGTCGCGGACTTTCATTTCATTTTCCAAACTCTGCAATAGTACAAAGCATAGGTATGAAGGAAATTGAAGTTACTCTCACAAATAAAAACATTATCCTCCTTGTGGGGCAGTCGGATCTAGAAAGATTTCGATTTTTATAGTGAAGATAAGAAACTGATACTGAAAAAGACATAAAAACTAGTTCTTCAGACATTTTGCAATTCTTGATTTTATGATATTTAGTTCTGTGTACAAAGTGGAGTCGCAATAAAACTTTTTATAATACATACCGCCATTTGGGCGCGCATTTCCTTGTGTAGATTGTCCTTCTGGTTTTCCTTGTCTAGTTTCTCAGCGGCTAACTTCGCCCTGAAACCTCGCAACGTCGTTTCTGCGTCTTCTAGTTGTTTGTGTAAGTCCTCTATAGTTTTCTTGTGTCTAGACATAAAATACCACTTTATTAATTACTTTAACAAAGAAAAAATGTATGATCTTGCTATAAAAAATCAAATTTGAATACAAAAAGTATACTGCATCGGCCGGGAATCGAACCCGGGCCGCCCGCGTGGCAGGCGAGCATTCTACCACTGAACCACCGATGCTTACACAAACTAGCTTCAACTTGCCGTTCACATTCGACATGTATTCGGTTGTTATAGTATAAGTAGATAAAACATTAGTATTGCGATCATTCGCCTATTACGTTATATCGTGAATCAAGCGGTTGTAGGTATTCGCGAATAGAGATGTTAACATAACAATATGCGGTCGGATGTGCTAATTTAATTCTAATAGCAGTAGTTATGCTATATGATTTATGTTTTTCGATTAGTATTTTATATTCACGCTGTGCATGGTTGCAGGGTGGGTAGATTTAGTAGTAAAATTAAAAAAAAAAAACGGTCAATTTGATATTTTTTTGTCAGTATAATATGTTTTTAGAGATTAATGACTATTATTAAAGAACATTTTCTTAATAAGTTAATTTTTGAATAAGTAATGAATTCGCTAATTATTAATTGCAATAACCATTCGTTTTTTTAAATATCTAGGTAGGTAAATAGGTATAAAAGTGTGTGTTACCTTTCATTCTGCATCTGTGTGGTGTAAAGTACATCTTGTTGAGATGAATTCGTAGCTTGTAGCATGGCCAATGCGTGTTGCAAAGACGCCATGTGTTCGCTGGCACCCTGAAAATATAGTACTTACTTATAAACTTATAGTTCGTATTTACATCGTAATTCATAGCCATACAACGTATAAACGGACCCTTCACGAAGCAGCCAACCGTACATCCTGAACATCACACCAAGTAACTCCAAAAATTGTTGCTGGGAAACGAAAAAACACCAGCTGTTCCATACATTTTGACCGTGTAGATATCGCAATTTTTTTTTAAATTTCCTATAGAAAATTTCTATGTGGGGGGTTCAGAATGATGTACTGAGTACGCGGTAAACGTTTTCGCGTCGGTGTCCTATACACCTTGTATAATATGTATATTTTATTGGCTTACCTGTAAAGCCACCGAGTGTGAGTGCAGCCTCTGTTCTAGACACGTCATCTTGTAACCATACAACTCCATCACGCTTGACGTCGCGATGTCGGATATCTGAAAATTTATTAAAGTCGGAATTATTATTTATTTATTATTATACGTTTACCAACAGCTTCTGCCTTCAGCTTCTTCTTTCTTCTTGTATGTATAACATTTATCTTATGTATAGGTTAATTATAAATGTATTGCTGTTGTTTAACTAATGCAAATGTTAGTACATTACTGCCGCAGTCCATAGTGACTACTTTGCTGGTCGCGCTGATGATGGCCGACAGCGCAGCGTAGCGCAGCTCCAGGCTGACACAGCGCGGTCAGCGTGCAGCACTTGATGGACGAGCTGAGATAAAGGCCGAGGCCGTAGGTCGAGGCCTTTACAGCGAGGACAGCAAGGGCTGCAATGATGGCCAAGCTGGAAGGCCTAGAGCGTAGCTAGGCTAGCTCGAGGCAATCATAGCGTGACCAGCGAAGCAGTCATAGTGGGCCAAGGCTTGTATAGTGCTTTACTCAAAAATGCAAGTACCTGATCTAAATAAACCAGCAAGTAATTTAAATAAAATATATATTAATTAACTATAAATTTAATTAAAATGACAATTATGAAAAGTACAGTTACTAAAATTCAACACCGACTTTCTGCTACCGAGTTTCGCGTTATTAAATTTTCAACCACTAATTTAGCTTCATCTTTAATGTCTGGCGGTGTTAAACACATTGGATCGGAAGAATTTTCGCTTTGAGAGCTCATTTTTAGCAAAAAAGTCACTAAATAAAAATAAAATTTTCGTTGAACCGCGCTTTTGTTACTTCTTGGTTTTTTTTTAGCAATGGTAGTTGGAGCTATACAGCCAAATATGGAATAAAATCTTTTTGTACCTATCTCTATAAATACAAACAGCTGTGTTTTAAATAAAAACTTTTTGCATTTGATTTTTTAAAACGTTGAAACGTCAAAATAGCGGCCGGCAATGTTTTGCCAGCCTGATAGAGCGACCAGCAAAACTTTGCCGGCCGCTCCTTGAAACAGAACGGCAAGGTCGACTTTGCTCAAACAAGGTTGTCAAAATAATGACCACATTACATGCATTTTGAGTAAAATATCTTACTAAAGAGTATCGTGTTACCTAGTCACAGGGTTGTGGACGTCAGAAAGGCAAACCATTTTAGTAAAATATTGATATTCAGCTGCATCTAGTTAGACTGTAAGCCTAGTCCATCATGATTGGTAAAAGGCTAGGCAGAACACCGATAGCTGTGGTACTGGAAAATAATGTATAGGATACTTATGCTAGGTATCAGCAACCTATAACACATAGGATCATGATTTACCGCTGTATGTACCTTGCCATCCCGCAGCTTGTCGGTGAGCGCGGCCACGAGCGCGTCCACGGCGCGCTCCTGCGCCGGCGCCAGGCGCGCGCCGCACCACGCGCCCTCCGCGCACGCGCCCCCCGCGCCCGCACCCGCAGCGCTCGCCCTGCCCGACACCGACACCTCCACACTGGACTCTGACAGCCCGCGGACGGATTCGCCGAATACCTGCGAATGGAAACAAGATTCTGTATAATCCTCTGTAAAAGCTCTTTTCGTCTCGACGAAAAGAGCTTTTCAATCGCAATGAGTTTCTTGTAAATTCACTCAAACAACGTCAAGTCACTCCACACTTACAAAGGGGGAATGGGTTTGAGCCAAACTCAAACTCAAAGCATTTATTTCAATTAGACCATTACAGGCACGTTTGAATGTGAAACACACAAAAAAAAGCTTGGCTGGCATAATAACTTGTGAAAGTACTGTAGTTGCTCTTTCCAAAGCGTAGATCCTATGGAGGAGAATGGGCAAGAAACTCCATGGACACTCTTTTAAATCAATATGTTGTTACAAAATTTTGGTTACATCATTCATGTCGAGATTATACATATATGTGAGAACGATGTAGAAAAACGTGCGAGTAAGAGGATCCAGAGTAAAAAGATAAAATCAAAAATACAATAATCCATGGCAGCTGCGAGATGACCAGTCCCTACTGACAGCGCCCGTTCACAAACATGACGCATGAATCAGCCATCATTCAACTCAACCATTTTGAAAAGAACTAAACGATCCGACACACGCGCCACCATCAGCGAGACATTTGAGTGAGCATATCATTCTCTCAACCACGAGGGAAAATTCGAGTCAATAAAAGATGTAAATGGTAGCTTTATCGTACATAGTACTCACACCATGTGCTATGCAATTATACCATACTAATATGTTGTACAATTGAGGAAACCGGCGGCGGTTCCGTGCGTCCAAGGTGTCATCGAGAACTTAGTAAATATCCCGTTTCATGTGTTTCCCGTAAGTATGCATTTATTTAGCAGACCTTCATTGTGACTGGGAAACACCAATTTAGTACGAACATATTACCTGATTCATCTGGTCAGAAGGGAAGTAATGATGTTTGACTAGCTGCAGTATCTGTCGCCTTCTCGGTCCATTACTGCTTGTTAAACCAACGCACAAGAGTTTCCTGACCTGTAAGAACATGATAGTTTTGATAATATTGTGATCGTTTCTTGGGTTTCTTTGGGAGCGATTTTTTCAACCAGCCTTTGAAATTATTCTTTCAGAGTATTGTACCTTTTTGTGGTGTTTTAGCGCGTTTTCCTAGACACGATTTTCTCTCTCTCTCTCTCTTATAACATTAAAGACTGGTCATGTCATACGTTTTACCAACCTGATGATGTGCTAGCATACGAGCTAGGGCAGATTCCCAGTTCCTGTCGAGAGGCGCTAATGTCAGTGCAGTACGGCATCCCACTACGACGGCTTGTTGAGACGCCTCGGCGCCTACTACGCCGTTCTGAAACATACAAATAATAGACTGCTAGGCTACTGTTACGTTGTACCCATAGAATCTTACTACTCTTATAAATGCGAAAGTTTGGATGGATGGATGTTTGTTACTCGATCACGCCAGAACGGTTGAACAGATTTGGATAAATTTTGGCATCGCGCGTGGAAGCTGTTTTCGACCAGGATAAGCCGGGATGTCACAGAATTCGCTTTGCTCTCTCGCGACTCAAAAGTTATTTGTAGAGTAGGTACCTGTGATGTATATTGCAGTACGCTATACAGCGTATCTTCGAAAGCGTCGGGTGTCACTTCTAGCAGAACTCGTTCTTGTGTTTCTGAGGACTCGCAGAGAGCGCCGACTACTTGCAACTGAAAAGAATAAGATTAATATTTCATATCCTTTATTTATTTCTACACAAATTCCTTACATTAAAAAAAAAAATGTAGCCCACTGGTATCGGGAACAGGGTCCAAGCTACCGGCGGTCAGGGCTCCAGAGAGAGGAACCTCCTAACAGTACGAGCCGTGTCCAGGAGTACGGCATCTCTATCAAGCCCTTGATCCAGCTGCCTAACGAGAGCCTCCTCAGGTATTGGTCGAGGCTCTTGGCAATTAAGCCATTGGCTGAAACGACTATCGCCGCAATGATCGCTGAGTTCACATCCCACATGTCGACAACCTCAAGAGCCAAGTCAAGATTATTATTTGCTTAAGAAGAATACATTATTATTTAAATATAATAAACCTTATTTGTTGTGTCCTTTCAAAAATTTTGGGTGCATAATACTGTCAAAACGATGGAGTAAGTATGGACCACAGCAGGTCCCATTCGTTCCACCTGTTGAAAATCTCCCACCTCGATACGAGTTGCCATGGCTGGCCTGGAAGTATTTAAATAGACTCGAGATTGGTTGCAGCAAGGAAAACCTGCTCAGGTGGAGATGCATTAATAACTTTGCCCTGGAGTGTAAATGTGCTGCTGTTCCACAAACGATAGGGCACTTCATATCGTGTCGTGCGTGTCCTGTTGTTTGTTCACTACAGGAACTTATGGACGCTACTGAAGGCGCTAAACTAGTGGCTCAGATCTGAGCGGACACAATTTAGATTGCAATCGACACGCTAAGAAGAAGACAGCATGTAGCGTTCCGTCATCTTTGCCTACCCACAAAGATGCTTCGGGAAAACTATTACAAATTAAAACGACATCGCATCTTTATTGGATTTGAGTCCCAATTAGAATAAAGTAAAAATGCATGGTACATGAATGTATTTTAAAACTTGAACTAATCACCTTTTACTGCCTGAAATCTCAGACACTAATTTAGTCAAATTATAATAACTTACCCACTGCAACCCCGCTTTGCCCGGCTCCAATGAAGGTGGAACGAGAAGTCCCGGCAATCCGTCGCTTATCACTGATATCAGCTCCTGAGGTAGACAACCCTCATCTGGGAAACACAGCATTTTTTTTTAAATTTTGAATTTCTAATCCAAATGTCAGTTGACTATGGTAGGCGTGGCCTACTAAATCGTATGTTTGGTAAATACAGAAAGCAACATTGCAAAACAAATGGAAACATTTTGTTTTAGAACCCAGTAAATTCAAAGGTCTTATACTCAAGGAGCTCAATTGATTGCTTTGTTAAAATACGGATAAACATGATAGTTAAGTAAGTTTAGTTAAGTTTAGTTTTTAATATTATTTTGTATTATTACCCTAGCGTTTAATTGTCTACTATATTCCACAGTTAATCTGTGAACAGCGTTGTGGGCTACAATATTGTTCATTTTTATGTGTATCTCTTTTTTTATACTTTATATTGTAACTGTTTGCTGTTCCTTTTGAATAAAATAAAACATTGCATTATATGTTGAAGTGAAATATTATTGAAAATAAAAATAATATTGCAATGTTGTACATACTACACTTTCTGTATGGGTGTTTGCTCGAAATGCCTGAAAAACGTGTTATTCGAGATAAATTTATTTATTAAATTAGGTTTACCAACAATAGATGATAATGATAATTTATGTGTGTTTGTTCACACTGAATACAGTGACATAAAATTAAATAACAGCGCAACAATAGGTAAACACCACATGCACAAAATAATAAATTAGAAAAATAAGCTGACTTATAATACTAAGTAATAAGCACCAATAAATTAAATTAAAATTGGAAATAGACAGAAAATGAAAAAAAATATATCAAAAGTAAAATTAATAGACTTAAATGTGTGTCACTATAAAATCTGATTTTAAAATGCTACTCTCTTTGTACTCGATTTCATATCATACTCGATTTTGCCAGCCGACCTTTACCGTTTCACGCGAATGAAGCTGACCTGAACATCGCTGACACATAATACAGGATATAATAAACTAGCTTTTGCTCGCGGCTTCGCTCCCATTATGTAAAGCAATTAACCCACGGTAAGGTTTTAAATGTAGCCTATTACACTCGAGGATAATGTAGCTTTAAGTTAGTGAAAGAATTTTCGGAATCGGATCAGTAGTTCCGAAGATTACCCCCTACATACAAACAAATTTTACCTCTTTTTAATATGAGAACAGATTTTGACGAGTTAGGCGATTATAAATGTACTGAACTACTGATTTTTTTTTCGCGATATCAGGGTTGGTCCCATAGTAAAAGTTGTTCATTATAATGAGTACAATGACCCCTTAAGAGCATTAAAACGACTTAAATTTAACGATGTATAGTTACCTCTATATTGTGACACGATAGCAGCGAATAGTTCCAGAGACTCCGGCAAACAAATGCGACTCGCTTTCATACATAGGCAGACTAAAGCGCCGTGGTGACAACGAAGCGAGTACAGATCTGAAAGTACAGAAAATATCAGAACTCTAAGCAACTTTTTAAGAACAAAAATTGGAAGGATATGGGGTGGCCTTTGCCCGAGAGTGTGACATACAAAGCTACAATAAAAAAAATAACCGAGTTCCAAAAAAAACACAAAAAAGTGGAAAATAACATTACTTTCGGAAGTTGGTGACTATGGTTTGTTTCATTGACTTTTTTAGCACCGACTTCCGAAAGTAATGTTATTTTCCACTTTTTTGTGTTTTTATTTGGAAGTCGGTTATTTTTTTTTTTGGAAAAACGTTTTTATTTTACCCTTTTTAGCTATCGCATCACACACAAATACTTGTCATGTATCAATTTCGCAATTTCTTTTACTTGGATGACCTATTTTTTCCAGCTATTTTGATTTAAAAACCAAATTGCTGAACCGATTTTGATGAAATTTCTATGGGACCAATCGGGAAGTAGATCCATTCAGATAAAAGAAGAATTTTTCAAATCGGTTCATAAATGACGAAGATATGAGATAACAAACACAAAAAAGAAAAAAATACAACCGAATTGAGAACCTCCTTTGAAGTCGGTTAATAAAATGATAAAGAAATACATACCCAAGCTAACCAATACAGTAAGGAACTTCAGCACGTTACGAAGGCAATTAGACGCATTTTCCGGTTCACTCAAATCCTCCGGCGCTGCCTGACACAGCTGAGTTACATCCTGGATAAACCGTGTACAAAATCATTAAAAAAAAATCTACTAGATTTAGTTTGGGAGTCTATAGGGTACGAACAGACATAAGGGGCCATCTATAAATCACGTCACACGAATTTCATGACTTTTTAAATTAAATTAAACTGGCGAAACGTGGGTGTACTATTAGGTACACCTCTGCCTCACCCTTCTGCGATAACAGGCTTAATATTAATGTTTACGCAGTATTAGATAATATATAAATAAATCTGGACATATGTGGCATTGTTTGATTGTTTGCTCTTAGCGTGTCGAATCGAGTCTGCCCAGGACTTTACTACTTTGACGCATCAAATTATACTTTAAACTAGCACCCTGTCCTTGCTTCGCACGGGTACAATGTAGATACTAATGTTTTCTCTACTATAATATGCATGTATTATACATATAAACCTTCCTTCCTTGAATCACTCTATCTATTAAAAAAACGGCATCAAAATCCGTTGCGAAGTTTTAAAGATCTAAGCATACATAGGGACAGACAGACAGACGCGCGACAGGAAGCGACTTTGTTTTATACTATGTAGTGATGTCACAGAAACATATATTCGTCGTTACCTTCATTGCGTCGGCGAGCGCAGTGACGAAATGCGGGTAGGTGAGCACGTAGCTGCGCAAGTTGCTGTCTGAGCACAAGTCGTTGACAAACGTGTATGCGTGGAGCAACTGGGTCGCGTCTTCTTCGCTGAAACAGAATTAAAGAATCAACACTTGGTTGCTTGGCAATAGGCTCGCCCCCTATTACGTGGGACTTAAACATAACTGGCGAAATGTGGGTGTCCTTTAGGTACACCTCTGCCTATCCCTTAGGGGATTACAGGCGTGATGTTATTTTATGTTAACACTTGGTTGCTTAGCATTGTGAGTATGATTTTTACGATCAGACGGATTTACCATCTGTCGAGATTTGTCTGGCTTTTTGATACTTGTCTGGATTTTGGCAGACCTTGACTTTTTTCGGAATTTTCTACATTGGGCTTCTTTTTAAATAATATAAAATATGTTAAATGACTACTGAAAAAAGAAAGACTTCAGGCAGTCATTTTCTATAGATTCTATAGGTATGGGTGTCCGCAAGTTCGCATCCAAAGCGCGTATTTTGCATACGGATCGGAGAATCACCATTACAAAGGCTGGTTACGCCCTGGAAAACGGATTTCCGTTTTAATTGGCTTTAGAAAAAAAAAACATTATTTGTAAAGAAAGCGTACCTTACTGAAAGTGCGCATTGTATAACACAGACATCTATGCATGTCTGGCTGCCTGGTCGAGCCCGCGCCTCTCGTCGTACCAGATAGACACAGACTCATAGTTCCACACTAACAAATGATGACATACCTGACCGCCTTACTGAAAGTGCGCATAGTACAACACAGATAGCTATGCACGTCTGGCTGTCTTGTCGCGGCCGCACCTCTCGTCGCACCAGATAGACACAGGAGCAGCCTGCATACTTCCACACCACCATAGCCACCATCCTACAATGTAATATGGTTTAAATAAGTAAAGAAAGAATGTGAAATATTCATTAGTTGATAGTTTTGTGAGCACACTGATCATCTTAGCCAATCTTAACATTCTGGTTCCTCTCTTCAGAGTTTGAAGAGATTTTCTTATTTTGAATAACACCATTAAGCAGCCCAAGGCAGTAACCATACTTATAGACGCGAATTAAATCGCCATTCGCCTCGTATCAGTTCGGACAATGAGTCTACTACACCCACAACAAAATGCGATAAATATGTGATTGACTCAAGCTGATTCTGAGTGGATAAGTGTGGTCTCTAAGAGTCTCCCTAAGAGCCTGCCCCTGGTCAAAAAGACATAAAACAAATATGATGTGAAAATAGAATTGTGACCATTATTTTCCTTTCCATTAACAATTGTTTTTCAGACCATAACTGCAATTTTTCAAGTTTACATGGTGTTTCGGTAGAGCAGCCAGTGCTGCTCCTCTCACTTATAGAAGTTGGACCATTTTTTTATCGATAAAACACACTCCATAGCTTATCTTCAGACTTCAGCATACCTTCAAACTAATGAGATGTACAACAAAATCTTTAGTATCAACAGTCCTCATCAAGGCGTATATTGCCGGCAGGTTTCCATAGCAGATATTGACCAATACAGTCAGGGACTTGTGGCCGATGGTGCGGTGTTGAGGCTCAGTCATTGGCTGAGTGATCCATTCTGTTAGTTGCTTCATGAGGTTGGATAAGTAGGACTCTTGCCAGCTGATTTTGATGCCATAGGATATTTCCTGCAACAGAAAAGGATTTCACATGTCTGAGAACGTCTTTAGTATGGTAAAGAAAGGGTATGTTTTTTTTTTGAGTTTGTGTGTATGCAGAGGGTAATCTCCGGAACCACCGCACTTATTTGTAAAATTCTTCCACTATTATTCTGGATGGAATTGGCTACTTTTTATCCAGATACCACACGGGTGAAGCTGTGCACAGAAGCTAGTTTCATATAAAGATGGAAGATGGCCAGTGGGGTTCCAGCTATCTTGACTGCCTTAGGAATAAAAAGAGCATATTGGTGATTATTTGCAGAAAAGCTGCAGTACTCCCTTTCTTTGATAGATAAACTCTGTTATAAGGGTCTGATATGTTAGAAGGCACATTCAGTTAGTTCAGCGGATTTTTATTTTTAAATGCATGAAAACTTACTTGCATAACAGACAGAAGTTTTATCTTCTTGTCATTCGATATTGAGTCAGATAATAGTCTTGCCAGGATCGGCATGAACCTGAAAATATAGAAACAAAATTTATAATCAATGTATGTACTATCATCAGGTGGAAGCAGCATAATATAAAAGTGAGCTGTGCATGATATCAGCCTACCGGTTAATATTACTTAGACTAGCAAACTCCCCCTATAATCGTGATAGCCATATGGAGGGTGGAGGGGCACCAATCCGCAAACAGATACCACATATTCAGAACATAGAAAGTCCCCATTTTGCCCTGTTAAAGGCAAAACCAACTATCTGCGATTTGATTTAAGAAATAACAATTGGTTTTGTTTTTTAGCAATATGTACATATTTCATCAGTAATCTAGCTTTCACCCTGCATGATACTTCCATTAAGTCAAATAATTTAAACTTACATAAAACAACCACTGGCTTGTTCCATGTGAGGACACTGGAGACAAGTTCAAACTTGTTTGTCTTGTTATACACCTAACTAACACAGATTCTGCAACTATTTAGCAATACTCTACCACTTAGGTAGGATGTACATTTAGGATTTATTAGTTGCAAATGCATCTGGACTGATCTGGATAGCCTGCACATCAAATATTTGAATAAAGAACTTAACTAACTTGTAAGTATGTGTAAGAGCATGTCTAGCACTGGGCTCAATAGCGGCCCTCGCAAGCACAGCCACGCCGGCCCAGTGTGGGCCACGTCCGTCACACATCACGCGCCATAACGAGCTGAAGAACGCGCACACTTCTGAACGACCCGGCGAGAATATCGAGAGGTCGCATGATGAGGCTATTAGCTGAAAAAATAATAATTAAGATATCACCCAGGGCTTTTGGTTTCTTTGAAATTATTGGCAAGTTACGACAGATTTCTCTCGAGAATTTATTAGTTTAAGTTTGAACTGCAACATTAGGCACCATTCGTATGGTTTTTTAGTGTGGGGCATTTTGGAACGTAAACAAAGACTTGAACTTACCCCAAGATATCGTGTCATCAAATTCACAGCAGACTCACTGTGTGTTGCCTCGAATTCGCGGGCAGCAGTCACAAAAGCTTTCAAGTTACAGAACTTTCCACCTTCAGATGGATTACTGATAGTTTCGAACCCGTCGACTTCCATGTCCATACCATACGGGTTTCAGGACAGTTTAAGAAAAAAAATATGGATATGAACCACAAAAGCAAGTTTACACGACGAGCAAAAAATCGCGCCTAAATTTACGAAAATATCACTGATAAAACGAATAAAATTGTTAAAAAACTTGTATTTTCACCGCAAAATTCAATTTCAACTGTTTTCTATGTCAATTCCTGCGAGCGACAGACAAATTGGTTGTTTATAAAATAAAGCGTTTTCATTGGTTTGTGCGGGGAACCATAAACAAAATAAAATTAAAGTTAGATATTCTCGTTACCACAATCTCGAAATTATGACAGACATGTTTTCGGCCTGAGGCCTGAGGGTGTGTCCCTACACTGTTGTAGAGGCATATCGAGAATTTCATCCTGTCCCCTTCAGGCTTAATAAAAAACAATAACCTTGACGTTTTCGACTGTGTTGTTATTTTTTTACAAACAATTTTTAAATAGCAGAAAAGTACAAACTTTTCTATATTTTCAGTATTACAGTTATTGTAAACTATCATGGGAGTAGACGTAGAAACTATTACACCTGGTAATGGTACGTAATTTAACAATTACTTGTGTCCACCCATCATATAACCTCAATTGATTTATTTATATTATTAAAATTTACTTATAGGTACAACATTCCCAAAACCTGGTCAAACTGTAGTGGTTCACTACACAGGAACGCTAGAAGATGGCAAGAAGTTTGATTCCTCGAGGGATAGAGGACAACCATTTAAGTTTACACTGGGAAGAGGTGATGTTATTCAAGGATGGGACCAAGGCATTTGTAGGGTAAGTACATACTTATTAATTATTAACTCATTAATTGTTGCCCTGCCTGCCCTTGGTATCATGCACCTATTTTTTATTAGTTGTGTTATTTCAAGTCTCTGTGACTGTTACAAAGGCTTCTATATTTATCATGATTTTTAATATAATTATCACTCTCATAAAATGTATTAAAGTAATAAAAATAGTGGCCTAATAAAGTCTTTCACTAAGGCTGTTATCTTACAAAACACTAAACCAAAGATCTAGCCCAAATAAATACAAGAAAATTGTGAGAGAAATCTGCAATATCCAATTCTAAGATGACCAGCTGAACAAGTCAAATTCTCAATCCTGAAACTCATAATACAGTCAAGTCGGCATTCAACCTAAACATATGTTAGTTATTGACAATAAGTTTTCTTACTTACAATAACACTTTTTCCAGATGTCAGTTGGTGAGCGTGCAAGATTAATCTGCTCTCCAGACTTTGCATATGGATCTAGAGGCCATCCCGGAGTCATCCCACCAAATGCAACTTTAGTATTTGATGTTGAGCTAATACGTGTTGAATAGTGCTAACAAACATCAGCTACACATAAGGCACGTGGCCCACCGCCAAAGAAGCATCAAGCTATATACGATTTGCTTGTTCAAGAAATCTATGTGATACTCCATGGACAATGGATGCATGGTGAATGAATTAATATATAACTCATTCACTGCTCATGGAATAGACACAATAGTTCCGAACCTTAAATGATTCATAGGACAGCGAAAGGCTTGATGGTTGACGACTTAGTGTATACACCGCTGCCGAGAAATTGACAAACAAAACATCTCGATTTTAGTCGTTTTGCCAACTCTACTAGCTTATTCGGCAATCCCCGGTGGTGGGACAAGAACCTATGTTTAATAGTCATATGTTTCATAATATTGTTGACAAAAATCTCATTAAATGTTTATAATAATTGTTTATAACAGTATTGGGTTTGTGACTTACTTGTGATGTTTATATTAGATCTTATAATGTACAAATACTCTGCTTATAGGGATTTTTTAAGTGTAGTTTTACTAGAGTTATGCATTTTGGTGATGGAACGGACAGTTAGGAAGGTATAAAACAACAGAAATCAGGTGATACAGTCTTTTTGCATTTTGGGATGGCAATAGCGGTCATTGACCCATAAAACATAAGTCTTATAACATCTAGTTGGAACATAAGTCTTATAACATCTAATTGGAACATAAGTGTTATAACATCTAGTTGACAACTATCATAATGCTCAGCATTTTTTATCAATGAAAAACAGTACACGGGTCATTGTTTTGAATTTTGCAAGGAGATGTTAGGGAAAGGGCATTGCCTTTTATTGCAATGTTATGCTGCAACATATAATTATGGTATGTAATTGGAGATCTGTTTGTTGTGCTTGTGGGCACATGAATGTGATCACTGGGTTTTAAACTATGAAGGCACACGCACATATTTAAAAGTCAGATAGCAATTGCTAGAATTGAAATAAGCGAGAAGCATGCTAAGTTGTAAGATCATTATTTAAATAGATTGGTATTGTTATCTTCATGGCCTTTGTGAAAGTATCAAGGCTTCTGAGTGGTCATGCTTTTTGATGTTTTAGTCACAAAAAGTTTAAAAGTTCAAAAAGTTTTTGTGAAAAGAAAAGGCATCTTCTCATATAGAGAAGACGAGCATTGACCAAGCTTTGTTACCTTACAAAGTGTTTTAAATATTTAATAAATAGTTCTATGTATCTGTTGTTCTAGGTCTAATAATGTTGTATGTCTATATTCAATGTTCTGTGCTTATCTGTCTATTATAAGTTATTATATTTTACTTCTTGATATTTTCAATCTTTGTGCTTGGCAAGTGGCCTATTTTTCAGTTTCAACTGATCATAGAGGGAGATACCGTGACCGCCAGATCTACGTAATTTTATAAAAAAGGAATGCTTGGCTATAATGGAAAGTCAGTTGTGGTGGCTTTGGCGGGAAAAAAAAATCATCTTTTATAAAATGAGGTCGGTCTGGCAGTATAGGATCTTCGTCCATTAATGATTGTCAAACATTTAATAATAACAGAATTGTGTATCTGTTTTCATATTCATACTTACTGTTGTATTTACATGGTGGAGCTAAATTATAAAAGTATAGGTACCTAAACTTTTATCATTTTTAAGGGGTTGATAATTCAAATGCATTTTGTGATAAGGGCACCTAATAAACACTTGTGACCATTTTAAAATGTCACTTGTGTCCTTAGATAAAGCTTGATGCCTTATTTTTAACTTGATAAATCTAAATCTTTTTTATAAATCTTCTTTTAAAGGTTCTTTAAAAATAATGCATTTATGTCTATGTACAAAAGTTCCTTGTATCTTGTGACTCTGTCAGACTGTTAGTTGTTCACGCCTTGATGGCTGAACAGATTTGGATGTGTTTTGACTCACAGTACCCCATGACTTGGTTTAGGAGATAGGATACTTTTTTATGCCAGTCAGTAGTACTTTCCCAGCACCGACGACGAGACGATGCTAGTTATTTCCAGGGACGATTATCTTCAGTTCCATGAAAACCGTTCGTAATTTTTAAAATTTTTGCTTTCCGGCTCGGATACATTGGTTTTTGCCCGAAATTTCGGACGGTTTGAGCCCAAAAACCGTCGCCTTGTTTAAGCTCCTGACGCTGGGAGACGCGAGGCTAAGCGGCCAGTGCGTGCTCAGTGTTCACAGGAAGAGAGTAGAGAACACTGTCTTTATTGACAAGGAGATGAACAAATTTATACAGCAACCTAGACGCCTAAGTTTTTATTCACACAGTAACATAATATTAAAAAAAACTGTTTTTTTTTTGCTGCCGGTGCCCATGAATGTTAGTAATGACATAATTTGCCATTTCTTGTATAGATTAGCTTATTCCTTTCCTGAAATTGTTATCATGTTAATTTATTACTATTGTATCTAATAAAAGATTTTTTTTTAAACTGGTAAAATATATTTATTTTCATTACTATGCTGATAGATAAACCCACTACCATTATAAGAATTATCTCTAGTATAATAATACATTATAACACAAATTATTTTTATCACAGAACTAATAAAATGATGTTCTAAAATAGATATAACAAGGCAGTATTTAGATAACTTATTTAACTGTTGGTACTAGCTACTACATTATATATATAACTTCTTTTCCTATGACACTTAGTTACATACTAACTTCTTTGGGTAAACATTTCCTAGCATAAGCATTTAATTCCCCTTACCAAAATATTAACTTTTAAACTACAAAAAGATTGACATTACATGTTTCCCTTTTCCGAAATTCTCAACAAAAACAAACAAATTGTCTATGATCCCTCAGGAAAATAATTCATCAATGGAACAACACAATTTTTAGTGAATGGTGAGCGGCATAATGCACAGGTTTCCAGTGCCCCGTAAGAGCAATTCATACAAAAGATATGACCACAGGGTAAGACACAAGGTTGAAGGATTTCTTCTAAGCAGGCAACACAAGATTTGTTACTGTCCACCTCATTTGGGATCTCTCTCATTTGCTCCATGTGAGTTTTTGCTCTATACAAACTCTGGCCACAAGACACAAACGCGTGCAGTAGAGTTACAATACCAAGGAGTCTTAAATGCGCATAGTAAGCTGCAGCAGCCGGCCTAACATGCACATAGTCTATTCCAGTCACTGTTTTACCTATCTGCAGTGGCCCCCGATTCATATAAGCTATTCCTCGGTGAATGTTTTGAATCTGAGGTACTATGCTGCTCAAGGTCTTTAGGAAAATTAAAAATACATTCTGTGCTTCTACAGTTAGAGATGGATTTTGTTCAACACGTTTTTCCATGTGTCGGAGTAAGTGCCTAGTAATGTTTTCTCCAAATGTTGATAGTATGATGCTGAATAATCGGCTGTAGTAAGATGGTAATTTATTATAGCTTTCGTCGACTTGCACGATACCGGAGTATTCTTCTCCGAGAGTTTGAAGGTCCTTAAGTGTAGTGAGGGATCTGTACATCACAGAAGATAAGGGTATTGCCTTGGAAGCGTTTCTTGCTGACATCAACTTAGACAAAGATTCTGCCAGCTGTTTCTCGTAAAGATCGTCTTTTTGCCATGCTCGAAGAACTTCGGCAGGTTGGGCAGTTGGTAACGCCATGGTTTTCAATGGAAAACACTCGCGATAAAAAATAGTTTTGAGCTGGCTGAAGCAGTCGTGAACTTTGGGTAAATCAATTTGTTGACATTTTTGACATGACGTAAACATGTCACTGTCGGTTATGTTGTCAATCGTAACTTTTTTTCTAGTTATGACTTGTTACATTTTGAGCTATTTACTGAAAAATATATTTTTGAAATTAGCAAAAAAGTTCACTGATGATTGTTGCATTATGTAACCCGTACATTCCGCGTATGATCATTCATTACGCATATTGTACCTGAGAAGGATTCGATGGAAATATCCTAAACCCAATTACATTTGGCTGACCTGTGAATCGAACCCAGGATGAATCCTTCAGTAATACATAGTTGTCTACGTCACTCAGCAGATATCGTTGCGATATGTATACCTGATAGGTGGCTTCACTCCTCGTTCTGGCTCTTGCCCGTCGTACTGGTTTGGTCGAATGGTACTGAAAAAGTGTTGTACGTAGTAGTTGGCGTACATAATATCGAGTTGAACTTACCTCGTTAGTCTAGTCACAGACTACGTCTAGTGGTCGCAAGCCCTACTGCTGAGCAAGAAGTCCTGGGTTTGATTCCGAGGTCGAGCAGTGTAATTGGTGTCTTCCATCAGGAATTTCTCAGTGGCATCCACGGAGTCTAGATTTGGGCCTAGTTGATGGCAATAGGCGCGCTGCCTTTGGTGACACTGGCGTAATAAATGCCTGCGTAACCCTTCAGGGATTACAAGCGTGATGTTACGTTTTACTTGGATGCCCTCATTCTTCAGTATCTTGTCTACTTTTATGTATGGATCGAGCAACACAGTAAATAGTGTAATACCCCAACAAGCAAGAGTAACAAATAAAATCTCAAAGCTTTTTTACAAATCATGTAATTTCCCTAAAACTATTACAGATAATAGTATATATATATATATATACAACACACAGTAATCCCAAATCATACAACATCCAAGAATCACCACAGAGTCCTTAATAAAGTTCAAAAATGCATTAAATTCGGAAAATGTCTGCCCACATACACAATTAGAACCACAGTTTATTAGAATTTGTTGACAATGTGGGTTCCTCTTCCTTCTTGGCGGAAAAGACTGTCCATATACAGAAGTGGAAACACCGTTCATGAGAAAAACATGTTGACAGCGTGGGTTCTTCTGCCCCGGCCTGAGTGGGTGCCCCACCAGGCTGGAGGCTGTGATTGTCAGAAGAAGTGACGGTATGTGTGCTTGTGTGTTTGTCAGGTGCGCCTACGCTTCGCTGGTGTGGTGGCTGGGGGCGTAGATGTATTTGCTCTTCGGCGACCGCGGCGTGAACCGCCATCTTCGTCTATCAGAGGAGAGTCCCATGCTGTGGAGAAGATTATTTTGTTTAAATGAATACGAAAATATCTATTTTGACACTTTTAATAGCTGGAAGCCAAATACTTTTTATAATGTGATGTTTTTTTGATTCACAGGTCCAGCCAGGGACTTGGTTTACTAATTAAAAGAAATAATGTTCCGTTTTTAATTTCCAGTTTACTTAGGCCTATTCTAAATAAAAAAAAAACCTCCATTAATTTAAAATGGTATTTTTATGTCATTCTTTACCTGCCACTGAGCTAACTTTAGATTTCGACACTTTCTCCCTTTGGGATGTAGACTTTCTACTGCTGGAGCTGTCTCGAGGTCCAGACGCGTTCGAGTCGCGAGAGTCTCTTCTGCGGTCTAGAAATCATAAAATAAATAACACTAAAATATTTATAGCATAGTTATGATGGATGGAGGGCAAAGAAACCCCAAAGTAAAGATGTATGAACTGTGCGAGAGGGGATATAAAAGAAAAATTAGTAGATGATAGTCTAGAGAAGTAAGCAAAATATGCACATAGGATGTGCAGTTGTGGACACCAGCATACAATAGAGTAAACAGACAGGATTGAATCAGTGAAAATAAAATGCGTTGCGCCGAGCAACAATATACAGTTTCTTCTAGGCAAGCGTGCTTCACCCTACACCACATCATCACATCACATCGGGCGAGTTGCGGCCAAACGCAAGCCTATTTAGTAGAAAAATAAAACACTGTGTGTGAGTGTTAAAGACAGGAAGATGATGAATATGGGTCTGTATTTATGTGGAGGCACAATATGTGTATAAGATCTGAATACACTAATATACTAAATCTTCAAGTTCATGTAGAAATAAATATACTACCACAGTCAATATTTCCTTACCATAATCTTTTTCAGACTTGATGCTGGGTGTGTCAGTGGAGGCATGGGAACTGCCGCTCTCCTTGCGGGTCTTAGTGGCCAGTGCACTCACACTGTCCTTGCGGCTGCCTGGTCAAGTAACTAGCATGTTAAATATGTATCAATATATTTATATTTACAATCCATAAAAAATAATGTGAATAATGACAATAATTGCCCATGTACACCAATAGGTAGTACCTCAATAAAAAAAAATTAAAATAAAATCCTTTTCTTTTTGGTATTTGTCAACTTGAAACATCTTATGTCAGGTCTGATGGACTGACAAAATCTTTTCTTCAGTAGAACATTTTAAAAACTTGTAAGAAAAATAATATAATTATATCTCATTTTTGTACTCAATATGAGACTACGCTTTGCATAAATTCTATTTTTTCGGAACAAAGATTTGTTGAGTTACCGCTTTTTGGCTTACAGGGGCAGAAATGCCAATTTAAAGTAAGAATAGGACCGACCTTTAATGTTGTTAAACTGACTTCACTTGAGAATAAACATCTTACAGGGATTTACCAACTTGATGACTTAATACATCTTAGAATGGTGATTGTCAGCAGTCAATCCTAATCTTATCTTCATTTCAAAGTAATTTTCTGTCAAAAATAATGAAATAATTATTTATTAAAACCATTTTTCATGACTGTTTGAATTAACTTAACAAAATGTGTCCATCTATACCACATCACTAGCTACAAACACCACAACCACAACATCAAAAAAATACAATTGGTAATAGACAATTTCTACCTTTGGGTGTACTATCTTTAGATGCAGTGCCCCTAGAACTGCTTCTAGGTGTCGAAGGCTTAGGTGAAGGACTCCTCCCATCTAGATGTTAACATTTTAATGCATTATAAGCGTAAACTTGATGGCCCAAGCAGGCCATGCCACTGAAAATAGCAAGAATTGGCGGCAAAGTTTTCAAATTCAGAACACCATAATATTACCTTCACTATCATCCGCTAATATAGCCTCCTTACATTTCTGTTTCATGAGCGAACCAAACTCGCTCTCAGGCAAACTGAACGGCATTTCTTGATTCGGAAACGGTATTTGCTCCGTCTCTTCTAACATATTTAAATCGTACAAACTTCCTATATGTTTCCATATATCTTGGGTGGAAATCTCTTTGGTTATAGAGTTGGAAAGCTTCTCCCAAATGCAGGCCATGTGAAAATGTTTGTTTATACCGACCGGCTTATGGTTAGCCATAGCGTAAAACAATTGAACCTCCATATCGACGTCCCATGTTAATGGGTCGCCGGTCTTCACTTCCGGCTCTTCTTCGCTAGAAACCATTTTTTTTAACACAATAATCACATGAAAGTAGTGAGTTTCAGAAATTGTAATTAATTTCGCTGTTTACAATAATATTACAGCGTGTCTCATTCATGAAAACTGTCAGACAGACAGACAAATGAAAATATATGACAGACAACCAACAGACAACTGTCAGGACAGCAGTAAAAGTAGTTTGTTTTGTTTTTTTTTTTAATTTACCCCGAGCTACAGTCTTTTGACCATATTGCCTGGTTACCAGAAGTTTGACAACTTTTCAGAGACAATCCTAACCGTTTTTTGCTTCAGCTTGGGAAATGTGGAAAATAGATAATACTTCAAAAATATATTATACAGCAAGAAACGAAATGTATATTACAATATCTTATTACTTTAATAATTGGTAATAATTATCAAATAATTTATTTTGCAACTCTTGGGATCTGACTGAGCCGTGTGCGGTGTGGGGAACGCGACGAGTATTCTATTTGTCTATGTCATTTAAATCTGTCAAATTTGACAGCGATTAAACAGCGTTGGGGGTTTTTTCGATGTGTTGAGTTTATTAATATATCACATCCTAATGCCAATTAACTGTGTTTAATTACAGCTGGGCCCCGAATATTAGCCATGGCTAATCACTATGAGGTGCCCAATTGGTAAGGGATATCTCCGTTCTTGTCGTATAGGCATACGTTGAAGGCTGAGTTCGCCGGTCATAAATTTTAATTTTCTTTTAGGGCTGGAAAACCTCCTACTGGGCTTCACTTGGACGTTTTAAAGGGCGACAAATTGATACAGAAACTTATGATTGACGAGAAGAAATGTTATTTGTTTGGTCGGAACCCGCAGATGAATGATTTTTGCATCGACCATGCTAGTTGTTCGCGAGTGCATGCTGCGTTTGTTTATCATAAACACTTGAACAGGGCATTCTTGGTTGACTTAGGCAGCAGTGAGTATGAATTATGAGGGATCTCGCACGTTGCGAAGCTACGTTGACGACTTGTTGTACGACGGGCCACAATTTGGTTTGTAGATGCTCTGACCAAGAAGAAAGTTAGGCTGCATGACCATTTGCTGATCATTTTTGTTCAAGATTATGGCCGATCATGTGACAAGTTGTAGACGTAGCCACGCAGTATCTGATGTGCCTAAAATCCTCCTATCATAGGTACTGTTTTGAAATATTTCAAACTTTTGTGTGGATTAAAATTGTACTTTTTTAGCCCATGGAACTTTTATCGGACAAATGCGTTTGGAGTCTAACAAGCCGACGCAACTGCCTATAGATTCCAATTTCCACTTTGGAGCTTCTACAAGAAATTACATTATAAGGTAATATGTACAACCAATCCTGTGTCAGTTGAACTAAAACAGATAAACTAGAACGAAAAATCTTCCCTTCTCCAGAAAGGAAGTCAGATAGATTATTGTAGGTACCTATTGCTCATACACATATTCTATTGCTTAGTTTCCACCCAAGTGGAGTCGTTCAAGATTCAACCAATCACAGGAGAGTCAATGTGGATTGTATTGTATAGCGGGCCAGTGTCCGCAACTCCACGACCAACGCGCGTATTTTGCGTACGGGTGGGAACTTTATTCGATCCACCCCAGTTCCCCGAGAAAGGCCAACAAAGCCTTGATGTTACTGGCTATCTCGCGGAAAGTACCTGGGTTACCGAAGTACTTTGCCCAGTATGAGGCAACCCCTGAGCAATGCAGAAGCACGTGGGCTGCTGTTTCGTCTTCCCCCATGCAGGCTCGACACAGTGGGCTATCTGTGGCTCCTATGACAAAGAGGTGTTTATTAGTCAATGTGGATATCAACCAATATTGTTGCCTGCACATATGCTCTGCTGATCTTTGGTTTGGTGGAAACTGGGTCGAAGACTAAAGTTACAGTACAATCTTTTCAGTGTTTGGGGAACATTCAAATGTTAAACAAAATTATGAATTAAAAAAAATATATATTACTTCCGTATTTGAATTGGATTCAGTTAACAATTTCATGGGTTTTAATTTTTTTGCATGAAACCCTAATCCTTTTTCTAACACAAAAGTAGCCTAGGTTATTCCCTATAACATCAGCCATCTCCCAGTAAAAGTCCCCTCAAAATCGGTCCAGCCGTTTTGGAGATTAGCTGGAATAAACAGAGAGACAAAAATAAAAAATAAACATATTTTTTGTTATGAGTACTGTATTTAGTGTGCTTAGTAATAAGATGTTATTTTGAAATAACAAACACTCCTGTCTTATTTATTTGTATAGATAATAATAATACCATTTGCCAAAACAGAGAGCGGCCTACAGGCAATTCTAGAGGCATAATGGAGGATTTGCCTAACACAGAACAAGAAGGTGCCTTACTGGGTCTGCCTGAAACACAAACTGAATTAGATGTAAGTACAACTTATTTTAAATAAATTTTAAAGCTAAGGTTGAAGGGATATCTAAGACTTCTCCCAATGTATCCATTCGTCTAATGAAAAAGATTTCGTAATGAATTTAGCTTTCTTAGGCCTTTGCGGTAACCAGTCTTACCAAGGGGTATCGTATTACCCGGTACTAACTGGGTTGTGGAGGGCAGATAGTCAGTCGCTCCATGTAAAAAACTGGTATTTAGCTGCATCCGGTTAGACTGGATGCCGATCCCAACATAGTTGGGAAAAGGCTTGGCAGGTGATGATGTAAGTGTTTTGTGTGTACATAAATGTTTTGATCATATTGAAAAAACTCTCTTGTAGACTAACTTGAAAAATATTTTAAAAACTTGCAGAATCTAACAGAATTCAACACAGCACACAACAGAAGAATTTCCATGTTGGGAATATCAACTGAAGACGGCAGTGACGTCATAAAGGTAAGTATATTCTTTTACCAAAGAGGTTTTACCACCAACTGTCTGAATAAAACCTATTTACTAAACACCTGCCTTTTTAGCCTCCCACTGGCACGAAACGGTCAGCATCCATGACTGGTGGGATTGCAAAGAAAATGAAGCGGAATGTGTCGTTCAATGAAGAGGTGGATATCATCAACCCTGAGGACATAGACCCGACTATTGGAAGGTTCCGGAATCTGGTGAAGTCTACTATAGTGCCAAATGCGAATAGTCAGCCTAAGAAACTGAAGTTGCAGACCGCCGATGACAGTAAGTAAAAAAAAAATGAGTGATGACCAGAATCATGTATATTATCAATACTTCTATAATAGTGTTATAAATGCGAAAGTTTGGATGGATGGATGTTTGTTATTCAATCACGCCAGAACGGCTGAACGGATCTGGATGAAATTTGGCACAGAGATAGATTATAGTTTGGACTAGCACATATGCTACTTTTAATACCGGCAGGACGATCCCGTGGGTCAATTATCGAACTCCACGCGGGCGAAGCCGCTGGCATAAGCTAGTAGTACATAAGAGCCTGTTCAAGCTTGTTGATGGAAATAATCTATGCCTGCATTATATTCTAATAATTGTGTTAAACGCAACTAAAATTGTAACATGCTAATCTTACAATTTTAGTTATGTTTAACTGGTTGACTTTTAGGCTTGACCCCCTATGTCGTATTAGGATGTCTGATTATTTTTTGGCGATATTTATAATGCTCTAGTAAACACTGTATAACCGAACCCAATATATGAACTTTCACTATCACTTACGGGATATCTTCCGCGATTTATGGTTGTTGTGTGTGTTGTTTTTATTTTGTTTTTTTTTTTGTTTTGTTGTTTGTTTGTATGTGTCTTGTGTGTCAGAGTCGAAATATCGGGAGCACAATATAAACATTAATCGCGGAATATATCCCTTAAGTGATAGTGGAAGTTCAGTTATAAACCGTGAAAGCTTAAAACAGTGTTCGAACCCAATATTTTGGTTTATACTACATTACAAATTATGTGTGTGATGCTGATGAGTTGACGAGTGATAAAGAAGATGGGAGAAGACATGCGCCGACCGCAAATATATTGAGATAAGCGCAGGAGAATGATGAAAATGACTACATTATGGATAGGGCATGCGAATCCCGGTTTTGGGTCCCGTAGTAAAACCCAGCTTTTCTCGAGTTTTACTATGGGACCGAAAAAGGATTCTTATGGGTGAAAGATAAATAGAATAAATGTTCATTTGTGCAGGCAATCACCACCATTCGCTAAGACTACAGGAGATATCAAGAGGCAGCAACTTATACTCGGACCTGCCGGCGCCAAGCTCACATCTTAGTCTTATAGGAGCCAGGTTTGTACATACATACGATAACTATTCACCCTAACGTCATTAAAAAAAAAAAAAGATTATTTTAGTACCAAAGAGTGTGTACTAGCTAAGTGAAGTAAGAAAAAAAAGAAAAAAGAAATGGTGGTTGTCACGATGCCAGCTCATTCACCCCATTCACCAGACCGTCTCATTCATGTCACTCATTTTCTTGGAAGACTGTGAGGCAGTTGCGCGACCATGCATTTGGGTTCGCAGGTGGCAAACAAGGCAAAATGAATTCGACGGTCCCGTGTTCTCGAAACGATCGCTTTGTTATCTATACTTACTAATATTACAAAGAGGTAAAATTTGTTTGTAGGTTTGTATGTAGGGGCTAATCTTCGGAACTGCTGATCCGATTCCGAAAATTCTTTCACTAACGGAAAGCTACATTATCCCCGAGTTTCATGGGCCAAATTTAAAACGTACCGTGGGTTAATTCCCGTACATAACGGAAGCGGAGCCGCGAGCAAAAGCTAGTCTTATCATATTTGGCTACCTCGATTGTCCAGTGATTTCTGCCCAGTTAGCTAATAATAAGTTCTGATTTCAGATTGGGTCTATCGCTACCTAATCCTGCACCGGATGTGGAATTAGAAGGTCCAGAGCCACACCTCAATATACATCCACCTCTACCACATACAGGTAAAACCTACCTATCAAGTTATTGTTACAATAAGGTATTTCTCACCGGGTCAGGCAAAGTGTTATTGGGTTTTTCCATCAGCAATTTCTCAGTAGCTGCCACGGAGTCTGGATTTGTGGTTCACTATTCATTTAGCAATGAGAAATTACTCGGTGTAAAGGCGTGCTTCACTTTTTGTTCGGGCTGGCAGTATTTGAGTAACAAGCCCAAATTGACGCAATTCCTCATATTCTATTTTGCCGTGGCTGTCAACCCAAAGATTTGTCGTCGCACTCTTGTCAATGGACAGGAGCCATAATGCTCAGCCCAAAAATCAAGAGAGTCCGTACAAAAAATAACATAATATTAAAATTTTCTAGCACCAGAAGAGGCAGGCCCGTCAAGCGAGCCAAAAAAGAAGAAGTACGCCAAAGAAGCCTGGCCGGGCCGGAAACCGGGCCTCATACCGGGAGTATGAGATTTGTACTAAGAGTCTTATTATACTGGCGGTGAGACAAGCAAAAATATTCCTTATGTGGCACTAAGAAAGTTTACTATTTAAAGTAAAGTATCTTGGCGATAGGACACCCTACTTATGTAACACACTCGAAATTTTCCCCTTTATTGACACCTACTTCTCCTTGTCTCAGCCTTGTTGGTCTAGCGGTGGCAAGCGCGACTGCATAGTATAAGGTCCTGGGTACAATTCCCATACCGGGTAAGGTGTTATTGGGTAATTTCATCAGGAAGCCACGGAGTCTGGATTTGTACCCGGTTGATAGTATTAAGCTCGCCTCCTTTTTACATGGTACTTAAACAGGCCGAAATTTGGGTGTACTATAAGGCTCTGCCTAACTACTCGCGTAACGCAAAACTCAAACTCAAAGCATTTATTTCAATTAGACCATTACAGGCACTTTTGAATGTCAAACCACAAAAAAAAAAACTAAGCTACAGTCCCTGTCACAGGGCATAATAACTTGTGAAAGTACTGTAATTGCCCATTCGAAAGCGTAGATCCTATGGAGAAGAATGGGCAAGAAACTCCATGGCACTCACGCAGGCGTGTTGTTATGTTGTAACATTGAGACAATACAATATAATCCATGTCTTCACGTGTTTGGAAACTTTGTTTGCTTCACAGTATAAATAACGCAATGGATAGTATTGCTAAATTAAGATAATGATATGGTGATGCGAGTGTTTCATATTTAGGGTGCTGTATCATGTGGGTCCAAAAGTTTCCAGCTTACTTATATCCAATTAATTAGGGATATTATAAAACTGATGATGATTTTTTATTACTGAACTTTCGTCTAGTTACCTAGCATAAAAAGTGTATTGAAAATAAAGGTAGATTATATTGAAAACTGATAATATTGTTTGGATATTTAGCCTTGATTTTATAGTTAAGGCTCGAAATTTTTGGACCTTACCATGTATCTTTTTGTATAGTATAAGAATGCGCTGCCAGTGTAATTTGACCCTTATATTTGACATTATAGTGACGCGAATTGCCGCTAGTGATGTGCATGCATTGTACAAAATATAGACAAGTACAGTCAGCGCCATTTATATGTTTAATTTTATAGATTTGAAAGCCATTGTTGAATGGAATGCCCATTTAGTAGAAAATTCTATCGAAATAATGATAATAAATAAAGTAAATGCATGTTAACAAAATATACATACTTAGAAAGTTGTAAATTAATGTTTTGCTATAAGTATAGTAAAATTTAATAAATATTATTCAGCGAAATGAAGTGTCAATTAAAGTTTTAATATGTGTTATTGAGTCCCACTAGGTCGCTAGTAAAAAAAATAAGTGTAAAAACTTTTAGTCATTTTTAACCGACTTCGAAAAGTAAGTTATTACGTGACGAGTTTTAGCCAATTTTTTTTAAATAATTTTGATTTCATTACGCTAGAAAACATTAAATACCAACACATGTTAATGCAAGTGCTCAAATGTATAATGAAAGATATAGGAATAAGTTTGATAATGACAATATGAGAACAATACAGCAAGGAGTCTGGAAGTGTTCTTATTAGCAACCACAAAGCCTGGATTCGGGTCCGGTTGATGGCAATAGGCTCTAGGCTCGCCCCTTATTACATGGGACTTAAACATAATTGGCGAACTGTGGGTGTACTATAGGTGTACCCTACAGGGGTGATTTTATGTAGATGTATAACAAGTTTATTCTTTTCACTAATAATTAGGAAAATAAAAGTTAATGTAGTATACAGGGTGTAAAGGTACCCTTCACGAAACCGTCAACCAACCATTCAAGTACATCAAACTAAAGACAAAGAAACATGAAAAACTTTTGGTGTGAAAAAATCATGTTTTACTGCAGGGCTCAATGTAACGCACTTAAAACATTGCGTGGATGGATGGATTGAATAGTGCAGGGGTCATGGAGGCATTTAAAACTAGTATTTTTTTTTAAACCTGTTTAATTGTTGAAAATTTGACCTTCAATATGTCCGAAACCAGAAAGTTCCAAGGTATGGTTCACAACAAAAAAGAAAATCACAGTGACGGGAAGCACACGTGCTTCTAGGCTTCGTTAGGGGTATTTTTACACCCTTTATAGCTAAATGCATATGTCGATGCTTAGCCCGTCCACCTAAAAATCCATGATCGCTTTAATACACACGTAGTAATTATAGTAAGGCCTAATCAGGCCATATGGCAGTACTCTTAAGTCGCTAGTTTCTAAAACGCTAGATAGAATGATTGAAATTTTGTTACCTAAATACATATACAGACAGGGTGTAACATAATAAACGCCAGACCTCTCGTGTGGTTTCTAGGACCATGAAACTTTTATTCTATGACTTTTAGAAATTCATATCTTTTTTTTTAGTTATACAATATATGTCGATCAGATGATCGCGACAGTTCCTATAGAAAATGTAATTTTTTTTTTGCGAATTTCAATAACTCATAGAACAAAATTTGTTAAGTTTCATGGTCCGTGAGACCACACGCGAGGTCTTGTGTTTATTATGTTACACCTTGTATATACTTAGTAAAATATAGAAAATTTTACCGTAAAGAAAACGATATAAAGCTCACATTTCAATGCTTTACTTGCTTCGAGTCTAATGTATAATATGCGAAGACTAAACGTTGGGTTTGGAAACATGAAATTTTGCACAAGATTTCCTTGATCACTAAGAATTTTTTTTTTTAAATCACGCCCTAAATGGGTCAAAGTTGTCAAAGTATTATGGAATGGTTTGTTCGTCATTTTTCCGATGGGGCTTCTCATAGCGCCCACAAATTATAATATCCTAATTAATATTAATACTTCCTAATATAATAAAAAATTATGCAATAATAATGACCACATATTTTTGGCGCTGACTGTACTTACAAAAAGTTGCTCATATATTATGGCAATCACATTTTTCACCCTTTTTAAGTACATTTTAATCTAATGTAATGAATGTAGTAATAAGTTACCTTTAAGAAAATTGTGAATGAATTATAAGAGAAAGTAATATGTGACTTTGTTTTTTATTGTCATTTACCTGTTCCATGTACCTTTGATATCATAGTACACGGGCGTTATATGAGCCATCGAGTTTTAAGGTTTAATATTTGAAAGCAGCAATGACAGTTCGCAAGTAGCAACAGGCTGAAATTTTTCACCATCTGCGGACGTTACAAAGGTAAGCTGTTGTCCCGTCGCGTTCGGAAATTGCAGCGTGTCGCGGGTCCGATTCCCGCACGGTACAAATATTTGTAAGGCCTACCTGTAGTTGTTCAGGTTGTTAGCGGTAGTTGGCTGTTTGTTTGTGAGTTTAAATGTTTGTAAACGACACTCCCGATAATGGAGAAATTCCTAGTGAAAGGTAACTTTTTTTAATAATTAAATCCGTAGCGACATTGTTCAGTTCTTCATTCTCCTCGCACACGTGTTTTCATTTCATTCATATCAGTCACATTACTTGTCGAATATCCAAAATAAGATCAGCACATCTTTCACTCTTTTCATACAAGCATAACCCCGAAAAGCTACCCTCCAAAAAGTACCTTAGTATATTTTAGCTTACCTTTACAACCCTGAAAGCAGGTGGAGTTACGTACTCATTAATTTGAACACGCTCGAGAGGCTCTCGCCTGGCCGTAAAGCGTAGGAATCTTTTGACAGCATCATATTTGACGCTCATTAAGTTAAGTTGGTTTAGAAATTGTGGAGGAAATGTATTCGGTCTGTTTATTTATACAAATGTAAAATTTTCACGGGTGACGAGTGTGTACCTGGGTTAGTTTTTCACCTGCGCAGGTATCTAACGGTGCCTTTTGCCATCTGCATATCTAAATATTGGCTGTACGTCAGTAGTAAGGCGATTCGATTCTCATACGACACCGCTGGTCCGCGCGGTCTATCGGAATCGCCGAAGAATTGTATGGCGATGCGCCGCGGCGGCGGTCGGACGGTGTACGTGTAGGCTTAGGCATCAACGGTTTTCATACAAGGCAATGCGACGTGAGATCCGCTTTACTGCCGATCTCGGCGCCATAAAACAGTTTCCCCACTTTTATCAAAATATACTATTCTGCTTTTGTGTATAGTAGTAGTAAATAATATACGAGGTGGAATAGTCACCGACGCGAAAACGGAAACCACTTGCTCAGCACATCATTCTGAACCCCCATATACGAGTACAAGTGTGTAGTTTTGCAACCTCGTCAAAATTCAGGAGGTTGTCATAGAAGACGTACATATAAATAATCAATATAAATTACGGTACCTGGTCAATAATAATAAATGCTGCTTTTTTTAGTTGTTTTTTAGTTGTTTTTGAAACTATTTCAGAATGAAGCCCTTTTCAAAAGAGGAGAATCACCCGTTTATTGAATACACGTCTGCGTTTGTTTGTGTGTGTGAAAGCGCGGTTATAGGGCTAGTATTAGACGGGCCGTTTTAATACGGGTGGTGTACACTTACCGATTTCCGATATTAAGAAAAAAATATAAAAAAAATTACCTACCCATTTTATTATTGATTCGGGTCGGGAATCATTAGCATAGTTACCTCAATGAATTTGACGAGGATGCAAAGCAACACCTTGTAGAAATTTTTCGTCGGTTATTAAAATAAATTTCTGTTTCCTACAAAAGTGCAATACCTACACGGTCAAAATGTATGGAACAGCAGATTTTTTTTTAATAACCGACGAAAAATTTCCATCTTTTTTTCTAGTTCAGAATGATATAAGTAAGTACCTAATGAGTAGTATGTGGTTTCCATTTTCGCGTCGGTGTCCCTTCCACCCCGTATAGGTATTCGTATTTGTAAAAATGCTTTGATACTAAAAATTTAACATGAATTTAATTAAACATGCATACTTTGGCTTCCATATTGTTTTATTTTTGCCTGCAACCGTGCTTCCTCGATACCAAAGACTACAATATAATATAGGGTACTCGATACTGTGTAGGTAGGTAGCTACTTTAGCTATGGCTAAGTACTTAAAGTCTACAGTTGATTATCTCGTCTTTAACAAATAAGTTAACCGCAAACTCTTGAGGGTAGTTGGGCAGTACCTACCGGTATTTAATCAGTTGGTCGGTAAAGCTAAACTCTGTTGAGATTCATCAAGTTTCATCTATTATACTTACCTGGGTTCGTATTTAACTTGTAGCCATTGTTGTTGGGACTACTGAAAATTAATTTCAATGCAAGTAGGTCTGCCTACCTACTTGTAGGTACGTAGTGGAAATTATGTTTTTCCTAACCCTCCGCTTTTCTTTTCTGATTAATTTCGTTACGGGATCCAAGACAGTTGAATTGTTTCTCTGGGATTTCGTCGAGTTTTACCGTTTCGGCGCTTTTCTGGTGGTCGCCGCTGTTGATACTGGCTTTCTGGAGTTGCAGTGGTTTGGGAAGTGTGGCGGAATTGTCCCAAAAAAGGTATATATAAAGGTTCATATAGGTAGGTAAAAAAGTCTTAAAATGCTTCAAAAATAAATTATTTGCTAAAAATACAAGGTGTTACCAACTAACTGGTAACACCTTGTATTTAAACCACAACTCACTTCCACTTTTAACATGTTGAAAGTGGAGGTTTATGGTTGTATGGCCTTTTTACCTACCTATAACATTTTTTCCCCTATTACATGGGATTTAATTATAATTACCTACTGGCGAAAAATGTGGGTGTACCTAGGCACTATAAGAGACACCTCTGCCTAACTACCTAACTCTGGGGATTACAGGCATTTTTTCTTTGCTAATTTCACTATTCGGTCTACCTAAGTCAATAATTTCAGCAGGTAGGTACATGCAAGTAGGTAGATAGGTAACACCAAATTAAAACGACTTCACCCATTGACCGGCTCAGAGCAAAATGCCTCTTCCTAAAGGATGCATTCGAGCTTCACTTTATTAAGTACCTACTAAACGTCAATACAATCTCGATTCCGACTCGTCCGACAGAAAATTAAAGTACATACCTACCTACCTACGTAGGTCTAGCTAGGTACCTATGAACTCTGGCATTGATATTGCTTCCGTTTCGGAAATACGGACTTATGGCGTAGGCCGCGTAGGTGCAGCTACTGTGAAGCAGTGAACGGTGAATGATATTGAATGAATGGAAAACCGGAATAATATGGTTTTGTGATGTTCGATGAATGTAAGAAATAAATACGTGCGTTTAGTGTTTACTTCGGTAGTAGACACTGTTAGGTGGAGTCGAAAGTTCTGGTAATAATTCCCAGTGAGTGCTAACTCCGTCACTTCTTGCATATTTTGCATGTACAACAATAAACTATATGCGTCAACCGGTTCTTATATGTAGACTGATTATCTAACCCTAAAATAAGGGTTAACTAGGAGTTTTCCCTTAATCCTAAAAGAAACCTGACTAAAACCACAAAATATGTGTAACCTTTTCGGTCTCTTGTTTGGTACCTAAACTACTTAAGTTAATATTAAATCAAACTTTCGATATGGAACTCCTATTATTTCATGTTTTGAGGCTTAACCACAGCATACCGTCTCGGATGTCCGATCCGATGCCGGATACGACCGAGCCGCATTCTGTCGGAATTGTCCGATGCAAGACCAATGCTTACGTCCGGCCCGAACGTTGTTCCACTACCAATCAATTGAAATACCTACTCTTTTTAAGCTGTCAAAACGCAGTTTCCCAAAGATTTAGTAAGGCAGTTGCAACTCGTGACGTCACTTATTTACCAACTCAGTGACACGACTATTTATTGATTTCAAAGCAAATGAAAATCTAATTTTACAGTTAACTGAAAATTATCATTACATATTATAAAAAAAATCCTCCACGGCGTCTGTCTGTTTGCGATAAATTCAAAAACTACTGAACAGATTTTCATGCGGTTTTCACCAATAGATAGAATGATTCATGAGGAAGGCTTAGGTATATAATTTGTCTAGGTTTCGTATAAATTAGTTGAAATATGCCGATAATAGCTGGAAGTGTCTGAAAAAGTCAAGCCACCTAATATGCTCTACTACCCGTGCGAAGCCGGGGCGGTTCGCTAGTAGTCCATAAAATTAAATTCTAACTATAACAAGGTGGTCCTTTAAATCCTTACAAGCACACCAAATAGGTTCTTGGTGGCTGAGTATAAGATTCAATTTAAATAAATACCAAACCAGCCACCAAGATACTTGCACGAATATCTTTCAATTCTGAATGAACTACCTACAGTTCATTCAGAACGTATCCGCTTTCATCATATAAAGGTATTCTGAAAGCATCTAGTTGAAGTTACAGCGTTTCAGAGTAACGGTGGTTAATTTTATTTCAGAATTTAAAAACTTGCGCGGTGTCAAAGTCAAAGTCAACATTATTTATTTGCGTTAAATGTGGTACAAAAGATGGTAAATACTCGTATAAGATGTAGTGCAGTGACACATTTAACACAATGTCATTATGTTACTTTGGCAGTGGAATAAGTTTCGTTACTTCTTAGTTCTATTGTGGTACTTAAATAAGAACCCGTTTTCAAAATTATCCATAAGACATAACATAACATCACGCCTGTAATCCAAGAAGGGTTAGGCAGAGGAGTACCTACCCAATTAATGTTACCCACATTTCGCCAGTTCTGTTTAAATCCTTATTGCCATCAACCGGGCCCAAATCCAGACTCCGTGGCTGCTACTGATAAAATGCCTAATGGAAAAACCACATAACACTTTGCACGACCCAGGAATGGAACCCAGGAGCCCATGCTCAGCAGTCGCACTTACGACCACTAGACCAACTCCGCAATCAATTTTATTATTCACAAGAGTTTCCTGTAATGTCGTTGGGTTTTCCGATTTTCCACATACCTAACCACTTATTATTGGTAGGTACAGGGTAATGGATACATTTAAAAAATGCACACATGTACAGTTTATTGAATACTTGCGCTTCTACATGCTTTAAACAGCTACAAGCTCCACTGACATACGTTCCAGGAATTTTCTTGAGAAATTAACTTGGAATAAATTTAGAGGGCTGATTTCCGCTAAAACAGCGCTAACGAATAGCTGTAGGTATATAGGTACTTAATTGGGTAACAAAAGGAAAGTCTAAAGTTCGTGTAATAATTTAATTACAGTATGAAAATTAAATATTACTAGAGTAGGTACCTTGATCGGTTAAGCCGATAAAAAAGGTTGAATCCCTAATTAATACTAATCAAATAGGTATGCGATGGATGGACTGTGTGAAGGATGACATGGTTAGAAAGGAGGTGACTGCTGAGGTGACGAGTGATAGAGAAGTATGGAAGAAGAAGACATGTTGCGCCGACCCCAAATAGATTGGAATAAAGGCAAGAGAATGATGATGATACGATGAGTTAGGCTACCAAAGAGATAGCAGCATCTCCTTCTTTTTCGATGTGCATGTGGATTGAGTGATCCTCTCTTCAATCTTAGCAAAAATCGAGGAAGATTTAGTAAAAAATAGTTAAAACATTATGGCGAAGTTAAAAATTTGTGAAACCTGAGATGCAAATGATATGGTCAATAAAGTGGATCACTCAAACCGCGCGCTTTAAGAAAACGTCATGTGTATATTTCAGAATATGTAGCCTTTGCACTGCTTATTTCGATATTGAAAAAATGTTAAAAATAGTTAAAGACTATTAAAAATTTGAGAATTCACTTGCACGTCCCGTTCCATTACGATTAACTTGGATCACTCATTCCGCACACAGGCCGTATGAGTGCTCTTAAAAATCAATAAGTACTATATACTGAATAAATACTGCTAATACTGATATTCTGAGATACACATATGACGTTTTCATAAAGCGCGCGGTTTGAGTGATCCACTTTATTGACCACATCTCAGGTTTAACAAATTTTTAACTTCACTATAATGTTTTAACAATTTTTTACTAATTCTTTCTCGATTTTTGTTAAGATTGAAGAGAGGATCACTCAATCCACATGCACATTCTTTTTCGTCGTTACCTTAATCCTGAGGATCGCGACCACTTACGACGCGTCTCCAAATTATTCAATCTTCTGCACTATGGACCATTCGACCTACCTCTAAAAGCCTTCTTGATTGCGTCTGACCACCTTGCTGTACCACCCAACCTGGTGCCTGGCATATTTTAGAACGCTGTTTTGTTATGTCGAGTTTCTCAAGTATGGACTCATTCGTTCTCATGGCGGTCCAAGGTAGTCGTAGCAGTTTCCGCTAGTCACATCTGGAAATCATTGAATTGATCTGCCTAATTTCGTGGTTTTTCCACCACGATTTCGGGCCACAAGGAAGTTAAAAAAAAAACAGTATACGGACCAGTTTTATTTTTGTACCAGCAGGTACCTTCAAAAGTTTGTACGTAATACAACACGGTAGATTTAGTAGCTGATAAAAAAGATTGATCACCCAAATACTTAAGTGGCGTGTTGAGTGACAGCGTGGACAGTAAATTCATCTATTAATAGCAACATTTTATTGTTGTATTACTAACCTTATCAGTCACATCACTCCCTCATTCCAGTCTTGTAAGTATAATCGACCGTACGTCAGCGACTTAGCGACAACATTTTGACCTGAAGCTGAATTAGTGTAGGTACGGAGTTTCAACAAAATAAGAGACTAGCGTATACTGGTTCGCTTAATATGTCACCTCTGATGTGCGGCTTACTGTATTTAGTAGGTGGCTATTGTAGCTATTTTGTTGATGTCATGTAGGTAAACGAAAAACGAGTTATAGCTGCACTACTGGTAATAAATACTAAGATTTAAATACCATCTTCAATTCATGCCAGCCTAGTACTGTTCGTAAGGTTACATACAATGTTTTGAGTTATGTATATTTTATTTTTCAAAAGCTACTCCGCTGTCCCCACCGCTCGTGTCTCCACTGTGGTGGGGACAACGGGAACAATTTTTAATTCAAAATCAAAATCAAAAGTAATTTATTCAAATTAGGCTGATAATCAGCACTTTTTGAACGTCGAGTTTACAAGAGACAGTCCCCAAAACGCCCGCCCTTCAATTTCAATTATTTTAATCAATTCCCGCTGTCCCCACTGGTGGGGACAGGGGTGGTGGGGACAACGGGAATACACCCTGCACAAGGATCATTTGCCAATAGCGTCCCGCTGTCAACGTCATTCGTCATCCAAATATCACTGTACTTGCAGTTCTTTCGCAGTTATTTTGCCTCTAGCCATTAAGTTGACTAACTACTGGTCTGTATGACACATAATACTGTATTTTCGCCGACCGTACATACCTAACGCCGACTACGTAGATTGCGAGATACGCGTATAATTCCAAACATCCTTGAGACGTTATTGAAACAGTTAATCGGTCAAGTAAGTTGAACTCAGCCTCCGAGAGAGTCCAAGAGTACTTTGATTTTCACTAGGGGTAAATTAACTACAAAGTAGGGCGAGTATAACCTGGATGAAACTCACATAGATCATGGAAGCGGTTTCTATCAGCTCCGCTTTTATTTCTGATTAATTTCGTTGCGACATCCAAGACAGTTGAATCTTTGTTTCGGGAATTTGCTCGATCGAGCTTCAATGTCTCGGCGGTTTTCTAGTGGTCGCTGCTGCCTTTGATTCTGGCTTTCAGGATTTGCAATGATTGGACCATAATCTGGTGGCCCAGTAGAGTCCAAAAAAAGGGTAAAATAAAAACTGTCGACGGTAGCCACCGATGTTGGTTGTATTTTTGCAAAAAGTTCTTATTTTACCCTTTTTAGTTACCGTCATAATTATGCAATGTATATCATACGCAAATCCTTGTGCAGTATCAATTTCGCAATTTCTTTTACTTGGATGACATATTTTTTTCCTTCCATATTTAAAAACCAAACTACTGAACCGATTTTGATTAAATTTCTATAGGACCAATCGGGAAGTATATCCTTTCAGATATAAGAAGAATTTTCCAAATCTTTCATAAATGACGAAGATATGAGGTAAAATACACAAAAAATACAACCGAATTGAGAAACTCCTCCTTTTTTTGAAGTCGGTTAAAAATATAACAGGGAAGCATAGCCTATAACGAAGAGTAAGAGAAGGTACTTTCAAACCAATCAAAAACAACGTCATTCACTCAAAAGGATTTATAGATAAATCAGCCAAAAGGATTGAAAAATCAAAGTTTTATTTTTCTCACATAATACAATCTGTACTTTCAGTCAAAGTTTTGAATTATTGTTATCTTCATCTTGATTGCTACATCTGTCTCGAAAGTTTGAATTTTTTCGGACATAATCTTTAGAGACTTGTTACTAAAGGAACACTTTGTTTAAATGAAGGTTGTGTATTGTGTCCAAAGTTTTGATTGAGTAGACAATTTAAGCTTTAGACTCAAAAGCCTAGGAGTTACCATTTCTTCTAAAAAACAAAACTCTTATATTTTGTGACGAAAATTAGCATAGAACTTGTTGTGTATTACTGGCACCGGCTTGCCTGTATGAACGTAGTCGAAGCGAAAGCAGTATTGTAGGGTCGTAGCAGGTTCAAATAGGGTTTTAGCCTACCCCCATGCGATATGGGTCAGGTTTCAATGGCGAGTGATGGATGTATGAAAATCAGCATTTATTATAGTTCTGATTTTCGATACAAGTGGCGAAAATTAGCTCTTTACTTTTACAAATTTTGATATTATCGCCAAAATACAAAAAAAAGACGTCCAAAAAAAAACACTTCTAACGTTTTTAATTGTAGTGTCTCACACAAATCCTTGTCCAATATAAATTTTACTACTAGAAGTTATTAGTACATCATCCACAGAAGAAAAAATGTATGCTTCAAAGTTAATAAAATGTATACGGGACCAACGCGCGAGCTTCCTCTGCCAAATACAAAAAATAATCACTTGAATCGGACCAGTAATCACAGAGAAATCGATGAACATACTCAGATAAAAATAAAAAAAAATAAAAAAAAGCTTGTGGAATACATAACCTCCTCTTTTTTAGAAGCCGTTTGAAAATCATATCTTAGTCTCTGCCTGTTCATGTTCCGTGATCGAAACTACGGAAATATGTTTTCCTCCCCTATTTTCTCCTGTCGGCGCGTTATCATTCACTCTCCGTTCATTCATATCAATCCTAAGTAGGTACGATGTATTCATTTTTCTCCTCACATCGAGATAATCGTCATAACAAGGATATTCCTTACACAATAATCAAAAACTCACTGATAAAACAAATGAAATATCGAATAAACAAAACAGCATCAATACTGGCATTCGATTGCAACGAACAGCGCTCATTTCCCCACAAATAACAAACATTGTATTGAAATAGCTCTCAATTCAACAAATGGAAACAAAAATTGATAAAATTCGTTCATAAAGCCTCAAAAAGATTGATATTTCGCCTTCTGTTCACGTCTAGGGACGCGGCGGGTATCAACGGCCTCAGGATGAAAATCAAAAGGATTCGTGTTTCCTTCATAATTTTCTTGGCTCCACAAGTCCGCACGATTTTCTCCTCTATCCAGCCAGTCGGTCCCGGACCGCCGCACTGATCGGACGTGTCTCGCGCTCCTGTGTTTACCAAAAACATTATTGTGTATGAAACATAAATATTGTGTGAAATAACTGTGTTAATTGTGAATTTTTATAGCTGTTTATTGGATTTTCTCATCGGTAAGTCTAATTTTCGTCATGTTTTTTTATTATATCTGGTTTTCTGAGGGTACCTGTTGATGTTTGGATAGCAACATGACATAGAAAAATTGAAAATAGAACATTATGATTAAAAAGTAAATCACAAGGATAGATGAACATTTGTCGCTATTTTTTTTATCTATGGTTTAATATGACATAACTTTTTTTTTTTGCGATTCGAGTCTATCCATTAATTTTTTATATTATTCTTTTTAGGGGTCTGCAGTGATGATGATTATCCTTAGATCGTGACTTGGATTTTTTACTTTAGGACTTACATTATTTTAATAGGCCACTTTTTTCTCTTTTGACACCAATGGTTTGCTCCGTACGTACCTACTAATATTTTTTTTTCTCAACAAAAGATTGTCATTTGAAAACAGAAGTTGACAAACATATTGTTTGATTTGAACTTGGTTTAATATCATTTGTTTTGGAAGGAACCCTTTTTGGGTCTATTTACTAACGTAGATTAGGAGAACATTATTACGAAGTTAGCCACCAAGTTATTGTTAATGACTTGGCAGTCTAGGTACGGCAATGGATATGTTACAAAGCCCGATATCAAGTAGGCTAACCACAGAAAAAGATAAAAATTGAGAATTCAATACTTATTCGGGTTTAAACCAACAGCTACCTATTCAAGTTTTATACGCATAAAAAGCTATTAAACGTGGGCTATTTCGATATTCCTTCAAGGATCACTAAGCGATACTGGCGCGCCATGCTGCAGATTTGGGAAATTTTTCTCGCAATAATACGAACAATTTGTTTCGCAAAATCTAGTGATTTCGGTATCTATATTAATTCTGTATCATTCAATAGAAATGGAAAGTTATGGAGGAAAAAAAAGTAGTTCTAAGTTAATAATTTAGCCATGTTCATTTCATAGTTTCGTAATTATCAAGATATATTTTTTTAAGCTATAAATGTTCATTTCCTTTTTAAAATACGATATAAGGAAAGACATTTATAAGTAGGTAATAAATATTGAATTTTTTAGTTTTAACACAAATCTATATCAATAAACCTTCTGTTTGTTGATGGTTTTAACACGTGTGTGATAGTGTTTGTGACCATTTTTCACGTTTGGGTACGCGTGGAAGCGGAAAATCGCATTCAGATACACGTGAAGATTATACTTTACTAGCGACCCACCCCGGCTTCGCACGTGTGCAATGTAGATACTAATATTTTCTCTACCATAATATGCATGTATTATACATATAAACCTTCCTCTTGAATCACTCTATCTATTAAAAAAACCGCATCAAAATCCGTTGCGGAGTTTTAAAGATCTAAGCATACATAGGGACAGACAGACAGCGGGAAGCGACTTAGTGATGAATGATGCAGTGATGATTTTTCTTACTTATCACTTCGAACCCTAATTCATCATCATCAATGTCATTTCACCCAGGAGTCGCCCACTCCTAGGTTTAGACTTTCTTTCCTCTTTGTCATACTTCACCGCAGTCCCGTGTCTCTTGTCCAGTTTGGTGAACATCATCTGCCCGTCTTTTCTCAACTATGTTCGGGTCGGCTTCCAATGTAACCAGATGCAGCTGAATTTCAGTATTTTACATGGAGTGACTGCCTCCACAACCTTACTGGATAATACTATAAACCCTTGGTAAGACTGGTTGTGCGACTTTCGGGCCACTGACTACTTGTAACGACTGCCAAAGATGTACAAATGACAGCCGGGAGAAAACGGCTTAACGTGCTTGCCGACACACGTAGAAAACTCGGTATGTAATGGATGGTCACCCATCCACGGACCTTAAGACCAGACCTAAAGAAGAATTTTTCAAATCGGTTCATAAATGACGATAACACAATAAAAATACAACCGAATTGAGAACCTCCTCCTTTTTTTGAAGTTGGTTAAAACAAAATGGCTATAGAAGAATAATAAACATACATAAGGAAAAGTGCACTTACTATCTAAGTAGTTAGCAATCAATCGACGGAACATTTTATGTTCAACGCAAGCCATAAAACTCAGGGAAAATGGATTAGTGTGTTGTTACACAACTTACTGAACAGGAATGTAGTAGATTTCAGGGAGGGAGAATAAATTATCTACAGGAGGAGATAATTAATGCCTTTTTACGGAAAAATGTGACCGTATTTTGCATGTGAATACTTTGTTTTCGGGCACTTCAAAACAAAACGACCTACACGGATTTTTTTTTTAAATTTTATTAATTTAATTCAGACCAAAATCCATGAAGTTTTAGTATAATCTTAACCTATGGTAAGTAAGTAACAAAATCACAATAAAAAAATACTCGTACATTTAATTTGCGACATGGACGTCTGTGTAATGTCCGTCTATCTCAAGGGAAAATCTTTAGTCAAATCATTTTTATTGCGATTGTTAGAACATTATCCCAATATAACCAAATTGCCAATGAGGTTTAAAGATAAACGAAGACGATAACAGTTTAAGTATAATGTATCTAGTATAGTGCATATGGGTTTTGTGAAAGCGCAGAGGAAAAGAAATTTAAATCCAATCAATCAAACCTTGTATAAAAATCAATGTCTGTTCGTCTGTTCGAAACCTATAGAACTTCTGTCCGTCTGTTCTAAACTACTGAAACGATTTTGATGAAATTTGGAACAGTTGTTCTACATACGCTAGCAAAGGTTTCTGAAAAAAACCCTGAAAAAGGCATTGCAACGCATGCTTGTATGTATAAAAAAGCTTCAAATGCTTTTTCTCAAAATGGCCGCTGTGTCACTTGATATGTTATTGCTTGTTGGCGTCCAGTTATGCCCGAGAACTGCATAAGTTTCCGTTCTTAAGAACGTTGCGCCATCAAATTAGCACTTTACTTGAAGTTCTGAAATTCTACTAAAAACAAAATGCAAAGACAAGCCAGAAGCTTGTTCTCCCTCGTGTTCAAGAGCCACAGGTGTTCCTAAATATATGGAAACATATAACGAAAGTTTAATAGCGCTGAACACTTTCTACACGGTTGCATTTTGGCTTGTCAGCGTTTTTCACTCATCCGTTTTATCGGAGAAGGCAAAATGAGTCCCGTTTTTTTATGTTGTCCTTATGAAGGTATACAGGGTGACGATTTAGCTAACTACATCCTTCAAGGTGGTGCATATTCTACCCGTCATAGTACTTTCATTTATTTGAATTAAGTATGTACATTATTTATAAACTACTAATAGATCTAAAATAATAATAAAAAATATCGCACGTCCTCAAAAAAACCGTCGTAACACAAAAAAATCAGTTTTGAGATATTATACTTTAGTTTTTTTGTGTCCGGCCGATGATATCCGTAAAAACATTCGCGTGTGTCATTCTGTGATTTAATTATTTTAATTATTTGTGATTTTTATTATTTTTCGCAGAACCTACACTTTTGGAGTTTTTTTTTCAATTATAGATCAAGGAGAATTGATATTGAGATGGGTGTTATCTAAAAACCTAAAATTTTTGTGTTATGACAGTTTTTTAGAGGACATGCGATATGTACATACATACATACATGTATCAAAATGAGAAAAGAATGATAAGACGTCAAGAAATTCGTCCACATAATTGTCAAAAGGAAAAACTACGCAAGGCACTAGTACTTAAACAACTTTCGCTATGACACTCCGAATTGTGTAAGGCCTTTTTCACACGGCTTCCGTCATTGACGATCCGTCATAAAACACGATACGTCATGACGGATGGACGTTCACATTGCATACGGAATCGTGTTTTATAACGATCCGGCAAAAAAAAAACGAATTGGTGTTCACATTAGTTCCGTGATTTTTCGGGAGCGAACGCATCAGCAAATCCGTCACAAAAAAAAAACACGATCCATGTTTTTTGGGTATCTGATTTTCTATAAGACGATACGTGATTTAAGACGTGTCCGTATTTTTCACGATTCGTGATGCGTGTGCACACGGACATTTGAAAAGCATTGCCGCCGTCAAAAATATTGACGGATCGTGAAAAAAGACGAATCGTCAAAAAAAAAAACTAATCGTCGTCGCGTGAACTTGTCTGATAGGTTTTTTCTTACGAATTGGATATGTGTGTCATAGCGAAAGTCGTTTAGTCTGACGGGTAGAATCACCCACTTAACATAAGCAAACATCTACATGTCATATCATTTTGCAGTGAAAATGAAAAGATGAACGCATTTTACAGAGCGGCAGAACCTTGTAACAGTTTGTTATTGTCCTTGACTGAAAATATTGGATTTTCGGCGTCAATTTATTGAATGTTCGATTTATCCTAGTGTAAATAATCTATTAATGCAGAACAATATGAATCATAATTATTGTAAGTTATTCAATGAACAAAGTTATTTTCAAATGACTTGGTAATTGTGCCAGAGAGGCTGAGTTCTGGAGTTCCTAGGTCCTGTGGCCAAGTCTGTTCGGGCAAGTTTTATTGTGTTTTTCCAACAGAAAATTCTCAGTAGCCACAGAGTTTAACTCTGTGCCCGGTTGATGACAGTAGGTTAGCCTCCTATTAATTAGGTTTAAAACATAATTGTCGAAATGTGGGTGTACTGTATTAGCTACAACTCTGCCTAACCCTTCAGGGATTACAGGCGTTATGTTATGTTGAAAGTTTGAGGGGGATTTTCACAAAATTAATAACTTTCACCTTCGTCAGTAACAGTTATTTGCTGGGAAAGTTATCAGAAATCGCCCTCAAAATCTGGACTCGACGTGTGATTGCGTTTTCCAATTTTATTGCAATAAAAGTTTAATTAAAAGTGAAAATCTACTACAAAAACAAAATGAAAATCCTTTAAAACTGTTTAACAGATGATTTTTTGCCGTGAGAGCCCGGATTTCAGTTTTTAAAATTATTTCTGCTCTTGTTCAAACCCACCCTTTCCGGGTTAACGGTCTAACATCTCATAGCGAGCCCATTGGCCAGTTCTATTCCAGTGGGAGAAAGAGACAGATCTATACAGGATGTCTAGCGCCATCTCTTTCCCACACTGGAATGGAACTTAAAACATTCCTACATTAAGACGTCATCATGGTAGGGCCACATGTCCCAGCAAAGGAAACATTGTAGGCTGATTCTGCTCTGGTCTTGTTCGATCCAAAACTGGAGGCTTTAAGACAGGCACTCGTAATTTAACATCTAATAGTGAAGCAACTCAAGCAGGCTCGTAACACCTGTTTGTTTACGTTCGAAAGAGTCAAATAATAGCACACTATGTTCTCACAAGACTTGTCGATGCGAGAGTCGATGTTTGAATGGTTTTAAAGTAAAGTAACTTACCTGAGTGCGTGTAGTTTTTGACAAAGACGTAGTAGTAAGTGCCTAGTTTTTACCCGACTGCTGTGACGCCCAAAAGGAGGGTTATGTGTTTGACCTGTATGTATGTCCGTTTCTATGTTCCCTCATAACTCCTAAACGGGTGAACCGATTTCGATAAATTACACGTTGTTAGGTTCCTCATTTAGAAATGACAAATTGTGTAAATGAAAAAAAAGTTAAGTATTAAAAAAACTAAAACCACGATGTAGAGCCCTGACACAGCCAGAACGGGACACGGGAGACCTCGCAGGAGATGGCGGGATGAGCTGGACAGAACCAATGACCAGTGATCCACATTGGCCCTGGATCGAAGGACTTGGAAGTCATGAGGAGAGCCTTTGCCCAGCAGTGGGATGACGTAGGTTAACAGTAATAGTAACCTGAGAAAAAAGGAGGTGGGCCAACAGTCTGGAACACTGGTCTGGACACACTCAAATGTCTTTTAGTTTTCATGTGTTTTAGGACATGCAGGTTTCTTCACGATGTTTTCCTTCACCGTTTTGAGAGCGGTGGAGATGAAATGAAAATACAGAAAGACATAAAATTGGCCTTGTTTTTCACCAAAAACTATTTTATGTACTTTACTCTTCTTGTTTACAAGAAAAAAAACAATAAAATAAATAAAAAATACGTAACTGTTGCCAGACCATTATGTTATAGGTTGGAAAGCCTCATTTATAATTCAGTAGTAAAGTGAACACGTTTGTAAATTCTGTAACTGAAAAAAGGATAATGTGGAACCTACTTTGATAGACTTACAGCTTTTGAAGAGTCTTCAATGGGAGTTTTTTAATATAAAAAGTTGCGTTTGAATTTTTTTTTTCAATATCTTATATCGGGATAAGTTTGTCTAAACTAAAATATAAGTTCCACAAAATAATGTTGCTACGACAGCAGTAAAGCTCCTCTTTATTTTTATAAAAATACAAACACACACACACACACACACACACACACAAACACACACACACATTTTACTCTCGACATCAGGAGCGTCACCCCCGAACTACTCGGCAAAATACCTCTTCGCACCAATCTAAACTACCTAAGAAAACGGCCGCTACTCCATGTACCATTCACATCGACTAAGTACAGGCGCAACGCCTTCTGCATACGTGGTGTTATAGCTTTCAATAGTTTACCATCACACCTGGAAATCGATCTATTTTGCACCTGCGCACATAAAATTAGAATTATTTTAAACAAGGAGTATTTTGGTGATAACCATAAATAGCTTTTAATTCCCATTTTGATATTGCACGACTTGATGTACCTAATATATTATCTCGAAATACGTAATATGTTTACATTGTAATCTGTTTACTTAGCCAAATCGCTGTAACTTGTCAACGCATATAACGCGTAACTAAATAGATATATACATGTCGAAGCTTGTAATCAGCAAATGTCCCTACTTATGCATGGTATTCAAGATTGTTATTACTCTGTGTGTGTGTGTGTAAGTAGTGATAGTCTAGTGGTGTGACCGTTAGACTGCCAAGTCATAGGTCTCGAGTTCGAACACAAGACACGCACCTCTGAATTTTCGGAATCATGTACGTATTGTATAATTATCACTTGCTTCGGTGAAGGCAAACATCATGAGGATACCAGCATACCTGAGAGTTATTTCTCGATGGCATGTAAAGCCAAGTCAGAGGCCCATGGGCGGTATAAAAACACTGACACCAGGTTAGGCAATAACCACACGATAAAGAAGCAGAAAGATAAGTCTGTAAGCTTTCTTTAAAATTAAATAAATAAATAATAATAAGGTCGGATGTACCAATACAGAGAGTTTTGTATATACCTTATGTTTCAGGTGTCCATTACTATCCTACGCGTCCTAACCGTGTTTTTAAACCGTTGTAACCCAACTTTAGGTCAATTCAGCTTTTTTTTTTCTTTTTTTTTCATGGTTCTTCTGCATTGTTGTCCTGATTAATTGGACTGAAGAAGCATAATATCTCTTTTGCTAAAACAGCACATTAATCCATACTTAATCTATACTATACTAATATTGTAAATGCAAAAGTTTGGATGGGTGGAGGTTTGTTACTCAATCACGCCAGAACAGCTGAACGGATCTGGATGAAATTTGGCACAAAGATAGATTATAGTTTGAAATAGCACTAATAGGCTACTTTTCATCCCGGTAGGACGATTCCGTGGCTCAATTATCGAAATCCACGCGGGCGAAGCCGCTGGCATAAGTTAGTATTATAAATGCGAAAGTAACTCTGTTTGTTTGTTACCTTTTCACGACTAAACGGTTGATCGGATCGTAATGAAATTTGGCAAGGAGATAGATTATATCCCGGAGAATGACATAGGCTATTTTTTTCACTCTTACACATCAAAATTTTCACGCGAACAAAGTCGCGGGTAACAGCTACTTTTATTTAAATAGTCTCTTTGACTGATCTAGGGTTCATTTATTTTGTAGAAATTCAGAACAATACAGATCCATGAAACATGGCATGCTCAGGCGAACATGGTGTGAAAATTTACCATATTTCCTAGAAAAACATAAATGTGAGGCATTACGAAGAAAATAGTAATAAAAGAGCAATGATCCTTCTCGTTTTTAGCAGAATGAACTCAAATTTATCAAATTTTTGCTCAGTGATTTTCACTTCCCGAAATTTCAACTTTGGTGCTTTTAACAAAGTCGTCATTTTGTGAAATGATCCTTCTGAGAACTAGCCGTTTTCGGAAGCTGTTTAAACCTTCCACAGGAAAGTAGGACGCATGTAAGTGACACCAGAGGTCCTAGGTTTAAACGTAAAGTAATTACGTCGATTTAAAAATGAAAAATACTCGTTACACATTATTTTTTAGTTTTAAGAATTTATTCATATTCTTGGACGATACTTATTGTGCTTGTTGCAAATAATTTAACTAAAATGATATGGGATGATTGGATTTTCGTATTTAAAATAAAATACTTTACGTTGCAACGTATGCTCGTGTCACGGTCTCGGAAGATGGCCCTTTCAGAGTTTCAAATCGGAAAAGTCATAACTTAAATACCAGAAGAGAGTCATTGGAATATTGCTTATTTTATTAAAAAAAAAAAAAAAAATTCATAAAACAAAAAACAAGAAACGCATTGCACTGTATAGATTCTAGGTTATTTGACATTTGTCACTCAGTAAGCGCAGTTATAAGACTCCACCCCTTAAACTAGGTCTAGCCTGTATCTTAAGAGATGGGGTGAAATGGGAACTATATAAGAAATAGGTAACTAACGACACACCACTGATACGTACGGTAAAACATTGTCATTTCTTCATTATACGTATAAAATTTTATACGTCTACCGGGCTCAAATCCAGACGCCGCCGCAGCAGTGGCTGCTACTGAGAAATTCCTGATGGAATAACCCAATAACACTTTGCCCGACCCGGGAAGCCAACCAAGGCCCTCATGCCCAGCTGTCGCACTTACAACCAATCGACCAACGAGGCAGTCTCAATATTAGTTATAGAAGTAAGATTGTATAACTAACGTTTCTCGATGGCGGATACAATTAGGTGTGCGGATTGGTAGATTCCTGCAGTTATGTCCCGAGGACATCCTGTTGCCAATTGGATAATTGACTATCACCCAACGTGTTGCCGTATGGAAATGTTGCACAATGTAGGTATTTCTTTTTATAACTTACTAGCAGCTGTACCCAAGCGTTGCATTGCACTCTTCCCTACCGACTACCTACGTATCTACCTACCTACTTACCTAGTTACCTCCCTACCTACTACCCGAAACCTTCCCTGGCGTATTTAGAATAACTGTGCGAAATTTCATCAAAATAGGTTCAGTAGTTTAGGAGTCTATAAATTTCGAACAGACGAGCATCCGAACAGACATTGATTTTTATATAAGTAGGTATTTATACTTTCACAGATCATCATCTACCTAGCCTTTCCCAACTATATTGGGATCGGGTTCCGGTATAACCGGATGCAGCTGAAAACCAGTATTTCACAAGGAGCGACTGCTTATCTGACCTCCACAACCCAGTTAGTCTTGGGTAATACGATACCCCTTGGAAAGACTGGATGTCAGAATTTCGGGCCACTGACTACTTGTAACGACTGTCAAAGATCTACAAATGACAGCCGGGATCAACTTTCCGGGGCACGGAGGAAACTCGGCATGTAAATGGTGGTCACCCATCCACGGAACCACCTAGGCAAGCACGGCTTAACCTGAAGGTCAACCCGAGCGGCTGTTATTATTTTACGGCGGGCTCCTCTATGTCGCAGATAGAACCATTATATTATGATTTCGGCACAGAATACTCCAATAATGTTGAGTCATCATCATCTGCTTAGCCTTTTCCCAACTATGTTGGGGTCGGCTTCCAGTCTAACCGCATGCAGCTGAATACCCGTATTTTACATGGACCAACTGCCTATCTGACCTCCACAACCCAGTTAATACTGGGTGATGCTCCAATAATGTCGAGTGCTTCCACGAAATATCCATTGCCGGAAATATCTAGATAAGACTTGCTATCTCTGTGTCATGAATTCATGATGGAAAGTTGAGATAGTGGGAGTGGAGTGGGGTTTTAATAAATGTACAATAGTAGGAGTGGAGTGGGGTTTTAATAATTATTAATGTACATAGGTAATGCGGAAATGTAGGTGATGTTGAAAATCCGAACTTGTTTTTTTTTTTTAAATCATTCTTTATCGTGTGGTGAGTTTTTATGCCGCCCATGGGCCTCTGACTTGGCTTTATATGCCGTCGAGAAATATCTCTCAGGCGTGCTGGTTTCCTCAAGATGTTTTCCTTCACCGAAGCAAGTGATAATTGTACAATACGCACATTATTCCGAAAAATTAGAGGTGCGTGTCTTGGGTATGAACTCGAGACCTATGTATGACTTGGCAGTCTAACGGTCACACCGCTAAAACACATTACCACTATTACCACTGCTTAAATACATATACATTTTACTTTTTTTTGCATTTACTTTGTTTTTTAATGCATTTCAAAGTACAATTGCACCAATGTTTTCCAACGACGCCCGTATGTGGCCCCTGTCAATGTCATACGAGTGTCAAGAGCTACTTGAAGTACTGTGATTTTGACCATAGTTGAAATCATCATTCTCTTGCCTTTATCTTTATTCATTTACGGTCGGCGTACCATGTCTTGTTCTTCCATACTTTTCTATAGTCATCATGTCAGTACAGTTCTTTCAAAAATTATAACGGCTAGCTAATATATATGTTTGCTAATCTGGGGCTTGAATAATACCCCTGTAGAACATATTTTTATGTTTTATACCACCTTAATAGTTAGCGATAACTAAACTGTGAAGAACAGTAGTCGCCCCAGTGCAAATATAAAAAAAAAAACAAAAGAGTGCATACTTTTCAAGTGTCAATAAAATAATGCCAATTCAAATAAGATTCCTTTTTCGAATAAAATTAATGGCGCGGGAATGTTGGCAGCTGTCAGAGAGCTTTCTTTTTTTTTCATTCAACGAGATCCTTATTTCACTTAGGTAGATTTCCTAAAAGATAAACCTTCTTACTTGATCCTTTTAGACATCCGTTTTATCTTTAGCCCTTTAGGTACAGAAGGAACTGAAATATTATTCGTATATTTTTGGAAAAGCAACTTCACTCATCGTCGTTGAAGTTCTAAAACCACGTAAGTAAATTTTTGGCAATTTTGAAATTTTGATTTTGAGAATCAGACAACGCGTTGTATCAGCCAATCAGAAACAAGCAACGGTTCTATTTAATTGAAGTAAAAATAAATGAAAATATGTTTTTGTACTGTTACCTAGATATACGAGTAATTATGCAGGATTTTCACTTTCCTGTAAAGTTGCTATTTTTGACTTACGTGGTGTTAGAACTACTTATTATGCTCTTGTGAAGAAAACAATATTAATCCATTCTTCTTTTCATTTACAAACACATACTTATATTACGAATCAGAAAGAAAATAAACTAATATTATGTACTCTGTCGGTCACGTTGTTTGTCTGTTTGTGTGTGGTCCGTTCACGGCTTGACAGCTAAAAATGATTTGGATGGGCCCAGGTATAGACAATGATCAGGGTCAGGACATGGTTCGGTTTATCCCGAAACTACGATCCCGCGGGACAACTTCCAACCTCCACGTGGGCCAAACCGCGCACGAATATTTTTTCCTGAAGGAACAGATTTGATAAAAAAGAAACAGAAGTGACCGTGTAGGTATCGCAGTTGTGTAAGAAATAGCTGTTTTGTTTTTTGGTGTGACTGTACACGTGGTAACTGTTTGCGCATCGATGTCCGTTCCATCCCGTATAATATAACATCACGCCTGTGGTAGCAGAAGGCGTAGGCAGACATGTAACGTGGTACATCCACATTTCGCCAGTCCTATGAATTGGAGAGCCTATTGCCATCAACCGACAAATTCCTCTTGGAAAAACCCTACGCATTTAACCAGTTGGTCTGCTTAACAAACTATTTATATAACTTTAATTAATTTTATAAATAAACCATAGAAAACAACTAAGAAATAAGCCACCTCAATGGCCTTCAAAGGGCGTGTCCTTTAATATTTAATCTGTTAATAAGACAAAGAGAAGGTGCTTTTCTGCGAAACGAACCGAAGTGGTACAGCACAGACGTTTTGACAACCTTGGAAAGTAAATTAATTCGAAGCAAGGATGTGCTTTTACTAAAAATATCGATGTTTTACGAACAAAATATCGAACTTTATTGTTTATCATTTTCCTTATCATCTGCCGAGCCTTTAATAAGTTCGGGTCGGCTTCCAGTCTAATTGGATGCAGCTGACCAGTATGTTTAACAGACTTTCAAAAGGAAGAGCACTTGCGCGAAGGTTATAGACGTATGCATATAAAAAAATACGCGGACGAAGTCGCGGACGGAATCTTGTTTAAAATAAATAATACATAATAAATAACTTAAATCTTTACAATTATTACCAATGTCATCATCAGTACTACTTTCATTAAGCTATAAACCCAAATGACATTTATCTATACCTTGCCACCTGTAGATATAGGTTACCAAGTGGCTCAGTGATCTAAATCCATTATCAAGTTTAATTAGAATTATGTGCTAAGCAAATGCAGTCAGTGACCTATGTACTTAAATATTTATTAGAACAATCATGTCATGGTCAATGCATGTTTATTTGTGTACAGAAGATATATTTGATTGATTATAATTACAGTGCAATTTTTTTTGTATTTGTTTAGTTCCTATACTGGTGTCATAGTTTTTATGCCGCCCATGGGCCTCTTACTTGGCTTTACATGCAGTCGAGAAATATTCCTTCACCGTTGAAAGTATTAATTTTACAATACTCACGCGATTCCGAATAATCAGAGGTGAGGCTTAAGTTCGAACTCGAGACATATGACTTGGCAGTCCAACGGTCAAACCACTAGGTTATATAACACTGCTTATTGCAATTACCTCCGTCGTTGTGTCGTTGGAACGACACAGGTAAGTACTGCAAATTTTGTCTCAAAACCACTTCTACAGCGGCATCATTAGTGGCAGCGCCGCGGTCACTTGATTTAGGAGACGGTGCAATCTATAATAAATAAGTACAAACAAACTTAATCACCATCTTCCTGCTCTTGTCCCATGTTATTTGGGGTCGGCGCAACACGTTTTTTTTTTCGTCCATTCTCCCGTGTCAATCGTCACGCTACCATTAACTATTTTCCTTCATATCGTTCCTCACACAATCCCTCCATCTTTACTTTGATCTTCCTCTTCCTCTCCATCCATCACTCTTTTAGTGAGGAATCGTCTTTCCTCATCACATGCCTATAACAAGACAGCCAAGTCAGAGGCCCATGGGCGGCATAAAAACTCTGACAGCAGGTTAGGCACTCACCACACGAAAAAGAAAGAAAGACCAAGACAGCCGATTCCCTTTCAACTTTTCCGTTTTCTTTAATTGTTCACATTAATATAGTACCTATCGATAAAAAAAGCGCGGGAAACAAAAAACATCGATACACTTTCCCGCCTCCCTAGTTTTATTGCCTCTTTCTGAAATCCTCCATTTAGAGCGATTCAACGAGTAATTACTGATTCAATCCCAATCATGGCGGCTAGTGTGCACCCCTTGTTGCCTGCCGACGCGCGACGTAATGCTACTAATTAGGTAACCAATTAGCCATTTTATGTTGTTGGCAACATCACTCATAATCTCTGACAGGCTTTGTTCAATATAATAAGGGGTTGGTAATTTTTGAGGGAAGTTTGAAAAGAGAATTTTTTAGGTTTTTAAATTATCAGCTAAATCCAACTATTTATAATATACTTGTTTTTATTTTTGGAAACTTCTTTTCATCAAACTTAGTTTCTCACGCTCGTTTTTGCTCTCGATAAATCACCAGTCAAATACGCTTATTTTGCTAAATAATCGTAAACGTAAGCTTGTAGTCAGATAATTTTAAAGGCGTGAAGTTGTGAGTAAGTTCGTTCTAACTTTTGTAGTGCAACGAGATCAAGAAATTGCTGCGATACATTGAATTTATCGCAACAATTTCCAAATATGTGCTATTGTTGGGTTATAGAAATTGTCGTAGGTATATTTAAAAGGGTCCCGTTTTCTATTTTATTGATGTCTAAAGAAGTAATGGATTTATTCTTTTAAAATAAGACAGTTGAATCATTTCTCAGGGACTCGTCCAGCGTCATTGCCTCGGCACTTTTTGGTGGTCCCTACTGTTGAGTTTGGCTTTTAGGATAGGTTTAGACTAGTGTGGCTGGCTTGTCCGCATTGAAAGAAAGGGCAAGAGAGAATCATATTTTGGTCCGTTAAACAGGGTTGAAGGGACACCGAAATAAAACCAGCTGTTTCCTACACAAGCAATACCTATACGGTCAAAAATATGGAACAGCAGTTTTTTTTAAACTACCGCTGAAAAAAAATTCAATTTCAGATTAATGAACTGAATTCGTGGTAACCGTTTCTACGTCGGTGTTCCTTACACCCTCTATTTCGCAGCTTAGTCAAGATTTATCACCGGATGGTTATTACAAGCACAGTACGGCAATAAAGTTGCCATTTATAAATACTACGCCGATTGAGTGAAACTACGCCGTTTGAGCAATACTACGCAGGTGGAGGATTATACCTGCTGGCTTACCGCGTAGTGTGACATGATAATGTTCAGGAATTTTAACACATTTCTCTTGATTAAAATGACTCGCAGTTTAGCTTTCATTGTGACAAGACAGGTGTTGTTTATTTTGTCACATTACTCTTGTGACTGCTCGGCTCGACTCCGCTTTCAGTCGTAAGTCTAACCAGATGCAGCTTTTTAACCAGCAGCATTTTTAACCGACTTCTAGGAAAGAAGAGGTTGCTCTGATTTACGTGATTCTTTTTTCATTTTCTAGGGAAAATAAAAACTTTTTTTTGCAAAAACAATTAGCAACTTCCAAAAAAAAACATGGAATTCGATGGCAAAAACGTCAGTGAAACAAACAAAAGTCATCGACTTCCGGGAGTAAACTTTATTTACCCAACTTTAAAGTTATTTACTTCTTCTTTTATTTATATCCACTCTTTAGTGTATTATTTGCATGCTATTTTTATGGCGATATGTGTTGCTTTACTACATGTTATATTTACCATCTTTTGTAACACATTTAACGCAAATAAATAATTTTGACTTTGACTTTGGAAGTAGTTTATTTTTTTATGGAGCGACTGTCAATCCGACCTCCACCACCCAGTTACTGGTTAGCAAGATAGTCGATAACCCTTGATAAGTCCATGTGTTCAGTTACCAGTGTTAAAACTAAGGTTGCTCCCTCTAAGTTTCTATCCTTGAAATTATTATATTAAATCGTAAATAATGGATTCCTGTCATAGTGTAATGTTCGCCTTTTAGTTGAACGACTCCCACGCGGGGCTGTCATTGATTAATGAAAATTCTTTGATCCGATAAATTGTGAAGGAACTGAGAGATATTGTAGCCAATTTTATACGGTATCTTCACCTGATTGCACCTGAATTACCTCATTTATTTATGGGTTACTAGAATTATAGCTATGATATATTACAATACGATAGAATAAAATTAAAACGAAAAAAAAACATTTACAAATACAGTGTTTAATTAAACATTTACAAAAACTATTAAATACGTTGGGTCGGCGACGTATTTGGCTGAGTCGAAGTGTCGTGTAGTCTTCCGCGAAAACGCCGAAACACAAAAGACTTGGAGTCAATCAACTATACGTATAGGCTCTACGTATACTATGTACTATCTTCAGTATATGGATCTCGTTTGATAGAAAGCTATGGGATGTGGTCGGTGATGGAACAAGCGTGTCCTAAAGATTTCTATTCACTAGTGCATTGCATTACAACAGCACTCTCTCATATGAAGTCTATAACTAAAATTCTTCAGCTGTTTACATTCTCATCCAAATCAGTTCAATTGTTCGTTAATAGCCTTTCATAAACGTCCAGTAATAGGATTCGGACGGCTATATTTATCGATTTTATTGCAATTGACGTAAACTTTGACGTAAGTAGTTAGTGTTCGTACTTAAATAGTTGCATGGATTGTGTGGGTTACAAAGTATTTCGCCTAATCAATGTTTACGGGAGAAAGTATAGCGGTAAGTGTGATTTGGATGTATGATTCACGAAATGTTATGTAGTACCTAAATAAGTGCCTTATTTTTGTTAACAGTAGGTAGAACCACAGCTTTTCTAAAGGAAAATGGGAATGTATTAATGTACTGCCACCATATAGGTGTATCCATTTCTTGGCTGTGTTTCGGTTCGAAGATTATGGGTGTCGGTGTGATTTAGGCTCGTGATACATTGCCAGCTTTATTGCTTGAACAGCAACGCATCTACCATACCTCTGGAATCATAGATGTCCTGAGGAGGCTGCGAGTACTATTTACTAACGAATAGAATAGAATTATCTTTATTCAAGTAAGAAGTGACACTTCACAAAAAACAAAAACAAACAAATAGTATAGTAAGCGCCAGATAAACGTGGAATAACGGTCATTGACCCACATACATTTATTGACATACTTAATTCCGAAAACACTAATGACATAAAGCTGTCCTGCTGAATCGACATCTATCGTGATCTTTTCCTTTTTTAGTAATGAAAAACGATTCAAAATGTATTGTCCGCTTACCTACGCAGATAAATTAATGAAAGGGCAATGAACTTTATTCCACGTTTATCTAGCGCTCACTATAGTGGATCACCGTTGTGGCAACCCATTCTGGCCACCCAACCACCGGCCGGGTACTGGCTGACCCATACTGTGGTGTACTATCAGGTGGGCTGACAGCTTTGTTGCCATTTAATAACATTATAACAGTTGACATATGAACCAGTCCACTATAGCCTCCCCAGCCCAAAGCTCTTACCCCAACATCATGTTTCAATGTTCAGGATACATTTGCTCTGACAGGGGAGCTATCCTTGCTTGAATGCACTTCACATTGCTTAAGTACAGGGATGAGCTACTGTTCGAGACTCAATTGACAGGGGCATATTGAAGAAGAAATCCTGATGCGTCTACATCAAGTTATATGGGACAAGGTCAGGAAGATGATGATGGAGACTCATTTTATGAGGGACTTTTGAGAGTTGACTTTGGCTTCGGACATACACCTTCAAAAGCTCCAGGACCCCAGGGTGCCAAGTTAGGGGAAAACGGTGAACTCGATGACACAGACCAGACAGTTAAACAAAGACTAGTTGATCAAACTTTTCTGAGGTTCGGTAAGCAGTGATAGCCTAGTGGTGTGACAGTTGGACTGCCAAGTCATAGATCTCAAGTTTGAACCCAAGACACGCACCTCTGATTTTTGGGGTTCATGAGCGTATTGTATAATTACTAGGAAAACATCGTGAGGAAACCAGCATGCCTGAGAGATATTTTTCGACGGCATGTAAAGTCAAGTCAGAGGCACATCAGCGGCATAAAAACTCTGACACTAGGGGGTCTACTCTGTAAATCCATCAACGAAGATACGGGCCCGTACGAAAGTAGATCGAAATTTCAAAATGAACCCTACGCCCTATTATTTTCGGATTCATGAGTTTTGAAAATACATCGGGAGTAGGGACAACTGTCCAATCATGTTGTCATTCGTTTTTAGTACGGGTCCCTCACTATTGGTATGTCCGTAAGTGATACGGAGTAGGAAACGCACGTATCTTCGGCCTAAACTACGGGTTTCGTGCTTAGAGAGTAGTGCTGTGGATAGGCAATAATCACACGATAAAGAAAAAAAAAAGCTTTTCTGAAACCGGGTGTTGCCAGCTCGCACACAAACTATGTTAAAAGACAGATTTACAAAGCTCACTGCATATCTCCTTATCTATTCTGTTTACTATAGATATTCTTACAAAAGCCCGTCATGCAGATACGAGGCTTAAGGTTGTTACTGTAAAAAACATCCTGGGGTATTTTTTGGCGTAGTACTTACGTTAAAAAGATTTAAAAAAAACCATTTGCAAGTTAATCATTCGTTTAGGTACTGAAAAATAGGGGCTGAAGAAGATATTGCTGAAAACTTATATCATTACACATGCAAAATAGTTGTGTTTCAATTTTGGTGTACAATAAAGTATTTTCTCATCATCATCTACCTAGCCTTTTCCCAACTATGTTGGGGTCGGCTTCCAGTCTAACCGGATACAGCTGAATACCTGTATTTTACATGGAGCGACTGCCTATCTGACCTCCACACCCCAGTTCGTACTTGGTAATACGATACCCCTTGGTAAGACTGGTTGTCAGACTTTCGGGCCACTGACTACATGTAACGACTGTCAAAGATCTACAAATGACAGCCGGGACCAACTTCTTATCAATAAAGTATATTATATTCTATATAAAATTACGCTTTTCGTAGTAATAGGTACAAACTACAGAATGATTCCATGCTCTGATACTTACATAGGTACCCTTTCCTGAGAGAATCACTACACAACATAGTGTAAAACAAAGTCGCTTCCCGCTGTTTGTCTGTTCCTATGTATGCTTAAATCTTTAAAACTACGCAACGGATTTTGATGCGGTTTTTTTAATAGATAGAGTAATTCAAGAGGAAGGTTTATATATTGTATAATACATGCATATTAAAGTGGAAAAAACATTAGTATCTACATTGCACCCGTGCGAAGCCGGGGCGGGTCGCTAGTCAGCAATAAAGCCAGTGTATGTCCTTGGGTGTGGTCCATCCCTTTCATTTGTTAATGGATTGAGATGTTTCTTATAATATAGCATATCTTGGGCTCAAGAATACAGAGCGGTATTCTATAAATCAATCATTTATTACAGAAATTCAGGAGTAGAAGGTCACAAGGTCACTTTATGTTAAAATATGTACTTACACCAAAAGAGCTATTTCTTTCTTTATCGTGTAGTTAGTGCCTAACCTGGTGTCAGAGTTTTTATGCCGCCCATGGGCGTCTAACTTGGCTTTACATCCCGTCGAGAAATATCTCTCAGGCATGCTGGTTTCCTCACGATTTTATCCATCACGGAAGCAAGTGATTATTATACAATACGCACATGAATCCGAAAAATCAAAGATGCGTGCCTTGGGTTCAAACTCGTGACCTATACCTTGGCAGTCCGACGGTCACACCATTAGGCTGTAGGCTGTCACTGTTTTTTTTTTTATCAAAGGAGTTGTAAGAGTAATTAAAAAACCTTTAGCGTGAAAAGTAATTTATCCGAGGAAAAATGCGGAACATCGTTGTTTTTCCAGTCAATGCCCGAATAGCTTCAAAGCGAAAGTAAATTATCTCCCTACGTCTCTGCCGTGTTCTTTAGTGCCTACCTACCTACCTGTGCTTACATAGAGTAAGAACTTATAGAAGCGTCATTCACGCGACGAACTCATCTAAGGGGCCCAATTTCAGGGTGCAGTTATCAATGTACAAGTCTGAATGGATTTTATTATGGTCGTTGTCAGAATTGTAATTTAAAAATGAACGGTTCACAACTGAAAAAAAGTTGGCGAATAAAATGTTTCTATTAACTACAAATAGATCTAAAATAATAATAAAAAATAAGACTAACAGTAAGTACCTACATTTATGTATAACGACGACAATATGATACTTATATAGGCGTGAAATTACTCCTTCGCAACGCTGTCATCTGGGAACGTGCTCAGAAGACGGCAACATTGCCACGTTGAATGACAATGCTAATCTTCGGCGATAAGCATCAGTCCGTGTGTGGCAGTCTTTGGGTTACAAATCGGCGGTACTCTTGGACGTAAAGAAGTGGCTCAGTTCTAGGCCAACACAATGTAGATTGCCATCGACACGCTTAGAACAATGCTAACCCTACCTTATTTATTTACTGGAGATTGGACATCCGAAGGCATAATAGGTTGAACCCTTTGCCTTAATTGGTTCATAAAATCACTTTAATTCACCTTCCGAGGATAAACGAAACATTATAAGCCTGTATATTGTTAGTAAGGAGTAATCTCCTTTAAATACCTGATAATTGTATGCATGCTGTTTTGTCTTAGGTAAACATGTTTGAACCATTCTGATTTTATGTAACACCATTGTATACCATGTTTTATGCAAATAAATCATTAATAAAAATAAATAAATAAAATAAAATTAATTTAATTTATTTCAGGTCATTGATCCATATTACGGCTCTATTATTGCAATAAATAAGTGATAACTAATTGATGACGTAAAAATGAGAAAAACAAATTTCAGAACAAATCAAAATTAATCTATACTAATATTATAAATGCGAAAGTTTGGATGGATGGATGGATGTTTGTTACTCAATCACGCCAGAACGGCTGAACGGATCTGGATGAAATTTGGCACAGAGATAGATTATAGTTTGGAATAGTACATATGCTACTTTTAATACCGGCAGGACGATGCCGTGGGACAATTATCGAAATCCACGCGGGCGAAGCCGCTGGCATAAGCTAGTGTCTAAATCAAAAGCAAAATAAAAATAATGTTAATGACAGTCCCTTACTAAAACAAGATGTACTAAACGCCCGGCAAAAACTTTATAATTTCGGCAGCACAAGCGCCCGCACAGAGGAAAGTGCGTTTCGCTTCGATTCAGTTATCTTACTCTACGGCAAGTACTCACTCGCTTCGTCTCCCCTAAAATTCCGTGTAGAAGCCACAGGTAGCAGTGACGTCAATGATAAGCATACTGAGATAAAACGTACAAGGTAATGTTACACGTATCGTAATGAAACACTTTGTGAGGAAACTCGGAACGGTAAAGTTGATGTCGTCACCTGTTGACAGTTTGGTGATGGTAAAGTTTACGTTATACAACACACGTAACATATACATGTTATTTCTAGGGGCACCTAAATTATGGTGGGAGCGCCAGGGTGCACGCGAAATTCAAATTTCCGCACTTTTTTTGCAAAGTTCAGGTCAGTGTCAGATTGTATGTTGATTAAAATATGATTCGGAACCGTTAAAAATATGGCTTAGCAGAGATAGAATCATTAAAATTATCAATACAACCCATTAAGTTTATTAAATGACTTTTTCATTCAATAGTGCAAATGCAAAAAAAAACTTAGGACTATTTGAATTTCGCGGGTTACCCTGCTGAGCTTCCCTTTTTATAATAACAAGCTTACGGGTGGATCTTCAATGTTAAGCAAGGTAACTCTAGGTCGGGGTGTGGATGGGGGACCATTCATTACAGACCGGGGCCGCTCCATGCCTCGTTTAACAAGTTAAGCATTCGGTCCCAGCTGTTATACGTAGATCTTAACCGTCTTTACGGGTCGTCGAAAACCGGCGATTCATGCTCGGTAGTAAACAAATTGAGTCACACATAATACACACGTTGGTTGATCAATGTAAGAATATCAACGAAGTTTTACGTGTCTCATTGCAAATAATCCATTTTTACTCGTATGTGCGTCATCCATATTAACCAATTATAATTATAGATATGGATTATATTGTTAATTATTATATTTATATATATTTTTTTATAAATACGACTCGGGAGGCGAGTTCTGCGTACACGAACGAATTGTTGCTCGCCCCATAAATGCTGGGTGCTTCGCATCGAAAGTGATAACAAAGGTCGCTCCTTAAAAATTACTATGGAGCATACGCATTAATCACTACACTTGTTCAGTGCAGGATTTCTGGCAATTACACTTGAGTCGTAATGTCACATTGACGCCCGCGCCATGTTTTTATTTAAATAAAACATGTCTGTACCGTCAGGCCGTCAGTTCGCACGTGCAGTGTTGCGGAAGCTGGACGTATTGCAATACATATCTAACAGTTAGGACATATTGCAATATGTTATCTACCAGTGGCGTCCCGCCAGGTGACGAGATTTATAGCGCTAATATCGTGCCCATACATTTATAGTGGCTGTTAGAATGTGTGGATTTAGATGGAAATAGGTTATCTGACATATTTTTTTTTTATAGGTGTCTCTCTTTTTTTGATTTTGCTTCTGTATCCTCTGTGCCAGAAGAGGCCTACAGTACAATTTCAATACAAAGCGAATCTAAAGTGTGCCTATTGTGTTAATTTTTTTAAATTGCTAATTTAACCATTTTGTTTTGTCCTGTGCGCGGCAAATAAATACTATTTCTTTATTTCTGTCTATATATGCACAGATTAGCCGTCACCTGTTGTGGGGTACTGCAAAGATGCATAGATTAGTGGTGGCCTATCGTGAGCTTTAGTGTGTTTTCCCTATTATATCGTTATTGTATTAATTCAGTAAGGGCCTGTCTAGCAGTATTATGAACTCTATATCATATAATTTAACCAGAACTTGCTCGAAGGTGGTAAAACAGGCCCTAAATTAAGGAAACAGACGAAAACGTCATGTTTTTGCACAAAGGGTTCCCCATCCTTTTATAGTAGGCGCCATGAGATAAATAAATATAATTATTTTAGTAGGATGGCCACACACCCACTCATACAGCCTACAAGTGATGATAATACTATATTGTGACCCGCCAAGCCTAGTAATCAAATTATGAAGATGAGAAACTGACATGAGGCTAAATAATGACAGATGCACGGGTCAATCTTCAAGGTTAAGCTGTGCTTGCCAAGAGCGGGCCGTGGATGGGTGAAATTCCATTACATACCGCGTTTCCTCCGTGCCTCGGAAAGTACGTTAAGTCGTTGATCCCGACTGTCATTTCTAGATCTTTGACAGTCATTACAGGAAGTCAGTGGCTCGAAAGTCTGACAATTAGACTTACTAAGGGGCTTCGTATTACCCAGTAACTGTTGTAGAGGTCAGATAGGCAGTCGCTCCATGTAAAATACTGGTAGTCAGCTGCATACGGTTAGATTGCAAGGCGACCCCAACATATTATGTAGTTGGAAATAGGCTTGGGAGTTGATGATAAACATACATAAATACATTTCATAATTTTATTGTGTAGGTGCACTGAGCTTTATTTTTGATTTTAGATACATAATTTTGTGCCGGTATGATTTTGTTTATATTATGTACAGTCACGAACATTAATATGTATAGACTTAGCGACTTTTGAATTCTATTTATTCTATAAATTGCCCTTAAAAATGATTTTCTCCTTCAGTAATTTTATGTTATTACAATCATAGCTTTTTCCAACCATACTATTATTAAATAGCTCTTATCTCTCAAATATACGATAATTTCTCCACGAGAATTGCTTTTGAATTTTGCTAAATGTATACATATAATTATGACTGTATATAAATGCCACAGTGAAGCCCGCATGAATAAATGATTTTCATTTAAAAGCACATACGTTGTTTGAATTCCTCTTGATATGCTAATTTCACAAAAAGAACTGTGTTGTTATCAAAAATTCTACGTATAAAATTAGAGTGATGTTTGGATCTGAATTTAATACCTCTGAATAAAGCATGTAATGCATTAGATTGATTTTTGGTAGAAAGTTACAAATAATTAACGAATTTTAGGTACCTAGATGTTTTTCTATTGAAATTTCAAACTGAAAATTTATTTATTTTAGTGTTACGTGGACTCGTATTACTGGTCACGCCTCGCTGGTGTAGTGGTCGACTTCTGAGCATGATCTCCTGGGTTCAATTCCCAGGTCGGGCAGAGTCATTGGGTTTTTCCATCAGAAATTTCTCAACAGCAGCCTCAGAGTGTGGATTCGTGCCTGGTTGACGGCTTGCCCTCTACAATATGAGACGGATAAATTGTGGGCATACTATTGAGTACACCTCTGCCTAACCTTTTGGGGAATACAGTCGTAAAGTTATGTAAGTAAGTTTTTAAGTATAAACATGGATTTTGTTTTAGAAATTGCTATTACTGATAGCTGTTAATTTCAGCGAACTATATTCCATTCACTCGCAAATAGAAACGTTTTAATGAATACAGATTTACCAAATCGATCAGCATAACACTAAAACTGGGCGAGGTTTGAAAAGTAATTATTCATAGCAACGCTTTGAAAGCAAAGGGGTAATCTGTTAATATGTATGGATAACAGGTATATTTAACATTCTTTTTTTTGTATTTTAATCACACATGGACTATGCTGATAAAAAGTAAAAGGTAATTAAAAAAAGTAAAAAATACAAACAAAACTCGACTGACAAACAAAACACAAACGCATTTGGCATTGTTCTCCACATACTAAGATTGCAAAAAATTGTGATCCATCACTCAAACTCAAAGCATTTATTTCAATTAGACCATTACAGGCACTTTTGAATGTCAAAACACAAAAAAAAATTAAGCTACAGTTCCAGTCACAGGGCATAATAACTTGTGAAAGTACTGTAGTTGCCCATTCGAAAGCGTAGATCTCTATGGAGAAGAATGGGCAAGAAACTCCATGGACAATCTTTTAAATCATTAATTGGTCGTTACAAAGTCTTGGTTACATCATTCATGTCGAGATTAAACATATACATATGTAAGTGAGAACGATGTAGAAAGCCATTACTCTGTAATCATCTTTTTTTCATAAGTAACAGTTCCATTTGATTCCTATTAAACTTTTACCTGTTCACATCACCGTCTGTTCACGTCTTTTGAACAACATTTCAAAAGTTTTTGTTGTACCAAACCTCTACTACATGTGCATAACGTCAAAACTAGTCCCAAACTACAAAGCGCAGTTAATCAAAATGCCACGAAAGCGGAATACAAACCCATAACCATGTAGAGTGAATGTTTGCCGCACGATATCGCTTGAATACCTCGTAGCAAAGCCTCGTAGCAGCGTAGCTCGTAGCACGTAGGTGACTACCGCAAATGTTCCGCGTAGCTGCGTAGCGGTGTGGAACAAATGGCTTTACCTTTGAACATTAATGCGGTTGGTACATATGAGTATAATAGTGCTTCACTACATTAGAAATGTACTATGTTTTCTGTAGGATCAAATCATCATTCTAGTTGCAATGTATGCCAGTCTTTCCAAGGGATAACGTGTTACCAACTTAATGTTTCGTGGAGGTCCGAAAGGCAATCGCACCATGTAAGATACTAGTATTCGGCTGCAACGGGATAGAATGAAAGCCGACTCCGACATGGTCGTGAAAAGGCTTGGTAGATGATGACTTAATATCATACAATCATTTACTGGCAATTAAATTGCTCCATCGACATCAAATTGGATTTCAATACGATACTTATTCATAAGATGATCTCGTTATAGTACATAGGCAGACAGATAACAAAGTTAAGATTTTTTTTAAATAGAATAATTTCTGATTTATTAACCATAACCATTCAGTTGGGGCAATGGCGAAAGGAACTGTTAAGCTTGTTTGAGGAGAGAGACTAAAAACAATACTCTACTGTCTTGCGGCGAAACTTAATTTAATTCAAACAGAATTCCTTCACAAAGTTGCTGTGTAGTGGCGATGTTATTGCGTCTGCGGTTTGAACCCACACTTACTCAATATCTGGTGGCCTACCATGTCGTCTTAAAACAGGATTTTTTTAATGTCATTCCAGTGTGGGCAAGAGACAGAGCTATGCAGGATGTCTAGCGCCATCTCTTTCCCACACTGGAATAATACTAAAACATTCCTACTTTAAGACGTCATAGTATGCCATCTGGCCACGACAATGATGATTTGTTACACTTCTTTGTCGGAAATTATGTTTCCATTTAAATAATAACTTCAAAGATGGCGGCGGGAATGTTCTCGAGATCGTTTCAAGTGACAGATTCGATTTATTGTGACCCTAAAACTATTATACGTAAATCGATGTGAAAGGAATTTATTGGAGAAACGACAAACATGGACCTTGTTTTCTGAGAATGGTTTTTGATAACACTTCATTAGTTTTACTGAAATGTAGGGTGTTGTTTTTTTTTAGTATAAGGTTCAAAGGTTTTAAAAACTGTACTTCGACAGTTTTTAAGTCTTTTAGACGAGTGAGCGTTTTTCCGTGATGAACGTCCTGTGTGTGATGTGTTTTTTAGTATGTCCCAGGTCAGTACAGAAATTAATATACTTAATAGCAGAGATCAGATTCGCATCTAGCCAATGACATTTTGATCCTATTTTTTTATTTTTATTGAAGGATACGTCAGGCTCCTTATAAAACCAGGGGACGGTTGTCTTTAGCAGATTTGATAGGAAGATATGTTTAATACACAAACATGACATAACGCCTGACATCCCCGAAGGGTTAAGCAGTGTACCTATAGTACAATATCTTATGACAGTACATCTCCGTTTCATCAGTTGTGTAGTGCGGGCTCGCCCCCTTTTTTTTTTCTGATGGGAAATCATCAAATGACTTCTCCCGCTCTGGGCTGAGCGGGAGGGAGTGTCAGACTTTTACTGACTAAAACCCATCCATGTTCCTTCATCTCCCTTTGTGTTCCGGGGCCGCGGTATCTCTTTCGAACAACCTGCAGCACCCGGCAGGCATCGGCCCTTGCGGGCCCCTTCCCTATGCTGACATCTCTTTGAGGCGCGCGTGGAACACGAACGCGCCGTCGACACGGCCTGTCGTCCTAAGACGGAGGGACGGCGAGCTAGCCCTTAGCTCACCGTCCACAGGCCCGCGTCTACGGTGGCCGGGGGCCACCACGTGGCCCCCGACGCCCGGTGCGTCTCCCGCGGCGGCTGGGACGTGAGGAGGAACGCTCTCTCTCACGTTCCGCCTCCTCCTTTGCTAGCATGACTGCTTCGCAAAAGGAGGTGACGGCTTCCCATTCCGTCTCGCTCCGGACCATGGCTCGAACCAGGGCCGGACGCGAGAGGTCGCCGCCGCCGATCGCCGCTATGAGGACACGGCGTTGCTCCGCCCAAGCGGGGCAGACCTCCACCGTATGCTCCACCGTGTCCTCCGGTCGATCCTCGCAGTGGAAACACCCGGGCGTCTCCTCCCGCCTGATTCGGTGCAGGAACCTCCCGAAACAACCGTGTCCGGTGAGGACCTGCGTCAGGCGGAAGGTGAGGACGCCGTGGCGCCTCTCAAGCCACTCCTCAAAGAGGGGACTTATCGCCACTATCGTGGCGTGCCACCATAAGATCGGCGCGGGCTCGCCCCCTGAGCCCGCCGTTAATTACAAAACAACTGAAAGTTAGAGCTCTTCTTACTTCTCTTGTGCTTTCATAAAACAAAAATAGAATAGTGATAACAAAAGATTGACGGCAACGAAAAATAATGCAACAGCAATAGTGTAGAAAGTACAAATGTATTCTTTTTAACCGACTTCAAAAAAAGGAGGAGGTTCTCAATTCTTTTGTATTTTTTTTTTGTGTTTGTAACCTCACATCTTCGTCTTTTATGAACCGATTTGAAAAATTGTTCTTTTAGCTTAAAGGATATACTTTCCGATTGGTCCCATAGAAATTTCAGTAAAATCAGTTCTTTATTTTTGGAAGTCGATTTTTTTTGCAATAAAGTTTAAAAAATCGACTTCCAAAAATAAAAACACAAAAACGTGGAAAATAACTTTACTTTCGGAAGTCGGTGGCTATCGTTTGTTTAATTGACTTTTTTGCCACCGACTTCTGAAAGTAAAGTTATTTTCCATTTGTTTTTGTGTTTTTTTTTGGAAGTCGGTTATTTTGTATTATCCTATTTAATGGAATAAAATGATAGTGTTCCGGGTCATAATATTACTGTTTCCAACTCGATTTCATTATTTTATTTCCACAATCCCATTAACAATATCCGATTCCAAGTAAACCAGAGACGGGTTTAATATTATTTGGCGTAGAAATACAGATTTGCATTCGTGTTTCATGTTTTTTTTTTGTTTTCGATTCTTAAAACCGATGCTTGAACAGATAATCTTATTGACACTGTTGTACTTGTATACCGTAATGGATTTTCAGGCTTATTAATGCTTACGTATGTAGCCAATCAGAAACAAGCAATGTCTCTATCTAATTTGAAGTGAACACAAATTAAAAATGGGTATATATGCAGTTTTTCCACTCTCCTGTAATGTTGAAATTTTTGACTTATGTGGTGTTAGAACTTGTGATTTATTCACGAACTTTAAAGCAATACATTATAATAAACAAAACAAAGAAAACCCCAAATACCCATGACCCGGTCAAGTGGTCTCTGACACTGCAGGTGCCCTTTGCCCTAAAAGTACCATCGAAGACCCACAAATGCTCATTAAAGACTCTTCGCAAAGTGAAGAGCCGTTTGCGCCATAGTTGCTCGATTCGAGAGTTCTGGATGCTTCAGGGATGCTTTTACCGCTTTCAAAATAAGAGCAGGAATGCTAAGTTGTTATCTTTTGTTTATATTTATCTTTTAATTAAGTGATACTTGATTAGTCAAAATAATGAAGGGTAAATCCAAAAACAATAACTTTTTGTAATACATCATCATTTATCAAAAAGTTGTGTTCATTTTCAATAGGGAAAAAACATAAAAATATCAACCGTCCCATTCATTTGGGTCGAGTATTGAAATTTTGTATTATTTCACTTTTTTTTTATACCACAAATAGGCTTGCGTTTGGTCGCAACTCATCTGATGTGAAGGGATGATGTGGCTTAAGGTGGAGCACGCTTGCCTAGAAGAAGCCGATGCACTCGAATTTTGAATACATCCAAATTATAATGATGAGGGAACAGAGAAGCCGGCGCGTGCGGCGGTGTAAGCCACTGACCGTACTGAATGTTTTTCTGTTGGATGGTCTGTTCCACACCCCTAAACATGACCACACCTTTCTGGCACAAGTTCCAGAGATATCAGGAACAGGGTGGAAAGTCTTCCATCCTTTGTAGAAAGAGAGGAACCTCCCACAAGCCGGGTGTTGTGGGCTACTGCCCAGTTGTTGTAGGGTATGTAAAATATATTTCGTCTAGAGAATAACTTTGATTACGCGGTACTAGGAGGGAATAATAGTATTCAATATTACTGAGGAACTCAATATACCATGGATGGTCACCCGTTCACGGACTGGCTTCGCCCAGCGCGGCTTCACCTTGAAAATCTACCACACGGGTAGATTTTTGTGACTGTTATTATCTAACGAGTTCCTCCCGAATTTGAGAAATAATATTGATATAAAAATCTCTTAAAGACTTTATGCCGAAAACCACTCCATATTACTCCACAATCCATCAAAATTTACCCGTTCGTGTAAAATACGACACAGCTATACAGCGAAATTATTTAGCAACGGATGGCCGGGTCGATATGGCCGGACAAGGTCAACTAGGGTCCGTAAAGGGTTAATTCAAAAGGGCCCCTACATAACTACGAGTTGCTACAGACAATCAATTTAACTGTATAATCAAATTATATAGGTAGTTGTTCGAGCGACTTCTTGAAGTTGATGTTTCATGGGAATCTTCTTTATTCTTTATCGTGTGGTTAGTGCCTAACCTGGTGTCAGAGTTTTTATGCCACCCATGGGCCTCTGACTTGGCTTTACATGCCGGCGAGAAATATCTCGCAGGCGTGCTGATTTCCTCACGATATTTTCCTTCAACGAAGCAAGTGACAATTATACAATACGCACATGATTCCGAAAAATCAGAGGTGCGTGTCTTGGGTTCGAACTCGAGACCTATGACTGGCAGTCCAACGGTCACACCACTTAACTATCACTACTGCTTCATAGGAATGAAATGAAAGAAAACGGAGTAAATGATGCCGTGACGTCTGACAGGGAAGAATGGAAGAAGAAAACGTGTTGCGCCGACCCCAAGTAGAATGGGACAAGGGTAGGAAGAAGATGATGTATCATGGGATAATACGGAGCAGGTTGCTAACATCAGCATTGGCAGTCTTGTTCCAGTCTTACCAAAGGGTGTCTTACTACCCAGTACAACTGGATTGTAGCGGTCAGAAAGGCAGTCGCTCCGTGTAAAATACTGGTATTAAGTTGCGGCCGGTTAGTCTGGACGCCGATGAAACGTAGTTGGGCAAAGGCTCAGCAGACGATGATGGCAGCCATGTTTATCCCACTGCTAAGTATGGCCACCTTCTATGCCATGCTTCCCTCGTCTGCGCAATTATATAGCAGGTCTTACCCGTTAGTTTTTGTTTCTTAACCTCCCATCTGCATGTTGGTCTGCCAACAATTCTGTCAATATAATTACTATCAAAACTGTCACGTCGATAGCGGGAAAATTTTGAATATTTGGAAATATTCATTTATATTAAAACTCTCAGTAAAGTCAATAGTATACCTAAGTACACAATTTTCTTTGCATTTTTCGAGAAATCGTAGATACTACAAACAACTAGATAACAATTTTATGCGTGAATTTAATTTCCATTACCAGAAAAATATCTTAATTGGCAGCAATTCATGTTTTTAGTCTAAAATATAACACTAATCAAAAAGCGACACGAATTACTACCCGCCAACAAATAGCCAATAACAAGGTTAGTAACACGACGCCATATTCGAATGGCATTCAATTGTTTTAAAATTCGAATGCATGACAATAAACCGTTCCACGTGTCACCATGAACTATTCAAACAGATGAATTGGAACGTCTAAAATGAAAAATAAAATACCGGCCAATTGTGAGTCGACCCCGAAAACAAAGGATTCCGTAAGTTATTGTATTGCCATTATTCAGATCCAGCAAAAAACGACGAAAACAAAGACGATTTTTGGTGGCACGTGTCTTGCCTTTCATTCTTGGCTTTATTTTATTTTTATTAGTTGTTGTTATGGCCATAGAATTTTCCTGATACCGTTTTTATATTAAATATCGTTTATCAACTGAGAACGTTACCTATGTTTTATTAAAAATCTTCAGTTGGTTCGTCCATCTTGGTTTGTTGACGTACTTCCCGTCAAATATGACTTAGACTACTAATGTTTGCGTTATGCTCGTGAACGGGTGCTGCTTGCGGTAACTGGCTGTTGTTTTTGACCAGGTTTCTTTACTGTTATTTTTCATTAGTTTTCATTAAAATTCAGTCATGGGTCTCAAGTTCGAACCCAAGGCACACACATCTGATTTTTCGGATTCGTGTGCGTATTGTTTAATTATCACATGCTTCGGTGTGCTTCGGTGGAGGAAAATATAGTGAGGAAACCAGCATGCCTGAGAGATATTTCTCTCTCTTTTTTTTTAGTACGATGGTCCTAGTTTTTCGTTGTGACTTCGAGTTACTACTATATGTATACTGCAACATTACACGTGTAAGCGGGCACGCCCTTTTATGTCTGGAGGCTTTAGTTATATTTAAGTGTATTTTCTGTGTGTTTATCATTTTATATTTATATATTATATATTTATTTAATACTAGCTGATCGGCGCATCTTCGTCTGCGTAACATTTTTGATTAATGCTCGGCTCCTATTGGTCGCAGCTAGGCCTAATGTTATAAGCCTTCCTCGATAAATCGTCTATCCAACACTAAAAGAATTTTTCAATTCGGACCAGTAGTTCCTGAGATTAGCGCGTTCAACCAAACAAACAAATTCTTCAGCTTTATAATGTTAGTATAGATATATATTTATTATTTTGTATGTATATTTATTATATTGGAGTGTGCTGGCTGACATCTGACAGTAATATAATTTCATGGAATCTTTATTTGCTCAATATACCTACTATTGTATAAAATAGATTCTTCTAACCTAACAGACAGATGTGTTGCTGGGGAGTTTGTTCCGCCACTTCTTCTTCCCAGCTAAAATACTAGGAAGTGGCGAAGGGCAGACGTTTTGGGGAACTGTCTCTTGTAAAATTTGTCGTTCATAAAGTGCTGCTTTTATCAGCCTAAATTAAATAAATGACTTTTGATTCTAATTTCGATTTTGAAGTTCGCAGCGATTATAAACATGTACCAGAAAGGTGTGATCATATCTTAGGGTGTGATTCAGACCATCAAACTGAACAACTTTCTCTATGGCTTAAATCTGCTGTCCCTTACATTTGGGTGGAGTAGGTAGGTATTGAAGTCTTCTTACCTCTTCGAATCTTGGTCCCTTGGAGCAAGTTGTTCAGTTGATCTTTATCTCACCCAGAAATATGCCACACTTATTTGGTACACGTTGTACACCTATGCATGAAAGTATAAAATACTTTCGTAAAAGTTGTCGTTTTCATAGAGTTGTGTTAATAATTCGGTCGTTAACCCCTTAATCCATTAAACCCATATTTTCTATACTTACACCCGCATCTAAAGTCAAGTTAAAGAGATTACTTGAGCTTAAGTAATTACTTGTGCAAAATTTGTACGCAATAGACTAGAATTTAAACGAAGTAAGAACCGTCAAAGAAAGCAAAGCAGAGAATTCTAACTTTTTACAATTCTAAATTTAAGCAATTACTAAACGACATAATAAAAACAGTATCTTAAAAAAATACATTTACTCAAGTAAACACTTTGACTTGTTTATAGATCCTGAGATTCTCCCAAAACATAATACCCATTATATTTTGGTAGCATCTAATTTTGTTGGATCACTGTTTTGTATCACACGTTTAATCGATCTTTGTTTCCGGATTTAGAATAATTATTTACGCCTACACGTTGAGCGTCGGCCGAAAATATTACCAGTGAGCGATTTATTTTTGGCGTAGTCCCCAGACTATTTTGCCTCAAACACGACACAACAACGCAGGGATAGTTACGGAATGGAAATAAATATGAGAGCCAATACAAAACTCTTCTGTTCGTCTTCTTTTAAGGCATTAGAGTTTATTATTCATCCATAAATATTATCTGTGGCTCGCGGTTTCACCCGTCATTTCTCTTTTTGATCTGTTCTTAGCGTGATGTAAATGTTTCATAAAAAAGTCATTCAATGGAATTAAATGAAGTAAGAGTGTTGTATTGATGATTTTAATGATTATAAATCTGAAAAGCCGTATTTGTTACGGTCCACGGTCGCGAATCATATTTTAATCAACATACAACCTGACACTGATGTGTAAATTGCAGACCGCGTAAGAAATTTTGAATTTCGTGGGTTACGTTGGCGCTTCTGCCATAAAGGTCAAGGCGCCAGGGTAGGCCACGAAATTAAAAATTTCTCAATTCACAATTCAAAAACAGCCTGTAAAAGTTTAAAACGCAGCTTGAATATTTACTTTCGAAAAGAGTAATAAAAATTCCCGCGGCAAATTTTTTAATCCTGTTTATTATAAATCAACGTAGTCGACATACCTACTGAAATATTATTAAATTTTTCAAATTCTGGAACGGTAATTTAATACGGTCATGTTTTAAAGTTCGTTATATAGTACGGCACGTCAATTTGTTTATCGTTTATTTATAAATAACTCTAGGTTGGTGTAAAAGTCGGTGGCGCAAAAAGTAAAAAAAAAAAAAATTATACCAACTTCCGAAACTAAAGTAATTTTACACTCTTAAGCTTGGGCTAGCAGTGGCTCGTGTCTAAACAATAACAGTCCAACATCTTCAAGGTTAAGCAGTGATTGCCGAGGACGGTCTATGAATATGACCATCGTTGCATACTGTGTTTCCTCCGTCCGTCGCGTTTAGCCATCTATCCCGTTTTGACATATTTTTTTTAAGTTGCGACCTGCCCAAACCTTCTCTAGCCTTTATGACTTGCTCCAGTAAATACTCTTCCCCAAAGCCGCTCGTGTTTACAACGATGTTAATTACTTAAACATTGTTCTAAGACGTCCCGACGCCATCTTGCTGACGGCTTATGAACAATGATAGCTTTTAGTTGTAGGCTTGTGAGAGGTTATTTAGTTTGATTGGTGGGAAATGTTGGAAAGTGGTGCGACATACTTTTTAATAGTCGAAAATTTTTATTTACACCGAAAACAAAAGCTAATCATCACATAACATCAAACTGTAATTCTGTCTAAGGGTTAGGCAGAGTTGACCCTAATTGGACGCCCACATTACTCCAGTTATGTTTACAAGCCACGTAATATGGGGGGGCCCGGTATGCATTTTTACAAAAGCTTTGTAGATATACTCGTATTAGCTCCGTACTCTAATTGCGTAGCATAATTTTCCATCATAATGCGAAGTATTTTGAAAGAAAGTCAGAAATCCATCGATTTATAAAATGAGAAGATAATGATTTACGTATCACTCCGTTTTCTGAATGCCTGTTTGATCAAAGTGATCAAGTGCAAGATTAGCCAATCGGCTTTCAAATCAGGATCTTGTGTTTGGTCTACATCTACCAAAATAGATGAAAATAGCGATGAGTAACAACCAATCATATTATTTACATGACGATATTAGTTTCCCAACAGAATTTAAACAGGTACTAGGGTTACAGAAAACCAGAGAAGGTTATTTTTTAAAGGATTGTCCTCGAAAGTTTTGACTCGGTTATCCAGAACAAACTTACAAAGAACACTTTGATACATAATAAAAGCATTGTTGGGAGCTCTCAAAGTGTCAAACAAGAATCCGAACACGACTAAGTACTTGTTTGAAACGTAATAAATCGAGTTGTTTACCTTCAAGGAAATATTCCTGCGTACTTTTTTAAATAAAACCTTTACAGAAAATCTTTTACAGAATTCTTTCATAAAGGTGTTATAGTTCTAGAACTTATTCAAACAATTTTCCACGAGAAAGCTTCTGCATTTAAAAAAGGAGTGAAATAGGTTTGACATAGCGCCTCTGAATTAAAACTTTAATGACGTCATCGCCGAACTGAATTGAATGAGCAAAAGAAAAGCGACTTTGACTTTTTAAATCTTATTTTCAAGATTTTAATTATCTTGAAAAATAATCCATCTAAGAGAAGCCCAATTCTTACCCATAAGCATATCAGTGGGCTACTGTGGGGTAATTTCTGTTTCACACTCACAATCCAATGCTTGTTCATTTTTGACAGTAATAAAAAAGAACATCGTTTGCGTTGAATTTCTCAAACCCATGAATGTATTTTCTTGCATATCTAGCTGTATATACTTATGGAGTTAAGGGCTCAAATCAATAGTATTGTGATCAAGAATTTAATAAAAACATGTGGTGATAATGGCAGAAAAATGCACTACAGACAGTTCCACTTAGCAGAGCCCATTTTTAGCAGTCGTCGGTCAATAGGTATGAGACGAAAAGTATCAGCGGTTTTTTTACTGTGTTTAGAACAATTAAGCAGGCCACCAATCCCCATTACCCCCACAACAAGAGTAGTATACTGAAAGTCGACCCCAAAATTGTTGGAAAAGGCTGAGTTGGATATGCACACCAACTGTAAACTGACTGACCCTGCACAAAACTTGCCATGCAAATGCTTTTGATATCAAACAAAATATTAAACTAAGAAATGATCAGTCAAATACTACAGTTTTTATGCTTCTTCTGGAAGCGTCCGAAAATACATAAAGTTGGCTTTCACGTGTCGGCAATAATCAATAATTTTATCAGTAGATAAGTTCGCCCGGCGATACGGGCGAATTACATGCGTCCGCGTTACTACCCACTAAATAAATGATGAACTCGCTTACTTAATGAGGTCGGTTTGTGTCTAGAACTTCTTATTCGTCTACTTGCTAAAACTTTGAGGTTTGACGGAACGAAATTAGTATCCACTCGCGAATATTCAGTACCCCCGCTCACGGCTTCGGCCGATGAAAGAAAGATAAGTATTTATTTGTCTCGCACAGAACAAATCAAAATTATTAAAATTATCAATAAAACAAAATTATATGAAAGAAAACATAAACAAAACTATGCGCCCTGCGAAGTACCTTCTTCTTTATCGTGTGGTTAGGTGTCAGAGTTTTTATGCCGCCCATGGGCCTCTGACTTGGCTTTACATGCCGTCGGGAAATATCTCTCAGGCATGCTGGTTTCTGGATGTTTTCCTTCACTGAAACAAGTGACAATTATACAATACGTCAGAGGTGCGTGTCTTGGGTTCGAACTTTAGAACAATGACTTGGCAGTCCGACAGCCTAACCACTAGGTTATGACTGCTTTTTTAAAGACTGCTGAAAGCCTAGGCATAAAAGCTGAAACTCTTTGAAACCGAGGATAGAGACGAAATTGGGACCCAGAATATTCAATAATAAATTATATAAGATCATGTTGAAAATGAAAATTGATAGGAACTCGACCCTTTTTCGTCCGTCTGCAAACATGGCTTAGTGATTAACCAATATAAGGCGCCCTACACATTTGTTCGATTCCGCACATTTTGGCAGCATTTTGTTGGACAAAATTTGCATTTTTTTTAAATTTCGCTGATAATTTATTTGTTTATTTGAGAAAACATGTACAACAAAACAAACAAATTCGAGCTATTGCCCAGTTAAAACAAACATATTTATAATAAGAAATGATAAAAATATTAAATAAAATACTTAAAAATATATATTATTATAATTATATATAGTAGAAAAAGTCATCTTTCGTTCATCCTCTCACAGTTTCGTTCAACTCTAACATCCACGACATACCTCTAATCCATATCGAGGAGAATAAATCACACTCCGGTCTCGATCATGAAGAGGGTTCGATTCCCAGGTCGGGAAAAGCGTTATTTGTTTTTGCCGTTAGGAACTTCTTATTAGTAGCACGGAGTATGGATTTGTGCCCGGATGATGACAACAGGTACATACGTAAACCTCTGCCTAGCCCTGCGAGGAATTAGAGACGTAATATTATGTAAATCTACATACATATTCCAGTTAGCTGCCCGGCTGTGCAGTATCACACAGCCCGGTAAGTGTGTAGTACTATAAAGCTACCTACAACATTGTATCTATGTATTTTGGTTTCTAAGAACCCGACGTAACAACATATTGGATATGTCCATTACGTAATGAATAGCTATTTCATATTATTATAATAATAACATAACGAATATTAGTACCCTGTCCAGTGTAGGTAGAAAAACTTTCCGATCTTATTAATATTGCGACGGGGAGTATGAATAAAATAAGCTGTAGGTGGCTACTCTACTCTATGCCTGTCTCTCTCTCTCTCTGAATCTTCAAGTACAGTTTTTATGACGATTTTAGTTACACGGAGACGGTATGTAGGACCTAATTCGATTTGTATCGACAAACATGCATTTATTACGTCTAAAGTATTACAATAAGCGAGATCTAAATGATTTCGTAAATATAAATGCACTGTTAGAATTTTAATCCTCAGCGCTTAGTTAAGTGTTGAAAAACTCTGTTTTAAGCTTTCGCGGTTTATAACTAAACTTACCGTTCCTTTCCGTTTTTACCATCCACCCGCATTCTCCAGTCATCTCATGATCATGGTGCTTGCAACAGCGTCGAAATATCGGGAGCTCAATATAAACATTAAACGCGGAAGATATCCTGTAAGTGATAGTAAAAGCAAAGCCGATTTAGTTTAAGCATTCGTTTAGGTGTTACTGAAAGAGGGTATAAATCTTCTGTAGTCAACATGTTGTAACACAAATATGTATCAAATAGGAAATCAAAATCAAATTAACGGAAGATCTACGGGGAATGTCTATTAAAGTTTGTCAAGCTATTATTGAGACTAGCACCGTACTTAGCTTAATATTTAATTTGTGTGTGGACCAAGGAGTCGTCCCGGACCACATGAAATACAGCAAGGTAATACCACTTTTGTGGTTTGAGTTCAGTGAGTTTGAGTTTCATTGAACATTCCGGTAGACCGGAATGCCATAATTGATTAGAAAACCTTGGTTTTAAAGTAAAATGTCAGCAATACAACAATGAAAAAAATGTCACCAAAACAAAATTTAAAAAAAAATGTCACCAAAACAAAATTCAAAAAAATGTCACCAAAACAAAATTCAAAAAAAAAATGTCAACAGTACAAAAAAAAAATTGTTACCTTTAAAATAATCCCCACAACGGCTCTACACATCCATTCATACTCAATCGCCAACCAATTTTCGAATTAACTGACGGACAGAGCAACTGTACATCCCGTGGGAGTCATGACAACGATCAAGGTAGACTGTCAGGAGAATTGGCGTGGTTCCAGATTGCTCACAGGACGGTTCCTCGCCCATCTCGGGGGTCGTGAAAAGCTATTATGGAAGCAGGTACAAAATATAATCCTGGGAAAATTGGTGGGTAGGTGTTGTAATTGAGGTTGTGAAAGTGTTTTTATAAGATGAAAAGTGACCACGTTTTGTGCTTTTTGTATTTGTTTAGAAAAATGTATAGCAACGTTCTAAAATTGAAAAAAAAAAATGTAATAAAAATTAATAAGTTAATAGGGTTATTATAGGGTTATGTTTTGAAATTTCAATGCGTGATATTCATCATCAACGGCCTATCTTTTTCCAACTGTGATGGGATCGGTTTCCACTTTCACCAGAAGCAACTGAGTATCTGTATCTGCCATGGTTACTGCATATCTGACCTCCACAATCCACTTACTTCTTCTTTCTTTATCGCGTGGTTAGTGCCTAACCAGTTTAAGAGAGTTTTTATGCCACCCATGGGCCTTTGACTTGGCTTGGTCGAGAAATATCCCTCGGGCATGCTGGTTTCCTCACGATGTTTTCCTTCACCGAAGTAAGTGATAATTATATAATACGGTGCTACAATGGGTTCGAACTTGAGACCTATGACTTGGCAGTCGGTCACACCACTAGGCTATCGCTGCTTTAATGACTATCCAGTTACTGGTAACACAACATCCCTTACTCCCGATTCCTGATCAGACTAGTTTTCGACTTCTGTATAACTTTCAAAGCTTAAAGTTGAAGAATGACTAGTACCTAATTTCCTCTGACCAATAAAACATGAATCAAAAGCCACCACGGACAGCCAATAAGCCTAAATTGGCAAGTAAATCATGCTCGCACCTAATATAAAAGTTTGGCACTTGGGGACCAACGTGGGACTCGGGAAACGAAAACGACGAAAATCATGTCAATTTGTGCCCCACATTGCCTGCTCATAAAATCAATGTAAGCAATAGTCTTGCAAATCATATAGACTTGTTTATATAACATTTGTGGAACCAACCGATCCTTATGAATGACTGAATGAAGTAAACTTGAGGCTACTTTGCCTTTAGCTATAATAATAAAGTTTCCATGTATCGTTCTCACGTGTAAGTATAATCACGACATGAATGATGTAACCAAGATTTTGTAAAAACATATTGTAAAAGAGTGTCCATGGAGTTGCTTGCCCATTCTTCTCTATAGGATCTACGCTTTCGAATGGGCAACTACAGTACTTTCACAAGTTATTATGCCCTGTGACAGGGACTGTAGCTTAGTTTATTTTTTGTGTGTTTGACATTCAAAAGTGCCTGTAATGGTCTAATTGAAATAAATGCTTTGAGTTTGTATTTTTTTTTTCAGACTATTTCAATTTTCAGTTCCAAAAAAAAAACTTATGCTTTCTCCCCGGACAAAGTAACATTGTAACAGACGTAACTATGATGTTAAAGTCAAGAAGAACATAAGTGAAAAAGCTTCATCATCTGCCTAGCCTTTTCCCATCTATGTTCCAGTCTAACCGGATGCAGCTGAGTACCAGTATTTTACATGGAGCGACTGCCTATCTGACCTCCACAACCGAGTACTGGGTAATACGATACCCCTTAGTAAGACTGGATGTCAGACTTTCATTCCACTGACTTCTTAACGACTGTCAAAGATCTACAATTGACAGCCGGGACCAACGGCTTAACGTGAAACGTGGTATGTAATAGGTGGGCACCCATCCACGGACCAACCTAGGCAAGCGCGGCTTAACCTAAAGATCGATCCCAGCGGATGTTACCATTTAGCCACGAACTCCTCAATCAATTACATTGATTAATTTAAGCCAATATTAGTCTCTTAACCAAGAGGCTTCTGATAAAAGGGTGCAAATAAGTCGGTCTTTAAATTACCCTCAGCTAGGAAACCTGCAGGGTTGGCCGTAAGCGTTGTTAGAGTAAGGTGGAATACATTAATGGCCCTCACCCTGCCTTAGACTAATTTTAGACTGGGTGTCTAATACGGGCTTTGATCGGAGGGACTATGAGTCTATGTATGTCTACTTATGTTAAGGAAGATTAAATTAGTTAGGTTTTTTTTTTAATCATTATTTTGGGAGGATAAAAACATTTTATTATTACACCTGGAATCCCCGAAGGGATAGCTAGAGGTGTACCTGCATACCATATTTCTAAGTTTATCTTGGACATCACAGACATCGCTGAAGAAAAACATCGTGTGGGAACCTGGGCTTATAATTCATATAAGTCTGAAATCGTCAACCCGTCTTGAGCAAGCGTGGTGATCAAATGCTCGTGCCTTCTCTGTATGAGAAGAGGCCTTTGCCCAGCAGTGGGACAGTTACAGGCTGGTATTTTATTGTCGCCTGTGGCAATCAACTGGATACACATTCAGACTCCAAACTGCTACAAAGTAATTACTGATGGATTAGCTGAACAACACAGTCTTGAAGTCCTGGGTTGTATTCGATTCCAAGGTCAGTCGAATCCAATCCTGGACTTCATGCTCAAAAGTCATGCAGGTAGGTTTAAGTTATTTAAAAGATTGACTTTGTGAGACCTACCAGTCTTTTAGTCTTGTTCTAAAACTCAATTTGATATCAACTGATTAAATTGGTTTGATGCTGGAAACGAGTATCTATCTATATAATAATATATTACGTAAGAAACTGACTGGCTGACTGGCTGACTGATTCACTGACTGATCGATCACCGCTCAGCTGAAACCGCTGGGTCTAGAAGCATGAAATTTTGCACAAACGTTTCTTAAATGACGTAAGTGTGCACTAAGAAGGGATTTTTGGAAATTCGTTCCCTAAAGGGTTTAAATAGGGGTTGAATGTTTGTATGAAGCTTCGTCCACGCGAACGAAGTTGCGGGCAAAGGCTACTTTGATAATAAAAGTCCTTAGAAAAGTCCCCGAACCCGACACTTGGTTGTCACGGAGGTACAGTCAAAAGCAGACAGAAAATATCAATAGAATTGACATATCTTGCCTCAGCAATTTTCTTGGCAGGGCATTCTTGATCGCCTGTTTTGTGATTGCTTTGTTTTTTAAAACGCAAGCATGTTGCACACTGTGGCCGTTCAGCATTTTTAGTGCACTCTTTAGATTGATGACCTTGTTCTCCACTATGTCCACACGTATAGGTAGCCTTCCGACAAGTCTTTGCAGCATGTCCATACTGTTGACATTTAAAGCACATGGTCACAAGTGTAAAGTCCCTCACTGGACAGGATGTCCAATTGATGCACCTACGCCCGGTTTTGGTTTATAAGCGCCTTCCTTATGCTAGCCGTAACTTCAATGATAAAGATGCACGTAGGTCCTTCTTTTTTACCCGACTTGTGACTCAATTTTATAGAGGCCATAAACGCGTCACGGGGTAAATTAGGCGGCTTGTCGACTAAATTCTGCTCAGAAATGCAATTATACACTTCTTGATCACTCAAAACGGTCGGAACTCCTATCACTGCAATTCTTGATCTTCCCTTATGGGGCTCTTCCACTTTCAGGCCAGAACTACTAAGCTCAGCTGACTTCCTAAGTTTTACAATATCGTCTTTGGTCTCCGAGCTAATAATAACGCCCCCATTTTTTGTTTTGCGCAATCCTCTAACGTGCAATTTCGTTTGTTCCGGGCATTTTGGACTAACGATTTCTTGCTGTCACTGGATTTTAATTTATCTGTTGGATAAATTGCAATAGAGCTGAGGTTATATTTTGGGCTCATGTTACTATTTTCATTGGTTTTAACCATGTCAGCGAACGAAATTTTATCTGCCATAGTTGTTTTGACGCAGGTTTCCGGAATGCTAGCTTGAATTGTTTTCTGCAAATCTTCAAGACTACCCGTGAGGTCCCGTTCGTCTCTCAAAACTAGAGCAGAGTTTTGAAATTCTTTGGCCTTGAGTAAACTGCCATTTGTGAAACGTCATGTGCTACCTTGCGTGATAGGGAGTTGATCCTCATCTTTTATTCGGAGTTCAGCTTTCCTTCTTGAGCAATGAGACAGACTTCATTTAGAATGTTTTCGATGGAGATCAACCAGTTGCTAATATCACTAGTGTCCACTGCTTCGGGTCTTCCTTCTGCCGCATGGTAAGATGTTTGAAGTTTATTCGCTGGGCTGCTAGGTGGTGGTATACTCCGAGAGCTGTTTCCAATATTTGACATGGCTTGTTAGTTCTTAGATGTATCTCATAATTACTTGATATTCACGGAATTAAATCACAAACTTAGCAGAAAATGCGATTCAGTATCTAGAACACAGATTACTCGAATACTATTTACGTCATATTATTATCTATTGATAATATTGCTTATACACGGTTACAGCGGACGTCGCTCTACTCGAGTGCTAGTCAAGCTATTTAAGTGAAGTATGACAACGGTTTAGTAATAAAAAAAATATATTATGAGGTGATGTGCACTTTCGTACACGTAATTTAGACACACTAATGAACCAAAACTCAGCTTAGGTACTAGAAAACGTTTGTGAAAATTTCGAACATAATTTTTCCCTTGAATGTATTAACGTCATAAAAAGTTTACAGATACAAGTAGGGGGTCGAGAGAGGAGGGGGAGGGTGATTTTGACGTAAGAGGAAGAAAGTAGCGAGGTTGAATGAGATCGTTTAAAAGTGTTGTTCCTCCTTGTTGATGTTGAAGTTTGTTCAAGTTTACCGTTTTGGATATGTTGGTATAATATAAAACCAATAAACTTTAACAGAGTAAGCGGGCAGGTCGTGCTCGTGTATCTTCAGGCTAAGCTGCGCTGGCCTAAGTTGATCTGTGGATGGGTGACAACCCGTAAAGGGTTGTCACCATACCGAGTTTCCTCCGTGCCTCGAAAAGCACGTTAAGCCGTTGGTCCGGGCTGTCCTTTGTAGACCATTGACAGTCGTTATAGGAGGTCAATGGCCCGAAAGTCTGAAAACCAGTCTTACCAAGGGGTATCGTATTACCAGTCCTAACTGGGTTGTGGAGGTCAGATAGGCAACCGCTCCATGTAAAATACCGGTACTCAGCTGCATCCGGTGAGACTGAAAGCCGACCCCTACATACTTGGGAAAAAGCGAGGCAGATAATAAGGTAGAAAAAATATCAAGGGGTTATCGATAACTATGGTTGTCGCTGTCTTAAAACTATTGCTTTAACGGTACCTCATAAACTTGAAATTTTTGTTTGAAGAGTAGCAACCTAACCTCGAACAGTATCGATACAGTTAACACGAAAATCTCGAAAGGTAGTGACTTTTATTTGGGCAGCTTGAATCATGAGTCTTACTTAGTCGCACAAACAACTAAAAATATCACTAAATCATAACTTTTTTAATATCTCACCTTTTAATTACGGCTGACGAAAACTTCCTCAAGCCGCGCTGTACCTACACATGCTTCAACATGACTGCACAAGTGACATTGCAAAGTTTTAATAGTTCCACTCGTATACAGTCAAAGTTCACCGTTTCGATATATAACTTTAAATGCAAGTACTAGGAGTTAAGTGGTTCAAGAAGTTCTTTCTGAACAGAGTTTCTGCAGTTCATAAATAAAATAAAACTGAGTGCTTGGTAACCGCTGGAGTTGTTGCAGAAAATGCTGACGAGTTCGAACTGAGAGGGTTTCGTAGTAATGGAAGTGGAAACAATGATGACTTGACTTGACTTTGTTACTGGCTTTCAATCTTCTAGTATCGAATCTTTTAAAGGAAAACATACTTATAATAAAAACATCATTCTTTAAAACATAACATCACGCCTGCACTCCCCGGCGGGTTAGGCAGACGTGTACCTTACAGTACACCCACATTTCGCCAGTTATCTTTAAGTCCCATGTAATAGGGGGCGAGCCTATTACCATCAACCGGGCTCAAATCCAGCCTCCGTGGCTGCTACTGAGATCCATCTTTTTAACCGACTTCAAAAAAAGGAGGAGGTTCTCAATTCGGTTGTATATTTTTTTTTTTTGTGTTTGTTACCTCATATCTTCGTCATTTATGAACCGATTTGAAAAATTCTTCTTTTATCTGAATGGATCTGCTTCCCGATTGGTCCCAAAGAAATTTCATCAAAATCGGTTCAGCAGTTTGGTTTTTAAATCAAAATAGCTGGAAATAATATGTCATCCAAGTAAAAGAAATTGCGAAATTGAAACTTGACAAGGATTTGTGTGTGATGCGATAACTAAAAAGGGTAAAATAAAAACGTTTTTGCAAAAAAAAATAACCGACTTCCAAAAAAAACACTAAAAAAAGTGGAAAATAACTTTACTTTCGGGAGTCGGTGCCAAAAAAGTCAATGAAACAAACCATAGTCACCGAATTCCGAAAGTAAAGTTATTTTCCCCTTTTTTTAGTGTTTTTTTTGGAAGTCGGTTATTTTTTTTTGCAAAAACGTTTTTTATTTAGTCTAAACCTAATTTTAAAGCCGTTTTGACATTCATAGTCAAAACGTTCCATACTAAATTCCTTAAAAAAGAAAATTTTCTTTGACTAGAGTCAGTGAACGTCCACAAAAAGGCAGACACACGAACTGACGGTGTAGTTTTAGTTACCGGATCCCGTTTTCATTTTTTTTAATATAATATTCTAAAAACAACGTAAGTCGCTGAGATTATTAAGAAAATAAATCATCTGGGGTATTACTTATAGGTAACACTAAATTTATTCTCGGAAAACAAGGGCTATTTTTGTCGTTTGTTCAATAAAACCTTTCACATCGATTTACGTATAATAGTTTTGGGGTCACAATAAATCGAATCTGTCACTTGAAACGACCGACATAACCTCGAGAACATTCCCGCCGCCGTCTTTCTAGTATTTATTCAAATGGAAACATAATTTCAGACAAAGAAGTGTAACAAATCGCTGTCGTGGCCAGATATTGAGAACGCGGTAGCCGAGCTCGTGTAAGTGTGGGTTAATACATTTCAGGACCCGTCTATAAAGCAAATTGGAATACCTTTAGGTCTATTCGCATTCCAAATCCCTAATTACTATAAAGAATATACGAATTCAAAACATAATCTTCAAAAGATTGACAGAAACAGGACGAGGTTTTAAATACGTTTTCGTTAAACTTACTAGTAGGTATGTAGTGATTTTTAGAGCAAGCGGGCCGTTAACCGTCTAGGGCTGGGGTGGCGAACCTTTATGGCTCAACGTGCCATTTTTTCTAAAGAAATGTTTAATGAGGCCATAGATGTGCCGTCAAATAATTTTGACTTAGTGATTATTGGGAATTAACGACTCAAAACTCTTTATCTACTAACAAAAAAATACAATTTACACTGCATAGAAATACATGTTTCAATTATACGTGTAACTAAAATTAAAGTAACGTTAGTGTGCCTTCTGTATTGCAGATTACATGACAAATATCTTAAATTAGGGTAATGTAAGAAGTTACTTTTAGTACCTAGAATGCATGCTGGATTCATCTGCCAAACGGTTTCTAAGCGAGTCTTATAATGTTAATCATATCTGAAAATAATTACTCTTAGGCCATAGGTAGATTAAAATATAGTTAAATTCGTCGGCGTGCCCAAAATATTGTGCCATTGGTTCGCCATCCGTCTAGGGTAATCCATAACCTGATAATATAGGTACACAGGGTCACACATCAAGCAATACATTTCCACTATAACATAGCCTCGCATTGTATAGGTTCTCCTAAAATGAGAGATCTCCATAAAATGGATTTGTATAGTTTGATTGGTCGCCGTGCGTACATCAAATCGAGCTAGACTGTTGATCTTTGTTCGGACCCAAAATAGATGTAAGAAACGTGAGATGGATTACTTATTTCTACAGCAAGCAACGATTTTCCGGTAGAACTTGACAAAAAGCCGAACACTATGAAAAACTCTAACTAGTTAAAGACCAGAACAACTATTAATTTACGAAATACTTCTTACATACATACATCATTCTCCTGCCCTTATCTAAATTTATTTGGGGTCGGCGCAGCATGTCTTCTTCTTCCATACTTCTCTATTACTCGACATCTTCTCCTTCACACAGTCCATCTTCAGTCTTTGGTCTTTCTCTACTCTTATAGCCATCGACATTCATACTACAATATAGTTATTAACTATATCGTAATAAAACACAAATGCAAACAATACACGTACAATCGAATACAACATAAGAAAAACAAACGTCAGAAAAAACACTCCGGCAAATATGAAGTACACAATGAAAGCATTTCTTCCAAAAAGTTAGCTGTACAAACAAAATTAATTTCATAGCCATTTAAAAAGGAAGGAAAGTAATGCCTTCGTTAAACAGGAGGAGAAATGTCTAATTGAGCAAATGTTAGCATTTCTTGTTGAGATTTCAGCGAGTCACATCGCTTTTTTTCTTCTTTTTTGACGTTCGGTAGGAAACGGACGTTCCCAGTTTACAAGAGCGAGTCTGAAATTCTGTTTACTGTGTGTGTTTACACTACTAAACGTTGTGTAAATTAATTAAAATTGTGACTAAGTCTGACGACTATTATTATGACTTTTTACTGTTTTTGTAAATAAAATTCAACTTGAAATATAACGGTTTTATTAACATGAAGGGCGGTTTGAGGTGTTTGATTCAGCCACATTTAGTCAGTTATTATTACATAACATAACAACACGCATGTGATCCGTAACGGGTTAGGCAGAGGTATACTATAGGCTCGTCTATTACGTGGGAGTTAAACATAACTGGCAAAATGTAGGTGACTACTAATACTAATAAATAATAGGTAAACCTATGTCTAACCCTTCAGGGATTACAGCCGTGATGTTATGTGATTAAAGCAGTGATAGTCTAGTGGTGTGACTGTTGGACTGCCCAGTCTCAGGTCTCGAGTTCGAACCCAAGACAACGCACCACTGATTTTTCGGAATTATGTGCGTAGTGTACCTATAATCATCACTTGCTTCGACGAAGGAAAACATCGTGAGGAAACCAGCATACCTGAGAGATATTTCTCGACGGTATGTCAAAGCCAAGTCACAGGCCCTTGGGCGGCATAAAAACTCTGACACCAGATTAGGCACTAACCACACGATAAGAAGAAGAAGATGTGATTATTTTCCTCGGAGGTTTATCAATTCTGCTATAAGAAAGCTATCCCACAGATCATAACACGAATCACTATACACACAGCACTATTAGCACATCAAACAGTTCATACTACGGCTCAACTGACAGATATTACACCAAACCATCATCATTCCAAGGCTGTAATAACAATACCTTCCCACAGCTTCGATCATTGACTCACAAAAGCACTAACTTCAACTCTATTTTGAACTGTCAGAAGTTCATGAACGAACCCTTGAACTATTGAATGATGAATGAGTGATCTGAATGCGATCCTACCTACCTATGAAAACTATGAACCTGGTTCTAACAATAGCATTGTTTTGCTTGGCTTAGATGAATTGGTGGATGGTTATTAGCTACGGCGGAACTATGCGAAGCGATGGATGAAAACAAATGACTTTGAAGATTTGTGTCCCAAAGCAACCTTGACAACATAATCAGCTTATACTAAAATACAAACCTTTAAATAATTATACGTAAATGTGACGTCTTTTTAATACCTAAGCTTTTTAATTGATACCGATATCATGGGGGTGCGCAAAAACAGTCCGCCATATTGGATTTTTGAATGATGTCACTTAACTAACCATGCATTGTCATCCAAACTAAACGTGTATCAAAAATTTCATCTCATTGGTTGGGGATAACCGTTTTAAAATTCAGTTTCAAGATTTGACCTAATCAAACATTGCAAGTCAAATAAAAAAACTATTAAAAATAATATTTTGAAAAAATATTCGATATGTAAGTGGGACAGAATAATCAAAGATCGCAGTGAAATAAAAATATCATAACGTAAACTTGACAGAACAAAAAACGGTGCACGGCCAATGTTTTTCTGACTGATACGGGGTTCCCTAAATCCCTTTCAAAGTTTTGTCCGATTTATTTACCCCCATGACCCATTTTGCCCCGTTTTGCGGTACTTTATACCTTTTTGAAAATTCTATTCTAGTGCTTCTGTTTCCGTTCAATGCATTCTACGGGGTGGAAGGGATACCGACGCGAAAACGGAAACCACATACTCAGTACATCATTTTAAACACCCCCACATGAAAATTTTTCGTCGGTTATTAAAAAAACGATTATAAAAAAAAAATGGTGTTTCCTACAAAAGTGCAATACCTACATACATGGACAAAATGTATGGAACAGCTGTTTTTTTTTAAACCAATGAAATATTTCTATGTGGGGGTGGGTTCAGAATGATGTACTGAGTATGTAGTAGTATAGATTTGACTCAGACGTCATTTAAAACATCATGTTCGAGATTAGTAGACTTCTGAGAGGCTAGATCGAGGGATATTCTATCAATAATAACTATGATGAAATTTCAAAGTTTTGATGACGTAGGTATATATACCCTTTCGCTCGCACCTACAGGCGATAGTCAACTATGTTTGGCAGACGGAAGAAACCATCAAAACTGTCTGGTGGTTTGGGAAACCGCTTCAAATAGTTGCCCGAGTAACATGTATAAATTTTGATTTAATGAAATGACGTAAGTTCATTTACAATGTAACATACTTTAAAGATATCTGGCGGGAGTTTACCACCACACAAAGTGTCTGGCAGTGGAGGTGATTCATCTTACTAGCCCTTATTTAATATGAAAAAAAAAATCAAGCTTTGTAATAGACGTAACCTAGCAGCGGTTTAGCACAAAAATTTGTTACCTGATATCTGCCAAAGCGACTACTACCGTCTCTTCTGTTCTTACATACAAGGTGTAGTTTTGCATCTTCCTCAACATTCAGGAAGTTGTCATAGAAGACGTAAAAAATCAATATAAATTACGGTACCTGGTCTATAATAATAAACGCTGCTTTTTTTAGTTGTTTTAATTTGACACTATTTCAGAATGAACCCTTTTCCAAAAGAGGAGAATCACCCGTTTATCGAATAAACGTCTGCGTGTGTTGTTGTTTGTGTGAAAGCGCGGTTATAGGGCTAGTATTAGACGGGCCGCGTTTTAATACGGGTGGTGTACACTTACCGATTTCCAATATTAAAAAAAAAAAAAAAAATACCAACCCATTTTATTATTGATTCGGGTCGAGAATCATTAGCATAGTTACGTCCTTGAATTTGACGAGGATGCAAAACTACAGCTTGTATAGTAAGGTATTTTTATTACAAAAACTTTTTTTCTGCTTTATAAAATCAAGTAGCTCTGGCGGTCACGCGATCTCCCTCTATTTCATTAATCCTTCGAAATATGAAATGCTTTGAAAACAATTACCACTCTAGGCCTTCTGGGATTCTCATTGAAAGCAATAGTTGAAAACCCAAGACATTCCAATATTATCGAGCGATAGACGGCACAAGACGTAGAAAATTGTAATCCAATACTTGTTACAACTTGGTAACAAATCGTTCTGTCTAGTGTCATACGGCCGCTTGTCAGGTAGCATTCGTGGGTCAAAATCGAAAATGTTCGGGATCAAAATTTTTGTATGAAAATATTCCCAATGTCCGCTCTATAAATCTTTTTAATCTCTTTGTTGAAAACGTATTGTCTTGAGCTTCCGAAAAGACGCCAAACACGTTGAAAGTCGTTTTAGAAATGCGCATCCGTTTGCGAGTATTTAATAAGGCCCTTTGAACGTGATAGAAACAATAGTTTCAATCATGTTCCAGATTTATAAAATCACAGATCACGCAATATTAATCTTTTAAAACTCCAAAAAATCACATCCATCTACTGCAATCAAATACACCAACAATATGACGCTCAATAAATCCTAACTCGCTATAAACGTATCTAAATGTTGCCAACACCGAACTGGTATTGAACATAAATAAACTACACGTGCGTCTATATTCCGTATGGTGGAACGCGTCGATTCCGATAAATCACTACATTTTTGTGCTGTTTTACGCAACGCTCCTGGGATGTAAGGGCGAGTACAGGGAGATAATATATTTAGTATGCAGTTCATTGACTTTATTTTGATAACTATGAAACTCACACTTTGTTCTCATGAGAACGCTACCTGCTACCATTCGTACATACTCCTTTTGCAAGAAAGAAAGAACAAGCATTTATTTGTCTCGCACAGGACAAAACAAAATTATTAAATCTATACATACAAGTAAACAAAATTGAAGTGTCTGTTTGTAGTTTCAAAATAGCAGCTTTTTGCTGAATGCATATGAAAGTAGTAGCTATTGCCCGCGGCTTTGTTTGCGTGGACGAAGTTTCATACAAGCTTTCAACCCCTACATCTTTGACATTGTCGTTTGACATCACGCCAGTTCGGCCCCAGCCTCGGCTCTACGTCAGAACAATAAAATAGGCCAGAGATAGCGTAAAAAAATGGACGTAAATAGTAAGATTGATAGGCTGAATATTGAATACATCGTTTTCTTTAACCGACTTCAAAAAAAAAGAGGAGGTTCTCAATTCGGTTGTAATTTTTTTTGTGTTTGTTACCTCATATCTTCGTCATTTTTGAACCGATTTGAAAAATTCTTCGTTTATCTGTGGATTCTGGTTCCCGATTGCTCCCATAGAAATTTCATCAAAATCGGTTCAGCAGTTTGGTTTTTAAATCAAAATAGCTGCAAAAAATATGTCATCCAAGTAAGAGAAATTGCTAAATTGATACTTGACAAGGATTTGTGTGTGAATCGATAACTAAAAAGGGTAAAACAAAAACGTTTTTGCAAAAAAAAAAATAACCGTCTTCCAAAAAAAAAAGACAAAAAAAAAGTGGAAAATAACATTACTTTCGGAAGTCGGTGCCAAAAAAGTCAATGAAACAAACCATAGTCACCGACTTCCGAAAGTAATGTTATTTTCCACTTTTTTTGTGTCTTTTTTGGAAGTCGGTTTTTTGTTTCATTGTGTGCGTTACAAAGACCAGAAACAGCCAATAAGTATATTCCATCTTACCTATCAGTACAAACTTCAGCGCCAGTAGAACTGACACAAGTTCAGCATAGCCTCATGTGCCTGCCTCTTTACCCAACATTTTTACCGCCAACGTTACACCTATCCATCTCCCCTGATTGATAGACTTCCATCTTGACAGATTAATCTCCAACATTCTGACCTACCAGTTGACACTATTGACAGGTATTTCGTAACGTTTTTAAAGGGCCAGAGTATCTTTAATTACGACTATAGATTGGTCTGGTATTTGGAGTATTCAGGCCAAACTTGTGATATAAGGAATGTGATTAAATGTGACATTTCGTTACGGGACGGGATTTCGAAGTGACATTTGTTGATATTTAGCAGAAATCAACAAATTACCTCGTTGGTCGAGTGGTTGAAAGCGCGACTGCTGAGCATGAAGTTCTGGATTCGATTCCCAGGTTGGGAAGTGTTGTTTGTTTTTTTTACTAGGAATTTCGCAGTAGCAGCCACGGAGTCTGGATTTGCGCCCGGTTGATGATAATAGACTTGCCCCCATTAGATGGGACTTAAACAACAGGCGAAATGTGGGTTTACCTCTGCCTAACCCTTGGTGATTACAGGTGTGATGTAACGCAGATTGGTTTTTCATTTGGAGTATTTAGGTCAAACTTGTGATATGAGGAATGTGATTAAATGTGACATTTCGTTACGGGGGGGATTCCGAGTTGATATTTAACAGATGTGAAACTTTATGCAATCGTGTGGAGGTGCACCACTAAATATCACATCGATATGTTTGCGTACGTGCCACAAGAAGCCGATCGCATCAACCTTGGCGTGAGTAATCTTATCTTGTGACGGTGGGTTGCACAGGAATCCAGAAATATCTGTATGTATAGGATGCTATACAAATGTTTTGTTATATTGCACTTACACTAAAACAGTGTTTGTTTTGTTATAGTTGGTGGGTTTGAACACAGGCAGGTACTCTTGTTGGTCGAAAGGTCGCAAGTGCGACTGCTGAGCATGAGGGGGGGTTCGATTCCAGGGACGGGCAAAGTGTTATTGGGTTTGTCCATCAGGAATTTCTCAGTAGTAGCCACGGAGTCTGGATTGTGCACGGTTGACGGCTCTAAGCTCGCCCTCATATTACATGAGACTTAAACATAACTGGCTGAGTGAGGGTGTACTATTAGGTCCACCTCTGCTTAACCCTTCGGAAATTTATTTAACCTTTCTGAAACAACATGGTTGAGAGTAATGTAATTTCCTTGATCCAAAAATTTTACATTGTCATCCACCAACCAGCAATGGGCCCGCGTGGTGAGTTACGGCCCGCTCTTTCTCACGGAGATACCCGCGTCTCTGTAGAGGAAAAATTACTGGGTGATTATTCCGTAGTCTTCAGTCTACAAAAAATGCTAAAACAAATCTATTTTTCCCAGCCCTCATTCAAAGTTTTATAGTGGTTTCCTAGCTTTGACATAAATTTGAGTCAACCATTTTTCAAAGCATAATATTCCAAGCAAACTAATTGAAGTTTATGCGAGTCAAAATACATGCAGCAGTGTTTGGTGGGCATTTAAACATATGTATGTTGCAAGATGGCAATTATGACAGTTCTACGGGTTAGGGATGCCACACATCTCTTTGGGTTAGCATGTTCGATTGGGCAGTATCTTTTTTTTTATTCTTTATTAATTAGGGGTTTTTATCCACACGGATACGTCAACCCCATTGTACCTTATACTCCATTTACACACAACTATACAAATATTACTATCATTTTTATGAATCTATACATATATAAACTATGACATAGGAACGGGAATTATTGCCTAGGTCTCTGAATTAAGCCCCAAATTATGCGTTTAGTCCTTTCTTGGGCAGTATCTGTTGAATAACAAAGCCTCCATGACATATTTGGTTTTCATTTGTCTCATGCCGATCGGTAAATACCGTTCGGCATCGATCATTGCTGAATCGTGTTCGTTCGGTACAATTCAAGGTAAGCCGAGCGGCAGTCTCCCAAATACATTCATTGTTGTGACTGTGTCGATTCATACCGATTCGAACATGTGTCACACCCCTCAAAAATTGAAGTTTATGCGAGTAAAAATACACGTAACATTAGCAGGTGTGTACTTAAATACATATAGCAGGATGGCACTTGTGACAGTTCGACGCGGTGCGCGGTACGCCTGATCTCATCTCAGGGCTGCCGCTAAAAATAGCAGGGACAATAAACTAGCTTTTACGGAGAACCTCGAAGGAGAACGAATGGTTTGGTGTTTTGGTACTGCGTACATAATTATGATTCAAGGTTTCGTACGTATTCAAATTTTTAAGTAATACCAACATAATTGGATTGATTGGTTCCAGACTCCGTGGCTGCTACTGAGAAATTCTAATACCCATATAAATATATGTCAATCAAAGATATTTCTGACTTTTCCATTACCGTTAAAGCCGATAGAAAGTTACTTCGTCAAACGCCCCCAGAGCAAGATTGGCATGTTGGGCACCTGTAGGCAACAGGTTAATACTAAAAATAGCCTGATCAAAGTAGGCAGGCTATAAATGATCAACTCTTCCCGTATTCCCTAACAATATCGTTTATTGTAATATTTCGACATCAGTGTTCCACAAAAGGTTAACCTATTAATACCATCATCCCCTGAGGATAAAACAATGTAATCTCAGTCGAATCACAAGAATACGATACGATATTCAGTTATTTAGGAACTAAAATGTCGTTCTGTTGGAAAATAAATCATATTTATACTTACTTATTTACAAGCACCTCGTCCGCAAAAATTATGATAGCTCGGCTAATAAGCATGATATAAATATAATCTATAGCACCCACGAATAATGTAGTTTTTTACCAGTGAAAAAATTTTTTGAATCGGATCAGCAGTTCCGAAGATTACCTCATACATACAAACTTACAAACAAATTTTTCCTTTTATAATATTATTTTTAGTATTAGTATAGATTTAAACTTCGTGTACAGTATTGGCATATAGGCGGACTATAAAAGTCGACATTTGGGTTTAATAGAAGAGTACTGTGAAAGGTTGCAAAAAAAAATTAAAAGTATAGTTCTGTCCAAATTTTTCGGCTGCTCGGAACTTAGCCGCGAGTGACGGTCAGTGCAGGTATGACGATTCAAACTTTATTGCGGCTCGAAACATGTAAAGCTGCGCAGAACACAATTTTAGGTAGCGGGGCGCAGAGTACGCATCGTCTTGATTGTATAATGCGCAGACCGTCACTCGCAGCTAACTTCCGAGCCGCCATAAACTTTGAACAGAACTATAAACATTTTGCATCAAGAAGAAACAAAACTGAGTGAATGATAGCGTAACGTTTGATAGGGGAGAATGGAAGACGAAAACATGTTGCTATGACCCCAAGTAACATCGGGACACTGGAAAGAAGTTGATGACAATGCACAGATAAAGATGTTATTTATTTAATAGTAAAAAATCCGATCTTCTTTGAAGTTTGCTCTGCTTATGCGTACTTACTACGTCGACAAGTAAAATATTTACAAATACTTCACGAAAACTTTAGCGCTCGCCATTTGCTTTCACAGTCAAGTGCAAAGCAAACATTTTGAAGCGAACATCAACTTTCCTATCTCTCAGATTGGACCAAGATTCCATGAAGGCCAGATCTACGTCATCTGGTATCGGGATCTCTCTCCAGATCGATATGTCTACTTTTCTAAAAAAAATATAAACACTAAGCATGATGTTGACACATGGGATATCAATGTTTATTAGGCTTTCATTTGTTAAGTAATCATCACGACATTGGTTCCACGCTTGTCAAACGAACACGCGTCATGGAATCAGCTTAAACGCGATGAAAACGCCGCTTAAACGTATTTTTATTTTGGGTAGTAATAAGTATTTCGTCGCTGTGAATAAAGTCAGGGGGAAGACATACATAATAGGTAGTAACCACATTACGTCACCTGCGATCCTTTTTGTTTTGCTTCGTTCACGTCAATAAATCTAATCTCGTTTCTGAAGATCATCACCAATAAGGTAATAACTATGTCCTTCTAAGGCCTCCTCACCCAGCATTTTCGTACGAACACATTCTTAGTGAAATCACTAAAAATATCTACTCATTCCACGAGGTACAACACTGAAATTTATTTGGAGACTACCAATAACGTTCACAAGATTTGCAGCCTCATAAACGTGAGCTTTCAATAAAAATAGACAAATGTGTGCAGCCCTGACCTCTATTACCTTTCAGCGTACTCCATTCGCTTTCACAGTCAAGTGCAACACACACATATTGCTGTGGCGTAGCTACTCTACTTTTACGTCCACAAAATGCATAAAATGTTTACTTAACGAGACGAGTTTTACCAATTTTTGATCTGTATTTATTGGAATACATTGAAGAAGTTTATCTTTTGTTTTTGTAGCTAAATGCTTCGTTTATTTTTGTTTAAACTCGTAAAATGTTAATTGAGGTTGAGGTTACGTTTGATAGTATTTGTTTTTTTCGATCTTAGATTGTTTTCTTTTCGTTTTTAAGCGTAAGTCATTCGTTTTTATGACTGTTTTTTGGTATCTTGTACGGGATTTTTGTACCAGCAGAATTCGATAATCCGTCGCTCTCGGTTGGCACACGAATATCTAAGGCAGTGGTTAAGGGTAAACAAAATTGTAGAATCCTGACAATTCGTCTAACTGGATGTGGTGATCAAATGGCAGTAGGTATATGTCGAATAGGCACTTAACAATTTCAGTGCTAATGTCAGATCATGCGTGTTTTGAAGCTTTCAATTATATCATCAGTCTGTATTTAGTATTCAAATTGAAATTGCGACAAACTGAAGAATTTTAAGAGAAAATAGAGGTGGCAATAAACGACACCTCAAACCTTCCATTAAGTCATTGGGGTATAGTGAGATAGCTGTAGGTAACATGTCCCCTAAAAAAAACTAAGCTATTTCTGACTATTGACTATTCCTAGTAATGAAGGGAAACCAAATTATTCGTCGGTTATTAAAAAAAAATCTGCTGTTTCCTATAAAAGTACAATACCACTGTCAAAATGTATGGAACAACTGATTTTTTTTAATTACCGACGAAAAATTTCTATATGGGGTGATTCAGAATGATGTACTGAGTATGTGGTTTCCGTTTTCGCGTCGGTGTCCCTTCCACCCCGTATAACCAACTTCACTTCCATATAAAGCAATTGCTCCTATATGCCGAGTTCCCAGTTCAAGGACACATGTTCCCAACCTACCCTTGACGTAATCCCTTAGCACACTTCCCATATGACGCCCGAGGGAAGTATGGGGTGCTCGTGTAGCTATTTATATCGAAGGACGAAAGTACCACGTGGTTGAAAGGACTTTTGGCTGTCGGAGGAATGTACTTGATTTTGAGTGTTAATTACATTACCCTTTGGTTGTTTTTTAGATACGCGCTTTGGGCGTGGAGTTGGGGATACCAGCCCGTTATAATACTATAGTAAGCGCCAGATAAACGTGTAATTGTGGTCATTGACCCACATACATTAATCGACATACTTAATTCCGAAAACAATAATAATGACATAAAGCTGTCCTGAATCGAAATCTATCGTGATCCTTTTCTTGTTTTAGTGATGAAAAACGATTCATAATTTATTGTCCGCGTACCTACGCAGAGAAATTAAGGAAAGGGCAACGAACTTTATTGCTCGTTTATCTGGCGCTTACTATATACCCTTTGGTTGTCAGGCTTCGTCAGATATTTTCGTGTATGAATGAAGACTTTTAGAGTTTTCCACGACACGGTTGGCGTAGTGGCTGAGCGATTGGCTGCTGCATTGCGTGTCGCGGGTTCAATTCTCGCACGGAACACGTATTTGTTTGGCTTACAGGTAGTTGTTCCGGGTCTGGCTATTTGAGTGTGTGAGTTTAAATGTTTGTACCCCCTATAAATAACAATACCTAGTGTGGGACAACGTTTAAATAACAAATAGAATGAAAATTAGTAAAGACCTACGTCACACTAAAGTAGCTGTCCGTGTTTGTGTGAAAATGACATTAAGTAGCCTTTTTGTAGCATTATAATATTATATATTAGTCTAGTCACATTATATTGGTCTAGGCGTTTCTGGAGCTGTAAGTGCAAAATAAACTAACAGTCAAAGACATTTAAATAATTATTTTACTAGCGATAGACGGGACAAAACGAAGAAAATTGTAATCCAATACTTGTTACTAACTAGTAACAAATCGGTCTGTCTAGTCTCATACGCTCACTTGTCAGATAGCATTCGTGGGTTTTATAAAATGTTCGGGATCAAATTGTATGAAAATATTCCCAATGTCCACTCTATAAGTCTTTTAAATATCTTTGCCTACTTTTGGCTTAAACCTGTTCCAGTGTATATTCCACTATTATTTGTGTCAGTTGTGCAAAATTGCTAGTACAGTTTTAGATCTTGACCTCCAACCCTTGTAGGAATATGATTATTGCTCGATCTTGAATCAGAATAGAAACTCGAAGGATTTAATTTCAATGCTGAGTCGGACATCGATTGAAGTCAAGATCTATTTGGAGTGGGATTGTAAAGAACGTACAAATTTTATTGTACAACTGACATTTTGCTCAGTAGAAAGCAATTTATCCGCATTTCAATGTCTTTCATTACTCCAGCTAGATATTGCAGCTCGTCGACATTCAATTCTATCATTAATTTGCTATCAACAAGTAGTCTATCGGAATAGTGCCGTGAGTCTCAATACTGCTGGAGTTACTCTATCCGAGAACCAATTCCCAATATTGCCTGCATTCATTCTTGATCAAAGGTTCTTTGACGTGGCAATATCTGATACTGAACTACTTAACGGTTTCGCTTTAGCGGAGATCCGGGGGCTAAAATGGCCGCCTTAGCAGAGTCGTAACAGGAATAAGAGTCGTATATGAATTAAGTTAACATTCTTAAAATGTTCACAGACACAGGTAGCGTTATGAATTGACACTTTGTGACCATTTTATGAATTGTATTTTTTGTTTTATACAGGTTTTTATTGTTATAACTTTAAATACTTCCACGACTCCCGTGCTATTCAGTGTCGTTACAGGTAGTCACTTAGTCAGTCTTACCAAGAGATATCGTATCACGCAGTACTAACTGGGTTGTGAAGGTCAGATAGGCAGTCGCTCCATGTAAAATACTGGTATCCAGCTACATTCGGTTAGACTGGAAGCCGACCCCAACATATGTAGTTGGAAAAAGGCTAGGCAGATGATGAAGTTAAAAACGCATTTAGTTATTAGTGATGATAGTTGGCCTTAGTCTTTTTATCTATACATCTTCCATACAATCATTACATCTATACAAATAAATAAAATTGAAGCATCTGTTTGTAATATCTGAATAAGTGCTTTTTACTGAATGCATATGAAAGTATATACGGTACTTATAAAAATTTGACCGGGACTTTTACTGACAGATAGCTGGTGTTTTATGGAGTAACTTAGGCTGACTTTTATTTTAGAAAAATGACTAGGGTTCCGGGTGTCCTTGGACCAAAACTTTGAAGACACGTGAAATCCTGGCTGATTATTTGGCTGCTCACCAATTAAAACTAGTTTCCACCATCGATCCATTTCACCAGAAGATTATCCCCTTCAAACCTTATCAAATGAAGTAACAAGTTCATTGGCATATCTTACCACCCACACATTCATAACTGAACCTCATCTCCCAAATGATATCAATCCATATTGACTTACACATATTTACGTCAAGTCGGCTGAATAGTCGTCGATTACTTTGATGTGGGTGACTCCATTGAAAAGTAACGACGCGCTTGGAGGGAAAATTACGAGACACCCTTTGGCCTTCAGCGGGTTCGGTTTCTGGTCCGTTTGGTGTGGTACAAGGAGTTTCAGAAGGTTGGCTAGTATTGGAAAACATAGGTATTGCACACAAGGTGTAAACGGACCCTTCACGAAGCCGTCAACCAAGCATTCTGTACATCAAACTACGTAAGTAACTCTTGGAAAAAATTATTGCTGGTTAACGAGTTTTTTTGTAAGGGTGAAAAGTCACGTTTTACGGTAAAACTCAATGTAACACACTCAAACCTTAGTGTTGGTTTACTAACCAGTGCATCCAGCACTAAATAGGAAACGGGCCATGGAGGTTTTTAAAGCAAAGTTATAATCTAAAACACTAGTATTTAAAAACAAAACTTATGAAAAAGTTGGAGCTTTGACCTGCAATATCTCCGTAACATGAAGGTTGGTATGGTCCAGAACAAAACTTTTTTGCAAAAAAAACCGACTTCCAAAAAAAGTTTTTATTTTACCCTTTTTGGTTATCGCATCACACACAAATCCTTGCCAAGTATCAATTTCGCAATTTCTTTTACTCGGATGACATTTTTTCTAGCTATTTTGATTTCAAAACCAAACTGCTGAACAGATTTTGATGAAATTTCTATGGGACCAATCGGGAAGTAGATCCATTCAGATAAAAGAAGAATTTTTCAAATCGGTTCATAAATGACGGAGATATGGGGTAACAAACACAAAAAAAAAACCTCCTTAACCTTGAGAACCTCCTCCTTTTTTTGAAGTCGGTTAAAAAAAGCGATCAGCAATGACGGGGAGAATGAATGCCTTTCGACTTCGTTAAGGGTATTATTACACCCATTATTAGTGCTTGTGGCGGTGGGTCGTACAAAGAGTGATACTTTTGTATCTTCCCCTTATATGTAAGTGATTTCAGGCCCCAGCTGTATACAGACAGGTGGTAAAAATTGTATAATAAATGTATTGTATGGGCTGACGATGTAGACTATGGCTTCCGTTATTTTCGAGTTGTAAAACCTTCTCAAAGGACAATGTCGCTTTAAGGGTTTGTCGTTTCGTGTGGCAATAACCTGTTACACTGTTGACTTTCGCGGGGAAGGGAGGAAGGGTAGGAGATATTAACTATTGCTTCAGGTTTTTAAATTGCGAATATCAACGCTTATTTCCATTATTAACCTACTTATTTTTTAGATTTGACTTAAACATAACTGGCGAAGTGTAAGTGTACGGATGGGTACACCTCTGCCTAACCCTTTGGGGATTTCAGGCATGATGTTATGTTATTTATTAGTACTGTAACTTTCTGAACAATTAAAAAATCATTCACACAAACAATGCACTGACTGAGCCCTAGAAAAATAAATTTTGCGCAAATTTTACTTATGTAAGAGAAGTGAACATCACGGAAGTATTTTTGAAAATTCGTCACCAGAAAGGGTTAAATAGGGAATGGAAGATTGTATGGACTTGTACTGTACAGTACTGGGTGGACGTGTTCTATACGTCATTCTGAACCTGGGGGCATAGAATTTTTTCATAGATAATTTAAAAAAAAAGCAGTTGTTACCCACAAAAGTGCAATACCTCAACGGTCAAAATGCAAGGAACAGCTAATTTAAAAAAAAGCGTTCCGAATGATTGGCTGAATACGTGGTTTGTGCGTCGATGTCTCTTCCATCCTATAGATATAGGTCCATTTTTGAGTCCTAAACTTTGACAACCAATATCTCCGTAACTAGAAGATTCTAAGTTATGGTCTAGAACAAAAAAAACCGGTCAAGCGCGAGTTGGACTCGCGCACCGAGGGTTCCGTACAAACCTGTGGGTATATAACTTTTTTTTATATGACGAAACTAAAAATTTACGGTTTTCGTAATTTTTCCTATATCTGTACTATAAGACGTGACTTCGTACAAAATTTCAAGATTCTAAGTTCACGGGAAGTACCCTGTAGGTTTTGATTCCCGTGCGAGTTTCGAAAATTTGCGGAAATTTGCGGCCTAAGTGGCTGTATCTTTTGATTGCGTTGACTTAGAAGGTTGATTTTTCTACAGCTTCCAGGGACAGTAGAACTAAGTATCATATAGAAATTTCAGTTTGATACCTCCACGAGTTCCTGAGAAAAACGGTCTTGACAGACGGACGGACGGACGGACAACAAAGTGATCTTATAAGGGTTCCGTTTTTTCCTTTTGAGGTACGGAACCCTAAAAAAAACATTTAATGGTATTCTTGAAAGAAAAAGTATTTATTAGACTCACACAGGACAAAACAAAATTAAATTAAAAGTGAACAACAAAAAAAAACTTATATGAAGGAAAGAAAGAAAACGTATTTAATTGACTCGCACAGGGCAAAACAAATACATAATAATATGAGACATACATAAACTAAATTGGTGCCGTAACATGGTGATATTTAATCATGGTGCTGTAACATCTAAAAATGTCACAGCGCTGATATTTCAATAAATAAAAAAATACAACGAATAAAACAAAAATAAATATAACAACTATGAAATCAATAAGAATAGAAAATATATTAATATTTACACCCAACGTAACCTCAAAGGTCCAACCAATAAGGTCAGTGTATGTCCTTTTATGGCACCCCTCTCGGTGAAGCATACAATAAAAACATTACTCTTTTATCTACATTTTGAAAATAAAGGAAAAAATATAACACGCAACAAAATCTGCGTTCAATCCATATAACTACGTTTTATAATCCTTCATGTTAGCGATTGGAGTTACTAATGGTCGCTCGGGGACCATTATAATCTCTGACTGACGTTTATGGCCGCTAAACTATGTACGTGTTATATAAGCCGTACATTATATTCGTATTCGTCGTTTTCGTTATATAAACCCATACATATTCACAGATGTTTATGTACTATCATAGTGTGTGCTTTTTAAGAAAAGGGTCTTGTCTGTAAAATTTCGACAGTGAATTTGAAAATGCCTTGGTATACAACCGGATTTGATCGGAAATGTACTACTTTAGAGCTCCCATTCGAACCATAGTCTGAACTGTATTTTTTTGGCAACGGTTTTTTTTAAACTCAAATAGTAACGATTTAAACAAAGAAAATATAATAGTTATTGTTGTTTTTTACACACTTTTTAAAGAAATCAATAAAAAAAAAATTGTATGAAAGGTGAATTAAGGAATAATATATTTTTTTTGCAAATGACAGAGTTTTTCAAATACCGATAAACTAAAAATAAGTGTTTGTTTATAATTTTTATTACTAATACTTCTGCATAATACGAGAAAAGTAACCAGTTTTAAGCCTGCTAAGTCGTAACTTAACCAACCCATTTTTTGGACGACTAGCGTAGTAATCCTACGAAAAATTGTCGATTCATTTCAGTATGAGTGCAAATTTGCTATAGTATAGCAGTGTAACCATCATTGGCCTTTTCCAATACCAAGCTTTAATATTATATAATTAAGCGTAGGCGATGTTTCCAACCTTTCCAAGATGTGGGTGAAATTCACGCCCACCAACCACCTCTTGTTTCAAGTGTCGGGCCATGTCCGATACAAACTGCCCCCGTAAGCCAAATACCGGGAATTAAAAAATATTCAATTTAGAAAACAGGAAAATAGTATCATTACAAAACGAAATGTAATTTTTTTTTGTTGGGGTTTTAAAGTGATCCAATAAAGATTCCGTTATTTTGATTGTAGCGTCTGAGACCAAAGAGACAGTCAGTATTGTAGAGTTGAATACAAAAGGGACACAAATCGAAATCCATAAATTTTACAAGACAGCCAAAACAAATTTTTGAAACTGTTTTTTTATAATATTTCATATATTTATTAATTAAACATAAGATGTTAATATATCATTAGATGCGTATTTATTAGTTCTATCTATCTACAATATAAACTTTGTAATAGATGTTACCTATTAAGAAAAAAAAGCATAAAAGTCCCTTTTGCATTCAAAATTTGAACCAATATAATAAAAAATATGTCAAAAATTAAACACAGTTTTACAAATAAAAATGGTTTATTGTACCTTTTTGGTAAAAAACCGTATCAAAAAGTTTAATCTTATTACTAGGTAAAAACATAAGTGAATGGACACCAGGAGAACATTGTATTAAAAAATCTAAACTAAAAAATCTTAACTTATTATTAAGTAATATAATTGAGATCAACTTTGTACGTAACTATTATTCAGCAAAATTAAACATCTCTCTAAAACAATTATATTTGTAAGAATTATAGAAAAAACAAGAGATAAAACTGTAATAATCATTATAAAATTATACATAAAATAACCATATTCATTAATAAATTCTCTAAATAACTCAAAAAATAATCAAGTGACGACACTAATTTGTCGCTCTTTAACATTAATAATTTAAACAAAACAAAATACAAGATCAGTTCTAAAGGCACATAATTCAGTACCAAATTATAATAGCTTATATGTAATAATACTATTGCACAATAACAATCTAAGTAGTCTTACAAAATCACAGTTATAAACACTTTAAGGCACTTTTTACGTAAACTATTTTAAGTTACAAATTATAATCGTTATTTATTATTGTTATGTAAATGTTTGTATGAAATTTATAAGTCTTTATTATCAAAAGGAACTTTTAAAATTAACTATTCTAAATATTATCACAATTTATTAGGTATCTAATAATAAAATTACAAATTTTCGTAAAAGCTTTGGTAATACTTAGGAATGATATTTTTCTCAATAAGTTTAAGAATACCCTGTTTTTCAGTTTCAGTTATTTTAAGTTTTTGTTTGTACAGTTTTTTTGGCACTATAGGATTAGCAGACCTTCTTTTTGTCAGCGTGGCTACCGAGGTAAACTCTTCAGTTTCGTATGAAGTCTTGAAGAAAAATTTGTTCTCATAATCTCGATGGACTTTAATAGTTTTTATATCAGCCAATGCTGGGTGACTGAATATTCACGCTGGGTGACTGATTATGACTGATGGATGGCTGTGTTTCTATATTAGGCGACTGAGTATCCAAATTGACTGGCAGATTATCATTGATGAGTAAGTGAGGTTCTACACGAGAAGGGCCCGGTTGGGGTGAAATACAAAATGGTTTGGCAATTACTTTTGACTGTATATCTCCTTCGGAATCAGAAGATCTTTCATGACTAGGTAGAAAGTTTGGATCTAAAACACTGTCATCAGAAGAAAAATCTGCAATTGATGAACTGCTGGATGTTGATGATCGGCTGGAATTGGTATCAGAGTCATTATCAGAGTCGCTTGAACTGCTACTCGAGTCACTCTGTTCAACAACTATTTTTGGCCTATTTGTGTCTTTGGTATTCGTTCACAGCTTACTTCACTGTCTTCATCCTCTGATATTGATAGGTTAAGATCAGGTTGACTGTCTGCTATAGAATTTGTATCTAAAGAATCAATGGGTAACGTGACGGGTAGACTGAGTGCAGCTGGAGTATTAAAAAAAGTTTTATTTTGCACATTATTATTGTGGCCAGGTAATGCTTGAACTTTTTCCGATTCTTGAACGGAGGTTGCCATATTCAACATTTTTCGTGCTCTATTCATTTTGTCAATCTGTAAAAAAAAAACATCTTTAACGTTTTATAACTAAAAAACATAAAATACACACAGTTCTATACATATATTATACAGTCCTTAGTACATACACACAATACATACATACATAAACTAAAACATACACACAATCAAATATATAACAATCCTTAATATGACATTTTCAATACTAATTTGATAGGAATAACACCTTAATTATATTTAACAAATTTAAGCTACCACCTCATATTTAACATTCAAATTCACAGTCAAATTCACAGAAAATATGAGGCAATGCATTTTAATCACATATTTTTCAACATTTACGAATATCTACCCATATTATTATAGGTCCCTATAAACACTCACTGATATTATTTAAAAAACTTTAAATTAGTGATGATAGCTACAGGGACAGGGCTTCAATTTAGTTTATATTATTAATTTACAAACAAATAAATACATTTGTATGATTTTTAAGTTAAAAATCACTGAAGTGATAAGAATAGAACAAAATTAACATCAAAATGGTAATTTTTATTTTTAAAATTGTAACGAAAACTAAAATTATTATCATGCAAAACGGCCATATTTCTGGCCTTCCCATTCTAGCACGCTAAAAATAATTATTTATTTCACTATAATTTAATGCAAAAGGGACGTATTTCAAAATATGCTACTGTTGTATTATAAAATATAATTATACTTAACTAATATTGGATTACAAAAAGGACGCATTTCAAATATGGCAATTTTGTATTACAAAATATAATAACAAATACTAATGTTAGAATGCAAAACAGACGTTTTCCAAAATATGGCACTTTTGTATTATATATTATGGTTACAAATACTAATGTTAGAATGCAAAACAGACGTTTTCCAAAATATGGCACTTTTGTATTATATATTATGGTTACAAATACTAATGTTAGAATGCAAAACAGACGTTTTCCAAAATATGGCACTTTTGTATTGTAAAATATAATCACACTTACCTGAAATTTTGAATCCAACACAGACGTATTTTGGATTGTGGCACTTTTTCACGCAACCGACGTGCGTTTGCGTTGAATCTCCGGGCGCAACTAACAAAATGGCGGTTTTGCACTGACATTACCTGTCAAAGTGAGCTAATGCAAAAATGGCGGTAAGTTAGTGTAGCCATAATATAAGCAAAAATGATGGGAGTTTTTTTTTTACTATAAAATATAGTCGGTTCAGGTGTAATTTTTGCAATAAAACGATTTTCATTTTTTTTTTAATTGTGGCCCTTTTGTATTCAAGAGCGCGGCTTGAGGAAGTTTTCGTCAGGCGTAATTAAAAGGTGCAGAGATATTAAAAAAGTTATGATTTAGTGATATTTTTAGTTGTTTGTGCGACTTAAGTAAGACTCATGATTCAAGCTGCCCAAATAAAAGTCACTACCTTTCGAGCTCTTCGTGTTAACTGTATCGATACTGTTCGAGGTTAGGTTGCTACTCTTCAAACAAAAATTTCAAGTTTATGAGGTACCGTTAAAGCAATAGTTTTAAGACAGCGACAACCATAGTTATCGATAACCCCTTGATATTTTTTCTACCTCATTATCTGCCTCGCTTTTTCCCAACTATGTAGGGGTCGGCTTTCAGTCTCACCGGATGCAGCTGAGTACCGGTATTTTACGTGGAGCGGTTGCCTATCTGACCTCCACAACCCAGTTAGGACTGGTAATACGATACCCCTCGGTAAGACTGGTTTTCAGGCTTTCGGGCCATTGACCACCTATAACGACTGTCAATGGTCTACAAAGGACAGCCCGGACCAACGGCTTAACGTGCTTTTCGAGGCAAGGAGGAAACTCGGTATGGTGACAACCCATTACGGGTTGTCACCCATCCACAGATCAACTTAGGCCAGCGCAGCTTAGCCTGAAGATACACGAGCACGACCTGCCCGCTTACTCTGTTAAAGTTTATTGGTTTTATATTATACCAACATATCCAAAACGGTAAACTTGAACAAACTTCAACATCAACAAGGAGGAACAACACTTTTAAACGATCTCATTCAACCTCGCTACTTTCTTCCTCTTACGTCAAACTCACCCTCCCCCTCCTCTCTCGACCCCCTACTTGTATCTGTAAACTTTTTATGACGTTAATACATTCAAGGGAAAAATTATGTTAGGAATTTTCACAAACGTTTTCTAGTACCTAAGCTGAGTTTCGGTTCATTCGTGTGTCTAAATTACGTGTACGAAAGTGCAAAACACCACTTTTTTTTTACTAAACTGTTGTCATACTTCAGTTAAATAGCTCAACTAGCACTCGAGTAGAGCGACGTCCTCTGTATCCGTGAATAAGCAATATTATCAATAGATAATAATATGACGTAAATAGTATTCGAGTAATCTGTGTTCTAAATACTGAATCGCATTTTCTGCTAAGTTTGTGATTTACTTTGGTGAATAACAAGTAATTATGAGATACATCTAAGAACTAAGAAGCCATGTCAAATATTGAAAACAGCCCTCGGAGTATACCACCACCTAGCAGCCCTGCGAGTAAACCTCAAACATCTTACCATGCGGCAGAAGGAAGACCTGAAGCAGTGGACACTAGTGATATTAGAAACTGGTTGATCTCCATCGAAATTTCCAAATGGAGTCTCATTGCTCAAGAAGGAAAGCTGAATCCCAAACAAAAGATGAGGATCAACTCCCTATCGCGCAAGGTAGGACATGACGTTTCATAAATGGCAGTTTACTACCAGGACTTGACGCTCAAGGCCAAAGAATTTCAAAACTCTGCTCTAGTTGTGAGAGACAAACGGGACCTCACGGATAGTCTTCAGGAAACCTGCGTCAAAACAACTATGGCAGATAAAATTTCGTTCACGACATGTTTAAAACCAATAAAAATAGTAAATGAGCCCAAAATATAACCTCAGCTCTATTGCAATCTATCCAACAGATAAATTAAAATCCAGTGACAGCAAGAAATCGTTAGTCCAAAATGCTCGGAACAAATGAAATTGCACGTTAGAGGATTGCGCAAAACAAAAAATGGGAGCGTTATTATTAGCTCGGAGACCAAAGACGATATTGAAAAACTTAGAAAATCATCTGAGCTTAGTAGTTCTGGCCTGAAAGTGGAAGAGACCCATAAGGGAAGATCAAGAATTGCAGTGATAGGAGTTCCGACCGTTTTGAGTGATCAAGAAGTGTATAATTGCATTTCTGAGCAGAATTTAGTCGACAAGCCGCCTAATTTACCCCGTGACTCGTTTATGGCTTCTATGATTTTTTTTAATTCTTTTTAAGAAGGCGTACAGACTAATAACAGAATAATAGATAACAAAAATATATAATTAAGTTGCTAATAACAAGCCTCCACAGATATTATAAAAAATAAGAAAAATTACGATTAACTAATGCCCAAAAGTTGAACTTACGGTTCTATGAAATTGAGTCACAAGTCGGGAAAAAAGCAAGGACCTACGTGTAACTTATCCTTGAAGTTACGGCTAGCATAAGGAAGGCGCTTATAAACCAAAACCGGGCAGAAGGTACATCAATTGGACATCCTGTCTAGTGAGGGACTTTACACTTGTGACCAGGTGCTTTAAATGTCAACAGTATGGACATGCTGCAAAAACTTGTCGGGAGGCTACCTATACGTGTGAACAAGGTCATCAATCTAAAGAGTGCACTAAAAATGCTGAACGGCCACAGTGTGCAACATGCTTGCGTTTAAAAAAAAAAGCAATCACAAAACAGGCGATCAAGAATGCCCGCCCTGCCAAGAAAATTGCTGAGGCAAGATATGTCAATTCTATTCACATTTTCTATCTGCTTTTGACTGTACCTCCGTGACAATCGAGTGTCGGGTTCGGGGACTTTTCTAAATACTTTTATCATCAAAGTAGCCTTTGCCCGCAACTTCATTCGCATAGACGAAGCTTCATATAAACATTTAACCCCTATTTTAACTCCTTAGGGGACGAATTTCCGAAAATCCCTTCTTAGTGCCCACTTACGTCATTTAAAGAACGTTTGTGCAAAATTTCATGCTTCTAGAGCCGGCGGTTTCAGCTGAGCGGTGATCGATCAGTCAGTGAATCAGTCAGCAAGTCAGTTTACTCTTACTTTATGTATTACTATACAGATAGATACTCTTTTCCAGTATCAAACCAATTTAGTCGGTTGATATCAAATTGAGTTTTAGAACAAGACTAAAACACTGGTAGGTCTCACAAAGTCAATCTTTTAAATAACTTAAACCTACCTGCATGACTTTCGAGCATGAAGTCCAGGATTGGATTCGACTGACCTTGGAATCGAATACAACCCAGGACTTCAAGACTGTGTTGTTCAGCTAATCCATCAGTAATTACTTTGTAGCAGTTTGGAGTCTGAATGTGTATCCAGTTGATTGCCACAGGCGACAATAAAATACCAGCCTGTAACTGTCCCACTGCTGGGCAAAGGCCTCTTCTCATACAGAGAAGGCACGAGCATTTGATCACCACGCTTGCTCAAGACGGGTTGACGATTTCAGACTTATATGAATTATAAGCCCAGGTTCCCACACGATGTTTTTCTTCAGCGATGTCTGTGATGTCCAAGATAAACTTAGAAATATGGTATGTAGGTACACCTCTAGCTATCCCTTCGGGGATTCCAGGTGTAATAATAAAATGTTTTTATCCTCCCAAAATAATGATTAAAAAAAAAACCTAACAAATTTAATCTTCCTTAACATAAGTAGACATACATAGGCTCATAGTCCCTCCGATCAAAGCCCGTATTAGACACCCAGTCTAAAATTAGTCTAAGGCAGGGTGAGGGCCATTAATGTATTCCACCTTACTCTAACAACGCTTACGGCCAACCCTGCAGGTTTCCTAGCTGAGGGTAATTTAAAGACCGACTTATTTGCACCCTTTTATCAGAAGCCTCTTGGTTAAGAGACTAATATTGGCTTAAATTAATCAATGTAATTGATTGAGGAGTTTGTGGCTAAATGGTAACATCCGCTGGGATCGATCTTTAGGTTAAGCCGTGCTAGCCTAGGTTGGTCCGTGGATGGGTGCCCACCTATTACATACCACGTTTCACGTTAAGCCGTTGGTCCCGGCTGTCAATTGTAGATCTTTGACAGTCGTTAGGAAGTCAGTGGAATGAAAGTCTGACATCCAGTCTTACTTAGAGGTATCGTATTACCCAGTACTCGGTTGTGGAGGTCAGATAGGCAGTCGCTCCATGTAAAATACTGGTACTCAGCTGCATCCGGTTAGACTGGAAACCGACCCCAACATAGATGGGAAAAGCCTAGGCAGATGATGAAGCTTTTTCACTTATGTTCTTCTTGACTTTAACATCATAGTTACCTCTGTTACAATGTTACTTTGTCCGGGGAGAAAGCATAAGTTTTTTTTTGGAACTGAAAATTAAAATAGTCTGAAAAAAAAATATATACAAACTCAAAGCATTTATTTCAATTAGACCATTACAGGCACTTTTGAATGTCAAACACACAAAAAATAAACTAAGCTACAGTCCCTGTCACAGGGCATAATAACTTGTGAAAGTACTGTAGTTGCCCATTCGAAAGCGTAGATCCTATGGAGAAGAATGGGCAAGCAACTCCATGGACACTCTTTTACAATATGTTTTTACAAAATCTTGGTTACATCATTCATGTCGTGATTATACTTACACGTGAGAACGATACATGGAAACTTTATTATTATAGCTAAAGGCAAAGTAGCCTCAAGTCTACTTCATTCAAAAATTCATAAGGATCGGTTGGTTCCACAAATGTTACATAAACAAGTCTATACGATTTGCAAGACTATTGCTTACATTGATTTTATGAGCAGGCAATGTAGGGCACAAATTGACATGATTTTTGTCGTTTTCGTTTTCCGAGTCCCACGTTGGTCCCCAAGTGCCAAACTTTTATATTAGGTGCGAGCATGATTTACTTGCCAATTTAGGCTTATTGGCTGTCCGTGGTGGCTTTTGATTCATGTTTTATTGGTCAGAGGAAATTAGGTACTAGTCATTCTTCAACTTTAAGCTTTGAAAGAACAGAAGTCAACCAGTCTGACCTGAATCGGGAGTAAGGGATATTGTGTTACCAGTAACTGGATAGTCATTAAAGCAGCGATAGCCTAATGGTGTGGCTGACGGACTGCCAAGTCATAGGTCTCAAGTTCGAACCCATTGTAGAACCGTATTGCATAATTATCACTTACTTCGGTGAAGGAAAACATCGTGAGGAAACCAGCATGCCCGAGGGACATTTCTCGACGGTATGTAAAGCTAAGTCAGAGGCCCAAGGGCGGCATAAAAACTCTCACAGAGCACCAGGTTAGGCACTAACCACACGATGATAAAGAAAGAAGAAGTAATTGGGATTGTGGAGGTCAGATATGCAGTAACCATGGCAGATACAGATACTCAGTTGCTTCTGGTGAAAGTGGAAATCGATCCCATCACAGTTGGAAAAAGATAGGCAGTTAATGATAAACATCACGCATTGAAATTTCAAAACATAACCGTATAACTAACTACCCTATTAACTCCCTTTTTTATTACACTTTTTTTTCAATTTTTGAAAGTTGCTACACATTTTTCAAAAGAAAAACAAAGACCACAAAACGTGGTCACTTTTCATCTTATAAAAACACTTTCACAACCTCAATTACAACACCTACCCACCAATTTTCCCAGGATTATATTTGTACCTGCTTCCATAATAGCTTTTCACGACCCCCGAGAGGGGCGAGGGACCGTCCTGTGAGCAAGCCGGAACCACACCAATTCTCCTGACAGTCTACCTTGATCGTTGTCATGACTCCCACGGGATGTACAGTTGCTCTGTCCGTAAGTTAATTCGAAAATAGGTAGGCGATTGAGTATGAATGGATGTGTAGAGCCGTTGTGGGGATTATTTTAAAGGTAACAATTTTTTTGTTGACATTTTTTTTTTGAATTTTGTTTTGGTGACATTTTTTTGAATTTTGTTTTGGTGACATTTTTTTTGAATTTTGTTTTGGTGACATTTTTTTCATTGTTGTATTGCTGACATTTTACTTTAAAACCAAGGTTTTCTAATCAATTATTGCATTCCGGTCGACCGGAATGTTCAATGAAACTCAAACTCACTGAATTCAAACCACAAAAGTGGTAATACCTTGCTGTATTTCATGAGGTCCGGGACGACTCCTTGGTCCACACACAAATTAAATATTAAGCTAAGTACGATGCTAGTCTCAATAATAGCTTGACAAACTTTAATAGACATTCCCCGTAGATCTTCCGTTAATTTGATTTTGATTTCCTATTTGATACATATTTGTGTTACAACATGTTGACTACAGAAAATTTATACCCTCTTTCAGTAACACCTAAACGAATGCTTAAACTAAATCGGCTTTGCTTTCAGTATCACTTACAGGACATCTTCCGCGATTAATGTTTATATTGAGCTCTCGATATTTCGACGCTGTTGCAAGCGCCATGATCACGAGATGACTGGAGAATGCGGGTGGATGGTAAAAACGGAAAGAAACGGTAAGTTTAGTTATAAACCGCGAAAGCTTAAAACAGTGTTTAAATCGGCTTTGGTTTTTCAACACTTAACTAAGCGCCGAGGACTAAAATTCTAACAGTGCATTTATGCTTTAGACGTCAGAAATGCATGTTTTTCGATACAAATTGGAATTAGGTAACTAAAATCGTCATAAAAACTGTACTTGAAGATTCAGAGAGAGAGAGAGAGACAGGCATAGAGTAGAGTAGCCACCTACAGCTTATTTTATTCATACTCCCCGTCGCAATATTAATAAGATCGGAAAGTTTTTCTACCTACACTGGACAGGGTACTAATATTCGTTATGTTATTATTATAATAATATGAAATAGCTATTCATTACGTAATGGACATATCCAATATGTTGTTACGTCGGGTTCTTAGAAACCAAAATACATAGATACAATGTTGTAGGTAGCTTTATAGTACTACACACTTACCGGGCTGTGTGATACTGCACAGCCGGGCAGCTAACTGGAATATGTATGTAGATTTACATAATATTACGGCTCTAATTCCTCGCAGGGTTAGGCAGGGGTTTACGTATGTACCTGTTGTCATCAACCGGGCACAAATCCATACTCCGTGCTACTAATAAGAAGTTCCTAACGGCAAAAACAAATAACGCTTTTCCCGACCTGGGAATCGAACCCTCTTCGTGATCGATACCGGAGTGTGATTTATTCTCCTCGATAAGATAAGATAAGATAAGATAAGATATTTTATTTGCATAAAACATGGTATAAAAGGTGTTATTAGAAAACATTAGATCGGACATGTTTTGCTTAATACTAAAGCATGCAAACTTACTTACTAGAGATACATTATGAATTCATATTAAAAAAATCATTAATGCAATAGAAATTATTATTATTGAGCCATTTATATAATTGAATTTTAAATAATTTACAATTTAATGTTTTAAACATTTTTGGTAATTTATTATACAGACGTACACACATAGCCAGAGAGTTTTTATTATATTTCGCTGATCGAGGCAGCACATCCAGCACAAGTCTGTATTGGTCACGCCGACTTCGAGAGCTTACTTCCTCTGCTGTTTTAAATAATTCTTTATGTTTTTGAACGAACATGCATGCTTCATATACATATAATGAAGGTAACGGTAGCAAACCAAGCTCTTTAAATATTGGCTGACATGATTCGTCAGACGGAATCTCGTATAGAGCTCGTAAACATTTTTTTTGGGCGACAAATGCTCTATGGTGGTCGGTACTATTTCCCCACATCATTAGTCCATACCGTAGTGAGGACTCAACATATGCGCGATATGACATCACAGCCGTTTTTATATTAGTGACTTTTTTTATTTGTCTCAAAGCATAGACAAATTTATTTATTTTATTACATACCGCATCAACCTGTGCTTTCCAGTCCAAATGTTCGTCAATAACTACTCCTAAAAACTTTGTTTGTCTCACTTGTGCAATTTTCGGAATGTCCATTTTAAAATTAAATGTATTGTTATAAGATTGATTAAATTGTATATATATTGATTTGTTAAGATTAATAGATAAATTATTATTATTTAACCAGTTGATTAGATTATCTATTGTTTTATTTATGTCCGCTTCATGATCCGTAATTGATTTATCTTTTTTATCGGTAGTCACAATTATTGAAATGTCATCGGCAAAAAGAAAGCATTTATGATTGGTTATATTAACAATGTCGTTTATATAGATTAGAAATAAGATAGGGCCCAATATGCTACCCTGGGGGACGCCACGTTTTAGATTTATACAATCAGACGAACATTCTGTCATGTCCCAACTTTTATTAAGTTTAGTGACAGTGACTCTCTGCTGTCTGTTAGTTAAATACGACGATATGGATTAGAGGTATGTCGTGGATGTTAGAGTTGAACGAAACTGTGAGAGGATGAACGAAAGATGACTTTTTCTACTATATATAATAATAATATATATTTTTCTACTATATATAATAATATATATTTTTCTACTATATATAATAATAATATATATTTTTAAGTATTTTATTTAATATTTTTAGGGTTCCGTACCTCAAAAGGAAAAAACGGAACCCTTATAAGATCACTTTGTTGTCCGTTCGTCCGTCCGTCCGTCCTTCCGTCCGTCTGTCAAGACCGTTTTTCTCAGGAACGCGTGGAGGTATCAAACTGAAATTTCTATATGATACTTAGTTCTACTGTCCCTGGAAGCTGTAGAAAAATCAACCTTCTAAGTCAACGCAATCAAAAGATACAGCCACTTAGGCCGCAAATTTCCGCAAATTTTCGAAACTCGCACGGGAATCAAAACCTACAGGGTACTTCCCGTGAACTTAGAATCTTGAAATTTTGTACGAAGTCACGTCTTATAGTACAGATATAGGAAAAATTACGAAAACCGTAAATTTTTAGTTTCGTCATATAAAAAAAAGTTATATACCCACAGGTTTGTACGGAACCCTCGGTGCGCGAGTCCAACTCGCACTTGACCGGTTTTTTATCATTTCTTATAGTAAATATGTTTGTTTTAACTGGGCAATAGCTCGGATTTGTCTGTTTTGTTGTACATGTTTTCTCAAATAAACAAACAAATTATCAGCGAAATTTAAAAAAAAAATGCAAATTTTGTTCAACAAAATGCTGCCAAAATGTGCGGAATCGAACAAATGTGTAGTGCGCCTTATATTAGTTAATCACTAAGCCATGTTTGCAGACGGACGAAAAAGGGTCGAGTTCCAATCAATTTTCATTTTCAACATGATCTTATATAATTTATTATTGAATATTCTGGGTCCCAATTTCGTCTCTATCCTCAGTTTCAAAGAGTTTCAGCTTTTATGCCTAGGCTTTCAGTATAAGCAGTCTTTAAAAAAGCAGTCATAACCTAGTGGTTAGGCTGTCGGACTGCCAAGTCATAGTTTCCCAAGACACGTTGACATGTTGTATAATTATCACTTGTTTCCGTGAAGGAAAACATTATGAGGAAACCAGCATGTCTGAGAGATATTTCTCGACGGCATGTAAAGCCAAGTCAGAGGCCCATGGGCGGCATAAAAACTCTGACACCTTACCACACGATAAAGAAGAAGGTACTTCGCAGGGCGCATAGTTTTGTTTATGTTTTCTTTCATATAATTTTGTTTTGTTGATGATTTTAATAATTTTGATTTGTCCTGTGCGAGACAAATAAATACTTTTCTTTCTTTTATCGGCCGAACCCGTGAGCGGGGACTGAATATTCGCGAGTGGATACTAATTTTATTCCGTCAAACCTCAAAGTTTTAGCTAGTAGACGAATAAGAAGTTCTAAACACAAACTGACCTCATTAAGTAAGCGAGTACATCATTTATTTAGTGGGTAGTAACGCGGACGCATGTAATTCACCCGTATCGCCGGGCGAACTTATCTACTGATAAAATTATTGATTATTGCCGACACGTGAAAGCCAACTTTATGTATTTTCGGACGCTTCCAGAAGAAGCATAAAAACTGTAGTATTTGACTGATCATTTCTTAGTTTAATATTTTGTTTGATATCAAAAGCATTTGCATGGCAAGTTTTGTGCAGGGTCAGTCAGTTTACAGTTGGTGTGCATATCCAACGCAGCCTTTTTCAACAATTTTGGGGTCGACTTTCAGTATACTACTCTTGTTGTGAGGGTAATGGAGATCGGTGGTCTGTGAACTTTTCGTCTTAAACAAACGACTTTCGACTGCTAAAAATGGGCTCTGCTAAGTGGAACTGTCTGTAGTGCATTTTTCTGCCATGATTACCACATGTTCCTATTAAATTATTTTTTTTTTTTTTTTTAATTTCTTAAATTTTAATAGGGGGTTTTTATCCACATGGATACGTCAACCCCATTGTACCTTATCACTACTATTATATTAAATTCTTGATCACAATACTATTGATTTGAGCCCTTAACTCCATAAGTACATACAGCTAGATATGCAAGAAAATATATTCATGGCTTTGAAAAATTCAACGCAAACGATGTTTTTTTTTATTATTGTCAAAAAGGAATAAGGATCGGATTGTGACACTGATATGCTTATGGGTAAGAATTGGGCTTCTCTTAGATGGATTATTTTTCAGGGTATTTAAAATCTTCAAAATAAGATTTAAAAAGTCAAAGTCGCTTTTCTTTTGCTCATTCAATTCAGTTCGGCGATGACGTCATTAAAGTTTTAATTCAAAGGCGCTACGTCAAACCTATTTCACTCCTTTTTTAAATGCAGAAGCTTTCTCGTGGAAAATTGTTTGAATAAGTTCTAGAACTATAACACCTTTATGAAAGAATTCTGTAAAAGATTTTCTGTAAAGGTTTTATTTAAAAAAGTACGCAGGAATATTTCCTTGAAGGTAAACAACTCGATTTATTACGTTTCAAACAAGTACTTAGTCGTGTTCGGATTCTTGTTTGACACTTTGAGAGCTCCCAACAATGCTTTTATTATGTATCAAAGTGTTCTTTGTAAGTTTGTTCTGGATAACCGAGTCAAAACTTTCGAGGACAATCCTTTAAAAAATAACCTTCTCTGGTTTTCTGTAACCCTAGTACCTGTTTAAATTCTGTTGGGAAACTAATATCGTCATGTAGATATGATTGGTTGTTACTCATCGCTATTTTCATCTATTTTCATAGATGATGTAGACCAAACACAAGATCCTGATTTGACAGCCGATTGGCTAATCTTGCACTTGATCACTTTGATCAAACAGGCATTCAGAAAACGGAGTGATTCGTAAATCATTATCTTCTCATTTTATAAATCGATGGATTTCTGACTTTCTTTCAAAATACTTCGCATTAAAAATGATAACCATATTACGTGGCTTGTAAACATAAACTGGCGTAATGTGGGTGTCCTATTAGGGTCAACTCTGCCTAACCCTTAGACAGAATTACAGTTTGATGTTATGTGATGATTAGCTTTTGTTTTCGGCGTGAATAAAAATATTCGACTATTAAAAAGTGTGTCACACCACTTTTCAACATTTCCCACCAATCAAACTAAATAAGCTCTCACAAGCCTACAACTAAAAGCTATCATTGTTCATAAGCCGTCAGCAAGATGGCGTCGGGACGTCTTAGAACAATGTTTAAGTAATTAACATCGTTGTAAACACGAGCGGCTTTGGGGAGGAGTATTTACTGGAGCAAGTCATAAAGGCTAGCGAAGGTTTGGGCAGGTCGCAACTTAAAAAAAAAAACGATGGTCAAAACGGGATAGACGGCTACACACGCTTTTTGAGGCACGGAGGGAACACAGTCATGCTTCAACATGACTGCACAAGTGACATTGCAAAGTTTTAATAGTTCCACTCGTATACAGTCAAAGTTCACCGTTTCGATATATAACTTTAAATGCAAGTACTAGGAGTTAAGTGGTTCAAGAAGTTCTTTCTGAACAGAGTTTCTGCAGTTCTTAAATAAAATAAAACTGAGTGCTTGGTAACCGCTAGAGTTGTTGCAGAAAATGTCAAAGAGTTCGAACTGAGAGGGTTTCGTAGTGGAAACAATAATGACTTGACTTTGTTACTGTTTTTCAATCTTCTATTATCGAATCTTTTAAAGGAACACATACTTATAATAAAAACATCATTCTTTAAAACATAACATCACGTCTGCACTCCCCGGCGGGTTAGGCAGAGGTGTACCTTACAGTACACCCACATTTCGCCAGTTATCTTTAAGTCCCATGTAATAGGGGGCGAGCTTATTACCATCAACCGGGCACAAATCCAGCCTCCGTGGCTGCTACTGAGATCCATCGTTTATTTGGTCTAAACCAAATTTTAAAGCCGTGACATTCATAGTCAAAACGTTCCATACTAAATTCCTTAAAAAAGAAAATTCTCTTTGACTGGAGATACAGTCAGTGAACGTCCACAAAAAGACAGACACACGAACTGACGGTGTAGATTTAGTTATCGGATCCCGTTTTCATTATTTTGGATATAATATTCTAAAAACAACGTACGTCGCTGAGATTATTAAGAAAATAAATCATCTGGGGTATTACTTATAGGTAACACTAAATTTATTCTCAGAAAACAAGGGCTATTTTTGTCGTTTGTTCAATAAAACCTTTCACATCGATTTACGTATAATAGTTTTGGGGTCACAATAAATCGAATCTGTCACTTGAAACGACCGACATAACCTCGAGAACATTCCCGCCGCCGTCTTTCTAGTATTTATTCAAATGGAAACATAATTTCAGACAAAGAAATGTAACAAATCGGTGTCGTGGCCAGATATTGAGAACGCGGTAGCCGAGTTCGTGTAAGTGTGGGTTAATACATTTCAGGATCCGTCTATAAAGCAAATTGGAATACCTTTAGGTCTATTCGCATTCCAAATCCCTAATTATCATAAAGAATATATAAATTCAAAACATAATCTTCAAAAGATTGACAGAAACAGGACGATGTTTTAAATACGTTTTCGTTAAACTTACTAGTATGTAGTGATTTTTAGAGCAAGCGGGCCGTTAACCGTCTAGGGCTGGGGTGGCGAACCTTTATGGCTTAACGTGCCATTTTTTCTAAAGAAATGTTTAATGAGGCCAAAGATGTATCAAATGACTTAGTGATGACTTAGTAATGACTTAGTAATGACTTAGTAATGACTTAGTGATCATTAGGAAATTAACGACTCAAAACTCTTTATTTACTAACAAAAAAATACAATTTACACTGTATAGAAACACATGTTTCAATTATACGTGTAACTAAAATTAAAGTAACATTAGTGTGACTTCTGTGTTGCAGATTAGATGACAAATAACTTAAATTAGGGTAATGTAAGAAGTTACTTTTTGTAGAATGCATGCTGGATTCATCTGCCAAACGGTTTCAAAGCGAGTCTTATAATGTTAATCATATCTGAAAATAATTACTCTTAGGCCATAGGTAGATTAAAATATAGTTAAATTCGTGGGCGTGCCCAAAATATTGTGCCATTGGTTCGCCATCCCGGTCTATAATCCGTAACCTGAAAATACAGGTACACAGGGTGACACATCAAGCTATACATTTCCATTATAACATAGCCTTGCATTATATAGATTTCCCCTAAAATGAGAGATCCTCATAAAATGGATTTGTATAGTTTGATTGGTCGCCGTGCGTACATCAAATCCAGCTAGACTGTTGATCTTTGTTCGGACCCAAAATAGATGTAAGAAACGTGAGATGGATTACTTATTTCTACAGCAAGCAGCGATTTTCCGGTAGACCTTGACAAAAAGCCGAACACTATGAAAAACTCTAACTAGTTCCAGACCAGAACAACTATTAATTTACGAAATACTTCTTACATACATATGTACATCATTCTCCTGCCCTTATCTATTTTTTTTTGGGGTCGGCGCAGCATGTCTTCTTCTTCCATACTTCTCTATTACTCGACATCTTCTCCTTCACACAGTCCATCTTCAGTCTTTGGTCTTCCTCTACTCTTATAGCCATCGACATTCATACTACAATATAGTTATTAACTATATCGTAATAAAACACAAATGCAAACAATACTCGTACAATCGAATACAACATAAGAAAAACAAACGTCAGAAAAAACACTCCGGCAAATATGAAGTACACAATGAAAGCATTTCTTCCAAAAACTTAGCTGTACAAACAAAATTAATTTCATAGCCATTTAAAAAGGAAGGAAAGTAATGCCTTCGTTAAACAGAAGGAGAAATGTCTAATTGAGCAAATGTTAGCATTTCTTGTTGAGATTTCAGCGAGTGACATCGCTTTTTTTTTTCTTTTTGACGTTCGGTAGGAAACTGACATTCCCATTTTACAAGAGCGCGTCTGAAAATTCTGTTTACTGTGTGTGTTTACACTACTAAATGTTGTGTAAATTAATTAAAATTGTGACTAAGTCTGACGACTATTATTATGACTTTTTACTGTTTTTGTAAATAAAATTCAACTTGAAATATCACGGTTTTATTAACATAAAGGGCGGTTTGAGGTGTATGATTCAGCCACATTTAGTCGGTTATTATAATATAACATACCAACACGCATGTGATCCGTAACGGGTTAGGCAGAGGTATAGGCTCGCCTATTACGTGGGAGTTAAACATAACTGGCAAAATGTAGGTGACTACTAATAACTAATAGGTAAACCTATGTCTAACCCTTCAGGGATTACAGCCGTGATGTTATGTGATTATAGCAATGATAGTCTAGTGGTGTGACTGTTGGACTGCCCAGTCATAGGTCTCGAGTTCGAACTCAAGACGTAGTGTACCTATAATTATCACTTGATTCGACGAAGGAAAACATCGTGAGGAAACCAGCATACCTGAGAGATATTTCTCGACGGTATGTCAAAGCCAAGTCAGAGGCCCTTGGGCGGCATAAAAACTCTGACACCAGGTTAGACACTAACCACGCGATAAGAAGAAAATGTGATTCTTTTCCTCGGAGCTTTATCAATTCTGCTACAAGAAAGCTATCCCACAGATCATAACACGAATCACTATACACACAGCACTATTAGCAAATCAAATAGTTCATACATTCCAAGGTTGTAATAACAATACCTTCCCACAGCTTCGATCATTGACTCACAAAAGCACCAACTTCAACTCTATTTTGAACTGTCAGAAGTTCATGAACGAACCCTTGAACTATTGAATGATGAATGAGTGATCTGAATGCGATCCTACCTACCTATGAAAACTATGAACCTGGTTCTAACAATAGCATTGTTTTGCTTGGCTTAGATGAATTGGTGGAAGGTTATTACGGGCGAACTATGCGAAGCGATGGATGAAAACAAATGACTTTGGAGATTTGTGTCCCATGGCAAGCTTGATAACATAACCAGCTTATACTAAAATACAAACCTTTAAATAATTATACGTAAATGTGACGTCTTTTTAATACCTAAGCCTTTTAATTGATACCGATATCATGGGGGTGCGCAAAAACAGTCCGCCATATTGGATTTTGAATGACGTCACTTAACTAACCATGCATTGTCATAAACTAAACGTGTATCAAAAATGTCATCTCATTGGTTGGGGATAACTGTTTTAAAATTCAGTTTCAAGATTTGACCTAATCAAATATTGCAAGTTAAATAAAAAAAACTTTTAAAAATAATACTTTGAAAAATATTCGATATGTAGGTAGAACAGAACAATCAAAGATCACAGTGAAATAAAAATATCATAACGTAAACTTGACAGAACAAAAAATGGTGCACGGCCAATGTTTTTCTGACTGATACCCCTTCCCGCCCGACCGATCCTTTTCGCCCCGTTTTGCGGTACTTATTTATTTATTTAATGCACAATGTCCACAAGCATAGAGTTACAGCTGGGCTTAAAACTAGTGCGTACATGACCCTGTTAGGGCGCAGCAAGTTAACTTAAAACTATAATTATTGTAATGAATATCTATTATTATCTAATATGGCCTAAAATAGGTAGTTTAACAATAAGATATTATATTCATTAAAATTAAATTTAACTTTATACATAGAAGAAAGGAAATATATTATAATTAATACACACATACATTTATATACTTTATACCTTTTTGAAAATTCTATTCTAGTGCTTCTGTTTCCGTTCAATACATTCTACGGGGTGGAAGGGATACCGACGCGAAAACGGAAACCAAATACTCAATCATTCTAAACACCCCCACATGGAAATTTTTTGTCAGTTATTAAAAAAAAAATGTTGTTTCCTACATAAGTTCAATACCTACATGGACAAAATGTATGGAACAGCTGTTTTGTTTTTAAAACCAATGAAATATTTCTATGTGGGGGGGGGGGGGTTCAGAATGATGTACTGAGTATGTAGTAGTATAGATTTGACTCAGACGTCATTTATAACATCATGTTCGAGATAAGTAGACTTCTGAGACTAGCCTCTCAGGGAGGGATATTCTATCAATAATAACTATGATGAAATGTCAAAGTTTTGATGACGTATACCCTATACCCTTTCGCTCGGACCTACAGGCGATAGTCAACTATGTTTGGCAGACGGAAGAAACCATCAAAACTGTCTGGTGGTTTGGGAAACCGCTTCAAATAGTTGCCCGAGTAACATGTATAAATTTTGATTTAATGAAATGACGTAAGTTCATTTACAATGTAACATACTTTAAAGATATCTGGCGGGAGTTTTCCACCACACAAAGTGTCTGGCAGTGGAGGTGATTCATCTTACTAGCCCTTATTTAATATGAAAAAAAAAATCAAGCTTTGTAATAGACGTAACCTAGCAGTTGTTTAGCACAATTTTGTTACCTGATATCTGCCAAAGCGACTATAACCGACTTTTCTGTTCTTACATACAAGGTGTAGTTTTGCATCCTCCTCAACATTCAGGAGGTTGTCAAAGAAGACGTAAATAATCAATATAAATTACGGTACCTGGTCTATAATAATAAACGCTGCTTTTTTTAGTTGTTTTAATTTGACACTATTTCAGAATGAAGCCTTTTCCAAAAGAGGAGAATCACCCGTTTATCTAATAAACGTCTGCGTTTGTTTGTGTGAAAGCGCGGTTATAGGGCTAGTATTAGACGGGCCGCGTTTTAATACGGGTGGTGTACACTTACCGATTTCTAATATTAAGAAAAAAAAATAAAAAATTACCAACCCATTTTATTACTGATTCGGGTCGAGAATCATTAGCATAGTTACGTCCTTGAATTTGACGAGGATGCAAAACTACAGCTTGTATAGTAAGGTATTTTTATTACAAAAACTTTTTTCTGCTTTATAAAATCAAGTAGCTCTGGCGGTCACGCGATCTCCCTCTATTTCATTAATCCATCGAAATATGAAATGCTTTGAAAACAATTGCCACTCTAGGCCTTCTGGGATTCTCATTGAAAACAATAGTTGAAAACCAAAGACATTCCAATATTATCGAGCGATAGACGTAATCCAATACTTGTTACAACTTGGTAATAAATCGTTCTGTCTAGTGTCATACGGCCGCTCGTCAGGTAGCATTCGTGGGTCAAAATCGAAAATGTTCGGGATCAAAATTTTTGTATGAAAATATTCCCAATGTCCGCTCTATAAGTCTTTTTATTATCTTTGTTGTTGAAATGTACGCGGTACACGCGGTACGCTTTACGCCACGCGGTACGCTTTACGCCACGCGCGGTGCTATCGAAAAGTAATTAAATTATCTGAAACGCAAAGCGTCGCGACGCGCCAGTAAGAACACTGGCACGCGTTTTCATAGAAATTGTTCTACGGACATTTTAACGCCGCGTGACGCGCTGCGCCTGTGTGTGGGAGGCTTAAGGCCCTTTGAACGTCATAGCAACAATAATTTTAATCATGTTCCAGGTTTATAAAATCACAGATCACACAATGCTAATCTTTTAAAACTTCACAAAATCACATCCATCTACTGCAATCAAACACACCAACAATATGACGCTCAATAAATCCTAACTCGCTATAAACGTATCTAAATGTTGCCAACACCGAACTGGTATTGAACATAAATAAACTACACGTGCGTCTATATTCCATATAGTGGAACGCGTCGATTCCGATAAATCACTACATTTTTGTGCTGTTTTACGCAACGCTCCTGGGATGTAAGGGCGAGTACAGGGAGATAATATTAGTATGCAGTTCATTGACGTTATTTTGATAACTATGAAACTCACACTTTGTTCCCACGATAACGCTACCTGCTACCATTCTTACATACTCCTTTTGCAAGAAAGAAAGAACAAGCATTTATTTGTCTCGCACAAAAAAACAAAATCTATACATACAAGTAAACAAAATTGAAGTGTCTGTTTGTGGTTTCAAAATAGCAGCTTTTTTTGCTGAATGCATATGAAAGTAGTAGCTATTGCCCGCGACTTCGTTCGCGTGGACGAAGTTTCATACAAACTTTCAACCCCTACATCTTTGACATTGTCGTTTGACATCACGCCAGTCCGGCCTCAGCCTCGTCTCTACGTCAGAACCATAAAATAGTCCAGAGATAGCGTAAAAAAATGGACGTAAATAGTAAGATTGATAGGCTGAATATTGAAGACATCGTTTTCTTTAACCGACTTCAAAAAAAAAGAGGAGGTTCTCAATTCGGTTGTATTTTTTTTTGTGTTTGTTACCTCATATCTTCGTCATTTTTGAACCGACTTGAAAAATTCTTCTTTTATCTGAGGATTCTGGTTCCCGATTGCTCCCATAGAAATTTCATCAAAATCGGTTCAGCAGTTTGGTTTTTAAATCAAAATAGCTGCAAAAAATATGTCATCCAAGTAAAAGAAATTGCGAAATTGATACATGACAAGGATTTGTGTGTGATGCGATAACTAAACAGGGTAAAATAAAAACTTTTTTGCAAAAAAATAACCGACTTCCAAAAAAAAAAGTGGAAAATAACATTATTTTCGGAAGTCGGTGCCAAAAAAGTTAATGAAACAAACCATAGTCACCGACTTCCGAAAGTAATGTTATTTTCCACTTTTTTTTGCGTCTTTTTTGGAAGTCGGTTTTTTGTTTCATTGTGTGCGTTACAAAGACCAGAAACAGCCAATAAGTATATTCCATCTTACCTATCAGTACAAACTTCAGCGCCAGTAGAACTGACACAAGTTCAGCATAGCCTCATGTGCCTGCCTCTTTACCCAACATTTTTACCGCCAACGTTACACCTATCCATCTCCCCTGATTGATAGACTTCCATCTTGACAGATTAATCTCCAACATTCTGACCTACCAGTTGACACTATTGACAGGTATTTCGTAACGTTTTAAAGGGCCAGAGTATCTTTAATTACGACTATAGATTGGTCTGGTATTTGGAGTATTCAGGCCAAACTTGTGATATAAGGAATGTGATTAAATGTGACATTTCGTTACGGGACGGGATTTCGAAGTGACATTTGTTGATATTTAGCAGAAATAAACAAATTACCTCGTTGGTCGACTGCTGAGCATGAAGTTCTGGATTCGATTCCCAGGTTGGGAAGTGTTGTTCGTTTTTTTTAATTAGGAATTTTGCAGTAGCAGCCACGGAGTCTGGATTTGCGCCCGGTTGATGATAATAGACTTGCCTCCATTAGATGGGACTTAAAAAACAGGCGAAATGTGGATTTACCTCTGCCTAACCCTTGGTGATTAGGCGTGATGTAATGCAGATTGGTTTTTCATTTGAAGTATTTAGGTCAAACTTGTGATGTGAGGAATGTGACATTTCGTTACGGGGGGGATTCCGAGTTGCTATTTAACAGATGTGAAACTTTATGCAATCGTGTGGAGGTGCACCACTAAATATCACATCGATATGTTTGCGTACGTGCCACAAGAAGCCGATCGCATCAACCTTGGCGTGAGTAATCTTATCTTGTGACGGTGGGTTGCACAGGAATCCAGAAATATCTGCATGTATAGGATGCTATACAAATGTTTTGTTATACTGCACTTACACTAAAACAGTGTTTGTTTTGTTATAGTTGGTGGGTTTGAACACAGGCAGGTACTCTTGTTGGTCGAAAGGTCGCAAGTGCGACTGCTGAGCATGAGGGGGGGTTCGATTCCAGGGACGGGCAAAGTGTTATTGGGTTTGTCCATCAGGAATTTCTCAGTAGTAGCCACGGAGTCTGGATTGTGCACGGTTGACGGCTCTAAGCTCGCCCTCATATTACATGAGACTTAAACATAACTGGCGAAGTGTAGGGGTGTATTAGGTAAACCTCTGCTTAACCCTTCGGAAATTTATTTAACCTATCTGAAACAACATGGTTGAGAGAAACGTAATTTCCTTGATCCAAAAATTTGACATTGACATCCACCAACCCGCAATGGGCCCGCGTGGTGAGTTACGGCCCGATCTGTCTCACGGAGATACTTGCGTCTCTGTAGAGGAAAAATTACTGGGTGATTATTCCGTAGTCTTCAGTCTACAAAAAATGCTAAAACAAATCTATTTTTGCCAGCCCTCATTCAAAGTGGTTTACTAGCTATGATATAAAATTGAATCAACCACTTTTCAAAGCACATTCCAAGCAAACTAATTGAAGTTTATGCGAGTCAAAATACATGCAGCAGTGTTTGGTGGGCATTTATACATATGTACATATGTTGCAAGATGGCAATTGTGACAGTTCGAGGGATTAGGTATGCCACACATCTCTGTGGGTTAGCATGTTCGATTGGACAGTATATTTTTTTATATTCTTTATTAATTAGGGGTTTTTATCCACACGGATACGTCAACCCCATTATACCTTATACTCTATTTACACACAACTATACAAATATTACTATCATTTTTATGAATCTATACATATATAAACCATGACATAGGAAAGGGAATTATTGCCTAGGTCTCTGAATTAAACCCCAAATTATGCGTTTAGTCCTTTCTTGGGCAGTATCTGTTGAATAACAAAGCCTTTATGACATATTTGGTTTTCATTTGTCTCATGTCGATCGGTAAATACCGTTCGGTATCTACACTTGCTGAATCGTGTTCGGTTCGGAACAATTCAAGGTAAGCCGAGCGGCACTCTCCCAAATACATTTATTGCTGTGACTATTCATACCGATTCGAACATGTGTCACAAATTGAAGTTTATGCGAGTAAAAATACACGTAACATTAGCAGGTGTGTACTTAAATATATATAGCAGGATGGCACTTGTGACAGTTCGACGCATTGCGCGGTACGCCTGATCTCATCTCAGGGCTGCCACTAAAAATAGCAGGGACAATAAACTAGCTTTTACGGAGAACCTCGAAGGAGAACGAATGGTTTGGTGTTTTGGTACTGCGTACATAATTATGATTCAAGGTTTCGTACGTATTCAAATTTGTAAGTAATACCAACATAATTGGATTGATTGCTTCCAGACTTCGTGGCTGCTACTGAGAAATTCTAATACCCATATAAGTTATGTCAATCAAAGATATTTCTGACTTCTCCATTACCGTTAAAGCCGATAAAAAGTTACTTCGTCAAACGCCCCCAGAGCAAGATTCGAATGTTGGGCATGTATAGTCAACAGGTTAATACTAAAAATAGCCTGATCAAAGTAGACAGGCTATAAATGATCAACTCTTCCCGCATTCCCTAACAATATCGTTTATTGTAATATTTGGACATCAGTGTTCCACAAAAGGTTAACCTATAAATACCATCATCCCCTGAGGATAAAACAATGTAATCTCAGTCGAATTACAAGAATACGATGTTTCGATATTCAGTTATTAAGGAACTAAAAGAAAATAAATCATATTTATACTTTCTTCAGCAGTTCCGAAGATTACCCCATACATACAAACTTACAAACAAATTTTTCCGTCATATCTCCGTCATTTATGAACCGATTTGAAAAATTCTTCTTTTATCTGAATGGATTTACTTCCCGATTGGTCCCATAGAAATTTCATCAAAATCGGTTCAGCAGTTTGGTTTTGAAATCAAAATAACTGGAAAAAATGTCATCCAAGTAAAAGAAATTGCGAAATTGATACTTGACAAGGATTTGTGTGTGATACGATAACTAAAAAGGGTAAAATAAAAACTTTTTTGCAAAAAAAAACCAACTTCCAAAAAAAAATCAAAAAAAGTGGAAAATAACTTTACTTTCGGAAGTCGGTGGCAAAAAAGTCAATGAAACAAACAATAGTCACCGACTTCCGAAAGTAAAGTTATTTTCCACTTTTTTTGAGTTTTTTTTTTGCAAAAAAGTTTTATAATATTATTTTTAGTATTAGTATAGATTTAAATAATAATATTATAATAATAATATAATATATATAGGCGGACTATAAAAGTCGACATTTGGGTTTAATAGAAGAGTACTGTGAAAGGTTGCAAAAAAATAGGAAGTACTTATAGTTCTGTCCAAATTTTTCGGCGGCTCGGAAGTTAGCTGCGAGTGGCGGTCAGTGCAGGTATGACGATTCAAACTTTATTGCGGCTCGAAACATGTAAAGCGCAGAACACAATTTTAGGTATCAGCGGGGCGCAGAGGACGCATCGTCTTGATTGTATAATGCGCAGACCGTCACTCGCAGCTAACTTCCGAGCCGCCATAAACTTTGAACAGAACTATAAACATTTTGCATTAAGAGCGTGTACGCCGTACGGCATTTCATGCAAATTATCAAGTCCTCATTTTTCGAAATGACTGAACCGATTGTAATGAAACTTCACACACAAAGTAAAAAAAATAATTGGAAATTTCTGTTTCTATGGAAAATTTAAAATCGGTCTAATTTAACTGTAACACAATTTTGCGAAAATGTTTTTCACTAACTTTTTAGACCTATGTATCCTACTTATGGGTATGAAGTTTCATTAAAATCGGTTCAGTCATATCGAAAAATAAAGACTTGAAAATTTGTATGAAATGCCGTACGGCGTACACGCTCTTAAGAAGAAGCAAAATTGAGTGAATGATAGCGTAACGTTTGATAGGGAGAATGGAAGACGAAAACATGTTGCTATGACCCTAAGTAACATCGGGACACTGGAAGGAAGTTGATGAAAATGCACAGATAAAGATGTTATTTATTTAATAGTAAAAAATCCGATCTTCTTTGAAGTTTGCTGCTTATGCGTGCTTACTACGTCGACAAGTAAAATATTTACAAATACTTCACGAAAACTTCAGCGCTCGCCATTTGCTTTCACAGTCAAGTGCAAAGCAAACATTTTGAAGCGAACATCAACTTTCCTATCTCTCAGATTGGACCAAGTTTCCATGAAGGCCAGACCTACGTCATTTGGTCTCGGGATCTCTCTCCAGATTGAATATGTCTACTTATCTACAAAAATTATAAACACTAAGCACCGTGTTGACACATGGGATATCAATGTTTATTAGGCTTTCATTTGTTAAGTAATCTTCGCGACATTGGTTCCACGCTTGTCAAACGAACACGCGTCGTGGAATCAGCGTAAACGCGATGAAAACGCCGCTTGAACGTATTTTTATTTTGGGCACATATAAGTCTTTCGACGCTGTGAATAAAGTCAGTGGGAAGACATATGTACATAATAAGTAGTAATCACATTACGTCACCTGCGATCCTTTTTGTTTTGCTTCGTTCACGTCAATAAATCTAATCTCGTTTCTGAAGATCATCACCAATAAGGTAATAATTACATATGTCCTTCTTAGGCCTTCCTACCCAGCATTTTCGTACGAACACATTCTTAGTGAAATCACTAAAAATATCTGCTCATTCCACGAGGTACAACACTGAAATTTATTTGGAGACTACCAATAACGTTCACAAGATTTGCAGCCTCATAAACGTGAGCTTTCAATAAAAATAGACAAATGTGAGCAGCCCTGACCTCTATTACCTTTCAGCGTACTCCATTCGCTTTCACAGTCAAGTGCAACACACACATATTGCTGTGGCTTAGCTACTACACTCTTACGTCCACAAAATGCATAAAATGTTTACTTAACGAGACGAGTTTTTGCCAATTTTTGATCTGTATTTATTGGAATACATTGAAGAAGTTTATCTTTTGTTTTTGTAGCTAAATGCTTCGTTTATTTTTGTTTATACTCGTAAAATGTTAATTGAGGTTGAGGTTACGTTTGATAGTATTTGTTTTTTTCGATCTTAGATTGTTTTCTTTTCGTTTTTAAGCGTAAGTCATTCGTTTTTATGACTGTTTATTGCTATCTTGTACGGGATCTTTTTTGTACCAGCAGAATTCGATAATCCGTCGCTCTCGGTTGGCACACGAATATCTAAGGCAGTGGTTAAGGGTAAACAAAATTGTAGAATCCTGACAATTGGTCTAACTGGATGTGGGGATCAAATGGCAGTAGGTATATGTCGAATAGGCACTTAACAATTTCAGTGCTAATGTCAGATCATGCGTGTTTTGAAGCTTTCGCTTATACCATCAGTCTGTATTTAGTATTCAAAATGAAAATGCGACTACAAACTGAAGAATTTTAAGTGAAAATAGAAAGGCAATAAACGACACCTCAAACCTTCCATTAAGTCATTGGGGTATAGTGAGATAGATAGCTGTAGTTAACATGTCCCCTACTTAATGGCGACAAAAAACTAAGCTATTTCTGACTATTGACTATTCCTACTAATGAAGAGAAACCAAATTTTTCGTCGGTTATTAAAAAAAACTTTTTTGCAAAAAAAAAACCGACTTCCAAAAAAAACACTAAAAAAGTGGAAAATAACTTTACTTTCGGAAGTCGGTGACTATTGTTTGTTTCATTGACTTTTTTGCCACCGACTTCCGAAAGTAAAGTTATTTTCCACTTTTTTAGTGTTTTTTTTGGAAGTCGGTTTTTTTTTTTGCAAAAAAGTTTTTATTTTACCCTTTTTAGTTATCGTATCACACACAAATCCTTGTCAAGTATCAATTTCGCAATTTCTTTTACTTGGATGACATTTTTTCCAGTTATTTTGATTTCAAAACCAAACTGCTGAACCGATTTTGATGAAATTTCTATGGAACCAATCGGGAAGTAAATCCATTTAGATAAAAGAAGAATTTTTCAAATCGGTTCATAAATTACGGAGATATGAGGTAACAAACACAAAAAAAAAACATACAACCGAATTTTATTGAGAACCTCCTCCTTTTTTGAAGTCAGTTAAAAAACAGCTGTTTCCTACAAAAGTGCAATGCCTACCCTATCAAAATGTACGGAACAGCTGTTTTTTTTTTGTAACCGACGAAAAAATTCTATGTGGGGTGGTTCAGAATGATGTACGAGTATGTGGTTTCCGTTTTCGCGTCGGTGTCCCTTCCACCCCGTATAACCAACTTCACTTCCATATAAAGCAATTGCTCCTACATTCCGAGTTCCCAGTTCAAGGACACATGTTCCCAACCTACCCTTGACGTAATCCCTTAGCACACTTCCCATATGACGCCCGAGGGAAGTATGGGGTGCTCGTGTAGCTATTTATATCGAAGGACGAAAGTACCACGTGGTTGAAAGGACTTTTGGCTGTCGGAGGAATGTACTTGAATTTGAGTGTTAATTACATTACCCTTTGGTTGTTTTTTAGATACGCGCTTTGGGCGTGGAGTTGGGGTCACCAGCCCGTTATACTATTATAGTAAGCGCCGGATAAACGTGCAATAACGGTCATTGACCCACATACATTTATTGACATACTTAATTCCGAAAACAATAATAATGACATAAAGCTGTCCTGAATCGAAATATATCGTGATCCTTTTCTTGTTTTAGTGATGAAAAACGATTCATAATTTATTGTCCGCGTACCTACGCAGAGAAATTAAGGAAAGCGCAATGAACTTTATTGCACGTTTGTCTGGCGCTTGCTATATACCCTTTGGTTGTGTCAGGCTTCGTCAGATATTTTCGTGTATGATTGAAGACTTTTAGAGTTTTCCACGACACGGTTGGCGTAGTGGCTGAGCGATTGGCTGCTGCATTGCGTGTCACGGGTTCAATTCTCGCACGGAACACATAAATATGTGTTGTGTGTGTTGTGTGTGTGTGTGTGCATAAACAAATGTTTGGCCTACAGGTAGTTATTCCGGGTCTGGCTATTTGAGTGTGTGAGTTTCAATGTTTGTACCCCCAATAAATAAGAATACCTAGTGTGGGACAACGTTTAAATAACAAATAGAATAAAAATGAGTACACAGACCTACGTCGCATTATAGTAGCTGTCCGTGTTTGTGTGAAAATGACATTAAGTAGCCTTTTTATAGCATTATATTATATATTAGTCTAGTCACATTATATCTTGGTCTAGGAGTTTTTGGAGCTGAAAGTACAAAATAAACTAACAATCAAAGACATTTAAATAATTATTTTACTAGCGGTAGACGGGACAAAAAGAAGAAACTTGTAATCCAATACTTGTTACTAACTAGTAACAAATCGGTCTGTATAGTGTCATACGCCCACTTGTCAGGTAGCATTCGTGGGTTTTATAAAATGTTCGGGATCAAATTGTATGAAAATATTCCCAATGTCCGCTCTATAAGTCTTTTAAATGTCTTTGCTTACTTTTGGCTTAAACCCGTTCCAGTGTATATCCCACTATTATTTATCAATTGTGCAACATTGCTAGTAAAGTTTTAAATCTTGACTTCCAACCCTTGTAGAAATATGATTATTGCTCGATCTTGAATCAGAATAGAAACTCGAAGGATTTAATTTCAATGCTGAGTCGGATATCGACTGAATTCAAGATCTGTTTGGAGTGGGATTGTAAAGAACGTACAAATTTTATTGTACAACTGACATTTTGCTCAGTAGAAAGCAATTTATCCGCATTTCAATGTCTTTCATTATTCCAGCTAGATATTGCAGCTCGTCGACATTCAACTCTATCATTAATTTGCTATCAACAAGTAGTCTATCGGAATAGTGCCGTGAGTCTCAATACTGCCGGAGTTACTCTATCCGAGAACTAATTCCCAATATTGCCTGCATTCATTCTTGATCAAAGGTTCTTTGACGTGGCAATATCTGATACTGAACTACTTATCGGTCTCGCTTTAGCGGAGATCTGGGGACTAAAATGGCCGCCTTAGCAGAGCCGTAAAAGGATAATGATATGAATTAAGTTAAAATTCTTAAAATGTTCACAGACACAGGTAGCGTTATGAATTGACACTTTGTAACAATTTTATGAATTGTATTTTTTGTTTTATACAGGTTTTTATTGTTATAACTTTAAATACTTCCACGACTCCCGTGCTATTCAGTGTCGTTACAGGTAGTCACTTAGTCAGTCTTGCCAAGAGATATCGTATCACCCAGTACTAACTGGGTTGTGGAGGTCAGATAGGCAGTCGCTCCATGTAAAATACTGGTATCCAGCTACATTCGGTTAGACTGGAAGCCGACCCCAACATATGTAGTTGGGAAAATGCTAGGCAGATGATGAAGTTAAAAACGCATTTAGTGATTAGTGATGATAGTTGGCCTAAGTCTGAAATTAAACAGTATGACTAGATAGTAGTTATCTATACATCTTCCATACAATCTATACAAATAAATAAAATTGAAGCATCTGTTTGTAATATCTGAATAAGTGCTTTTTACTGAGTGCATATGAAAGTATATACGGTACTTATAAAAAAATTACCGGGACTTTTACTGACAGATAGCTGATGTTTTATGAAGTAACTTAGGCTTACTTATATTTTAGATAAAGGACAAGGGTTCGGAGTGTCCTTGGACCAAAACTTTGAAGACACGTGAAATCCTGGCTGATTATATTACTACTCACCAATTAAAACTAGTTTCCACCACCGATCCATTTCACCAGAAGATTATACCCTTCAAACCTTATCAAATGAAGTAACAAGTTCATTGGCATATCTTACGACCCACACATTCATAACTTAACCTCATCTCGCAAATGATGTCAATCCATATTGCCTTACACATATTTACGTCAAGTCGGCTGAATAGTCGTCGATTACTTTGATGTGGGTGACTCCATTGAAAAGTAACGACGCGCTTGGAGGGAAAATTACGAGACACCCTTTGGCCTTCAGCGGGTTCGGTTTCTGGTCCGTTTGGTGTGGTACAAGGAGGTTCAGAAGGTTGGCTAGTATTGGAAAACGTAGGTATTGCACACAAGGTGTAAACGGACCCTTCACGAAGCCGTCAACGAAGCATTCTGTACATCAAACTAAGTAACTCTTGGCAAAAATTATTGCTGGTTAACGAGTTTTTTTGTAAGGGTGAAAAGTCACGTTTTACGGTAAAACTCAATGTAACACACTCAAACCTTAGTGTTGGTTTACTAACCAGTGCATCCAGCACTAAATAGGAAACGGGCCATGGAGGTTTTTAAAGCAAAGTTATAATCTAAAACACTAGTATTTAAAAACAAAACTTGTGAAAAAGTTGTTACTTTGACCTCCAATATCTCCGTAACATGAAGGTTGGTATGGTCCAGAACAAAACTTTTTTGCAAAAAAAACCGACTTCCAAAAAAACACTAAAAGAAGTGGAAAATAACTTTACTTTCGGAAGTCGGTGACTATTGTTTGTTTCATTGACTTTTTTGCCACCGACTTCCGAAAGTAAAGTTATTTTCCACTTTTTTTAGTGTTTCTTTGGAAGTCGGTTTTTTTTTGCAAAAAAGTTTTTATTTTACCCTTTTTGGTTATCGCATCACACACAAATCCTTGTCAAGTATCAATTTCGCAATTTCTTTTACTTGGATGACATTTTTTCCAGCTATTTTGATTTCAAAACCAAACTGCTGAACCGATTTTGATGAAATTTCTATGGGACCAATCGGGAAGTAGATCCATTCAGATAAAAGAAGAATTTTTCAAATCGGTTCATAAATGACGGAGATATGAGGTAACAAACACAAAAAAAAAACCTCCTTAACCTTGAGAACCTCCTCCTTTTTTTGAAGTCGGTTAAAAAAAGCGATCAGCAATGACGGGGAGAATGAATGCCTTTCGACTTCGTTAAGGGTATTATTACACCCTTTATTAGTGCTTGTGGCTGTAGGTCGTACAAAGAGTGATACTTTTGTATCTTCCCCTTATATGTAAGTGATTTCAGGCCCCAGCTGTAAACAGACAGGTGGTAAAAATTGTATAATAAATGTATTGTATGGGCTGACGATGTAGACTATGGCTTCCTTTATTTTCGAGTCGTAAAACCTTCTCAAAGGGCAATGTCGCTTTAAGAGTTTGTCGTTTCGTGTGACAATAACCTGTTACACTGTTGACTTTCGCGGGGAAGGGAGGAAGGGTAGAAGATATTAACTACTGCTTCAAGTTTTTAAATTGCGAATGTCAACGCTTATTTCCATTATTAACCTACTTATTTTTTAGATTTGACTTAAACATAACTGGCGAAGTGTAAGTGTACGCATGGGTACACCTCTGCCTAACCCTTTGGGGATTTCAGGCATGATGTTATGTTATTTATTAGACTGTAATTTTCTGAACAAAAAAAAATCATTCACACCAACATGCATGGACTGAGCCCTAGAAAATTAAAATTTTGCGCAAAATTTACTTATGTACGAGTAAAAGAAGTGAACATCACGGAAGTATTTTTGAAAATTCGTCGCCTGAAGGGAGAATTTATTTTTATTTATTATAGATAACAAACAGCTACAACATACAAATAACTTAAAAGTATCGGACTACGATAACAATGTTGCAGCCCACTACATTATCCACAGATTAACAATGTAATAAACATAAGGTGCCACTAGGCGAACAACAACAAATTTAGTTCTAATAGAGCTTTAAAAATAAATTCACATAATTAGATAAAATAAAAGGAATGAAAGATTGTATGGACTTGTACTATACAGTACTGGGTGGACGTGTTCTATTAGACATTGTGAATCTCCCCGTATAGATATTTTCCCCGGTAATTTAAAAAAAAAACAGCTGTTTCCCACAAAAGTGCAATACCTAAACGGTCAAAATGCATGAAACAGCTAATGATGGACTGAATACGTTGTAACCGTTTGTGCGTCGATGTCTCTTCCATCCTATAGATATAGGTCCATTTTTGATTCCTAAACTTTGACACCCAATATCTCCGTAACTAGAAGGTTCTAAGTTATGGTCTAGAACAAAAAAAAATCATTTAATGGTATTCTTGAAAGAAAAAGTATTTATTAGACTCACACAGGACAAAACTAAATTAAATTAAAAGAGAACAACAAAAAAATAACTTATATGAAGGAAATAATGAAAACGTATTTAATTGACTCGCACTGGGCAAAACAAATACATAATAATATGAGACATACATAAATTAAATTGGTGCCGTAACAGGGTAATATTTATGCATGGTGCTGTAACATCTAAAAATGTCACAGCGCTGATATTTCAATAGGGCCCAAATGATGCCACGATCTGAATCAATAAATTAAATAAAAAAACACAACGAATAAAACAAAAATAAATATAACAACTATGAAGAGAAAATACATTAATATTTACACCCAACGTAACCTCAAATGTCCAACCAATAAGGTCAGTGTATGTCCTTTTATGGCATCCCTCTCGGTGAAGCATACAATAAAAACATTACTCTTTTATCTACATTTCGAAAATATAGGAAAAAATATAACACGCAACAAAATCTGCGGTCAATCCATATAACTACGTTTTATAATCCTTCATGTTAGCGATTGGAGTTACTAATGGTCGCTCGGGGACCATTATAATCTCTGACTGACGTTTATGGCCGCTAAACTACGTGTTATATAAGCCGTACATTATATTCGTATTCGTCGTTTTCGTTATATAAACCCATACATATTCACAGATGTTTATGTACTATCATAGTGTGTGCTTTCTAAGAAAAGGGGCGCGTCTGTAAAATTTCGACAGTGAATTTGAAAATGCCTTGGTATACAAACGGATTTGATCGGAAATGTACTACTTTAGAGCTCCCATTCGAACCATAGTCTGAACTGTATTTTTATGGCATCGTTTTTTTTTAACTAAAATAGTGTAAGTAACTATTTAAATAAAGAAAATATAATAAATATTGCAATTTTTTTACACGCTTTTTAAAGAAATGAATATAAAAATAATTAAAATTGTATGAAAGATGAATAAAGGAATAATTATTTTTTTGCAAATGACAGAGTTTTTCAAATACCGATAAACTAAAAATAAGTGTTTGTTTATAATTTTTATTACTAATACTTCTGCATAATACGAGAAAAGTTACCAGTTTTAAGCCTGCACAGTCGTAATTTAACCAACCCATTTTTTGGACGATCAGCGTAGTAATCCTACGAAAAATTGTTGATTAATTTCACTATGAGTGCAAATTTGCTATAGTATAGCAGTGTAACCATCATTGGCCTTTTCCAATACCAAGCTTTAATATTATATTTAAGCGTAGGCGATGTTTCCAACCTTTACAAGATGTGGGTGAAATTCACGCCCACCAACCACCTCTTGTTTCAAGTGTCAGGCCATGTCCGATACAAACTGCCCCCGTAAGCCAAATACCGGGAATTAAAAAATATTCAATTTAGAAAACAGGAAAATAGTAATCATTACAAAACGAAATGTAATTTTTTTTTGTTGGGGTTTTAAAGTGATCCAATAAAGATTCCGTTATTTTGATTGTAGCGTCTGAGACCAAAGAGACAGTCAGCATTGTAGAGTTAATCACCATGAATTCACACATAGAAAGGCTCATTTACACTGATAGAATTTTCCTTAACAATGAAATTGCCTGTCGCGTCCCGAATTATATAGTAATGTTTTTTTTTTCTTATATTTATACTTTTATTGAACTCGCAAGCACATTTCACAAACCGGGCGATAAATTCTCTCCGTTTAAACAGGCTTCAGAGTTTCTTTGTAGATAGTTATGCCATCATTATGAAGTCTGAAACATAAACCCTTGGAACTGTTATAACCGGGTTCCGAATTTGGGTTTTAAAAAAAGAAATTACTTTAGGCTAAAATAAACTTGTATATTAAAACAATAAAAAACACGAGTGCAAGATACATGTGCACGGGAAGACGGTTGGGAGACGACTAAAGGTGTCAGAACATGATGAGGGGGAGAGAGGAAGGAGAGGATGCTGCGTCAGCAGCAGGAATGCAGCGTAGGCTGCTGAGTAGACCAAAAGGGGTACAGGTGAAGGATGTAACAGCCCCCCGATTAGGAGGAAACTTACGGGTGGAAGGTAAGTTGACGCCAGAAGGAAAAGTAAGTTTTCCGGGTTTTAGGTCATTCGGAGGCGAGGAGCAGGAATATCTTCGACATCTGTAGATGCCATTTCTACGGGAATATCAGGTAAAGGGGTACATCTAGATTTCTTAATTAACTTACAATAACAATACAATTTATAGGAAATAACTAAGATTATAACTAGGCTTATAATAACAGTTGTATAGGAATAATAGTTACCGTAAAGGACAATATGAGGTTTTTCAATTACTGAATTAAGGTTTGTTTTAATTTGATCAGTTACTTTATTATAATTTGAGAAGAGAGAGTCTAAATTATTAATGTTTTTCAAATTAACGTAAGGAAGTTTAATATTTTCTTTTAAATATGTGGTGGAACTACAACAAGTATCATTAATTAATTCGAAATGCAATACTATTGGCTTTAATTTTATTTCAATGCTATGTTTAGGTATTAGCTTATTATCGTTGCAATAGGCAATACAGTTGTCTGGTATGGTTAGTATACCAGTGCCAGAAATAGAAGATTCAAATAAATCTTGATTATTACATTCTATTGTTATTTTAGAATTTTGACTGATCATGTATATCCACTGATTACTATGTAATTTATGAAAGGTTTCAAAATTACCATTTATGAATTCGGTCCTGCAGAGAGACGGAACGGAAGTCAAAGCTTTTGAAATAACCTCAGTTTCACATATTGGTACGGCTGATGTAGAGTATACATTGGAAATTTCACAAATATGATATTGCGTATTTACAATTTTACAGGTGGTAAGTGAATTTAATTTACAATAAGATGATTTATCTTTAGTTATGCCCAAATATTTAGTGGATGGTATTATTGTAGAGTACAATGTTTTGTTTACATTTTTCAGGGCAATAGGATAAGGTGTAGTATGATACAAATCGAATTCTTTAGTATTTACTAAAGGTATTTGTAATACAAATATTATTTTGTTATTTGCATAATAACTGGATACATCGGATATATTTTCTAGAATATGGATATTGTCTAAGATTAAAGGTACAGGTAATTGCTTAGGACTAGGGAGAAATCTATAATTACTTACAAGGTCTGTAAACAATTGTTTAGGAGTAATAATAGATGGATATAGAATATTGGACTTACTAAACATAATAGCATTAATTATATCTTCTAACTTAAATGATAGGGTTAATAAACTACTTTCTAAAATATTCGACAGTCCCGATATTTTAGACCTAATTAATAGCTTATTGGAAACTAATGTTAAATTTGTCATTTCTTGGTTTAGGATATCAATGGCATAACTAAGGCTAGCTTCATTTGCATTAATTTTATCAATAACTTCTTTAAGGGACAATAGTGTGGATGTTGTAACCATCATGTTTTCTTTCATGAGGGTTGCCAATTTAGTTTGATCATTCTCTAAGGTCTGAATAGCATTACTATATTTTTCGGCATCATTTTGGTCCATATTTCCAAACAGTTGTTTAATTACTGAGCCGATTCCACCAAACCAGGCGGATCTTTTATAAGATTTAGATATAAGATGGGAAATGGAATCAAAGTCTCTAACTATATCAGAATAACGGGATGACAATGGTTGGAACAAATAGTGACATTCGCCTTCATAGTATGCATTGCTTTGATTACATAGGAATTGAGAAGTTCTTAGGATATCCCTTATGTTATCTAAATGTGGTTGAATAAAAGAAATGTCTATGGGGATGATAATATCTAAAGTGTCATCGGTTATTTTTAGGGAGCCAATAGGGTCAAAATATATGCCTGCGTCACCTGATGCTGGCTGGATATATTCTTGACTGTTTGACGCCAGGGTAGGATAAATGTAACCAATTCTGTAAGGAAAGGTAATCTAAATTAACTGAATTGTATATTAAATAAGGTACTATGGTTCATTACTAGTTGCTATTTTAAATTCGTCAAAATGGTGTTTGACGTGACGTCTGTTAATTAATAGTGACGCGGTATTGTTGCCATGGATTTTCACGATTTTAAACGGGCCTTTCCATATTGGTGAAAGAGCTTTTCTAAGGCGTAAGTGATTTTTAAGGTAAACAAGGTCACCGACTTTATATTTAATTGGCCTTGTGTGAATGTCATAATAAGTTTTGGAATTGGTCTTTGATTTTTGTATATGTTCTATTGCTTTTGTTCGGCAATACTTGAGCCTATTTTGGAGTATGCGGACATATTCAGGGTAAGTTGCGCCTGCAGTTTCCTCGTAGATGGAATTCGGTATATAGGGTTTGTTTCCAAATACAAGCTCATAGGGAGAGAAATGAGTGGTTGAGTGAATGGCTGTGTTGTACGCAAGCATAGCTGTGTACACAAAACGGGGCCAGTTGTTTTGTTGCTCGTTTACATAAGATTTTAGGTACTCTTTTAAGGTGGAGTGACTTCTTTCGAGAGCACCCTGAGTCTGAGGGTGATACGGGGTGGACCATAATTGTTTTATTTTTAATAAATTGCATGTTTCTTTAAATAGCTCGGCCGTGAAGTTGGTGCCTTGGTCTGTTAGAATTGTTTTGGGTATCCCGAATAAAGTAATGAAGTGAACCAAACATTCGCATGTTTCCGCAGCAGTAGTGTTGGTAATTGGATAAGCGGCTGAGAATTTGGTGAGATCATCTTGGAGAGTCAATATGTATTTATATTTATCGTTACCGGCTTCTGGTAGTGGTCCTACTATATCGAAAGCTACACGTTCAAAGGGTCGTGTGGAAAGAGATGTGATTTGCATAGGGGCACGATTGGTTCTTCTAAGGGCTTTATTAATTTGGCATTGTGGACATTTCTTTACGTAGTTTTCGACGTCTACTCTCATGTTTTTCCAGTAGTATTTTTCTTGGATGCGTTTCAGCATTCTACCAGAACCTAAGTGACCGGCTATAGGGAGATCATGATTTTCATTCATGATTTTAGGGACTTCACTCTGTGATGGATAGATAATAGTATTTTTATAAATGTGTATAGTCATTTCTGAGTTGTGAAATAAATATAGGATCATATTATATAGTTTGATATACTGATGAGTGTCGAAAGGATTATTAAAATCAGCTATAGCTATTTGAGGGTTATTTTGCCCTGTGAGGCTGACAACTAACTCATTTCTTACGGATTTAAGACACTTGTAGATATCTTCATATGTGCAAGTGTCAAAGTGATTGACCTTGGTGAAAATGAAATAGTAAACTTTATCTTCGGATTCATATTTAAGGAAGGAATGTAATGTTCTTTCTAGTAAGGAAAATTCGCTCAAATTAGGAATATTAGATATGATTTCTTGAGTATATGGGAAGGATTCGTCCATATCTATAGATGTAGGGATAATGATATATTTTTTATCAGTTTTGGATAGGCTTTCATTGTGTTCTATTATGGTTACGTTAGGATTAAAATCCTTAGCAGTAGTTTTAAGGAAGTCTGAGTAATTACCATCTGGGGTACTGGAGTTACTACGGCTCGGGACATCAGGTGGTGATATTGGATTTGGATGATCAGTGGAAGGTGAGGGTAAGTTTTCATCTATTATATTATCTAGATCATCAAGGTTGCCTAACTCTGGTAAGCTTGTAGGTTGGATAAGGGGGTCTGTAAGATCTTCAAGTTGGATTAGATCGTCCGGAGAGATAGCTGGAAGGACATCTGGATTCGATGTTTCGTCATAATTAGGTGAGTTTAAATTCTCATTAGAAGTATTAGGTATAGGATTTATAGGATTGACGGATTTAGTTATAGGATAACGGGATAATGCATCAGCGGCATTATTTAGTTTTCCTTTTCTATATATTATTTCATACTCATATTCCTCCAATTTTAATCTCCATCTCTGAAGTTTACTACTGGGGTCAGAGTGGTTGAATAGCCAACGTAAAGGACGATGGTCGGTAATTATTGTGAACTTTCTACCATATAGGTAAGGACGGAAGGTCTTACAGCCGAAAAGAATTGCAAGTAATTCTTTTTCAGTTGTACTATAATTGCACTCATTTTTGTTGAGTGTACGGGAGGCATAGGCGATGGGCTTGTCTTTGCCTATTTCGCCTTGGGAAAGAATAGCGCTGATTGCATAATTGGATGCATCGCAGCTGAGAAGGAATGGTTTCGAGAAATCAGGATATGATAATAGCGGAGCTGTAGTTAATTTATTTTTTAGGATTTCAAAGGATAACTGGTGTTCATTTGACCAGACGAACTCTACATTCTTTTTCAGTAGATTTGTTAAAGGTTTTGCAATGCTAGAAAAATCGGAGATGAACCTGCGATAGTAAGAGACGAAACCGAGGAATGATTTGATGTCCTTAGGGGTTTTTGGTATAGGGAATTCGTGAACTGCTCTTAGCTTTTCAGGATTTGGTTTTACGCCTTTGTCAGTAATGACGTGACCTAAATATGAAACTTCTTTTCTTAAAAATTCACATTTATCCGGTTGTAGTTTCAAACTGAATTGACGGAGTCTATAAAATACGTTAGTTAGGTTATCTATATGAGAAGGGATATCAAATGAGTAAATTACGATATCATCAAGGTAAACGAAGCATTGGATGCCTTGGAGACCAGATAAAGCGGAATTCATTAATCTCTGAAAGGTGGACGGTGCATTCTTTAATCCAAATGGCATACGAGTGAACTCGTAATGCCCTGTTGGGATTGAAAATGCTGTTTTGGGAGAATCATCAGGAGACATGTTTATTTGATGAAAACCGGAAGCTAGGTCTAATGTGCTAAAGTATTTGCACTTGCCTAATTGATCTAGGATTTCGGCTATGTTTGGAATAGGATAGGAATCGCCGATGGTCACGTCGTTAAGTTTACGGTAATCGATTACAACGCGCCATTTTCTTTGACCGGAAGCATCGAGCTTTTTGGGTACTACCCAAATTGGTGAGGACCATGGAGACATAGAAGGTTTTATTATACCTTGTTTCAGCATTTTCTCAACTTGAGAATCTACCTCTTTCTTATGGCATTCGGGAAATCTGTATGTCTTAACATGAATGGGGTTATCAGACGTGGTTTTGATTTTATGTTCTACTGCATCAGTGCAGGTTAACTGATCGTCGGGTAGATGGAAAATGTCTGAAAACTGAGAACAAACAGAGTATAATGCCTCAGTTTCTTCTGGATTAAGATGGGACACGCGAAGCTGCTTTAGAACTTCTTCTGTGCGTTCATGAGTATGAGGTTCGTCTAAAGTACCGATAGAGATTGAAGCCTTCAGTTCGAAAGGCTTTAAATATAATCTAAGATCAGACGGAATAGTTACAGGTTCTTCTGAGGTGTTAACAACGGAAATATTAACACGATTGTTATTCTTTACTTGTACTAAACAGTTTGCTACTAGTAGATTTTGGGAAATATGTTGGTCGATTATTAAGCCTTCTTTGATTTCTGGATTTGCTACAGTACATTCGATTACAGTTTCACTGCGTGGGGTAATAGTATAAACGGGTTCATTGAAATGCATTTTAAGCTTAATATCTTTTAAATACAACACACCTTCATCATAGTTAATTTTGCCACTCATGGAATTGAATAAGTCGTTGCCGATAATACCATCGTAGGACATACTTAATTCATTAACTATGTTGAATATATGTGTTAGGTGTTTACAGTCACTATGAGATTTATCATGTGTATAGATGGTTATAGGGATTTGTCCTAATGTGCATAGAGGATTATCAATGGTTGAATCGATACCTTTGATTTTAAATTTAATCGATTCGTCAATAACAGGCATGTCGTCAATGACTGATTTTTTAATTAAACTTATAGATGCGCCAGTATCGACGAGAAGGGATAGGTCTCTAAAAGACACGGGAGAATTAACTTCTATATAAGGTAAGTATTTATTTGGTATGTTAGATGTGAATTCGTATATTTCTTCATTAATATGTTTTTCATTTTCAGGATTTTGGATGAAGTCTACGGTTTGGGACTGGTTACCCTGTTGCTTGACTCGGATGGAATGACCTCGAGTTTGGGGCTGGTTACCCTGTCCATGGGTCATGAAGGATTTAGAGTCTACGATTTGGGGCTGATTACCCTGTTGCTTGACTCGGATGGAATGACCTCGAGTTTGGGGCTGGTTACCCTGTCCATGGGTCATGAAGGATTTAGAGTCTACGATTTGGGGCTGATTACCCTGTTGCTTGACTCGGATGGAATGACCTCGAGTTTGGGGCTGGTTACCCTGTCCATGGGTCATGAAGGATTTAGAGCCTACGATTTGGGGCTGGTTACCCTGTTGCTTGACTCGGATGGAATGACCTCGAGTTTGGGGCTGGTTACCCTGTCCATGGGTCATGAAGGATTTAGAGCCTACGATTTGGGGCTGGTTACCCTGCTGCTTGACTCCAATTGGATGACCACGAGTTTGGGGCTGGTTACCCTGTCCATGGGTCATGGAAGATTTAGCGTCGTCTATTATGGAATTGATCTGTCCCGTGCGACGCTTATTCGGGACATTATTTAGTTTAAATTGTTGTCAACGGTATCATAACTTTCAACTTCAGTTACCGCATTAATACGGGGTTTGAAAGTAGATGTGCTTGGCTGCGCACTTGAAGGGGAGAATCTATTTTGATTATTGAATCTTTTATTATTATATTCGCGGAGTTGGCATTTTTCTAGAACATGTCCTGATTTCTTGCAATATCTGCAGAATGGATCATTTGAAGAGGGTTGTTGAAAGGTAGGTTTTTGTGATTGATAATTATTATTAAAGTTATTGGGTCTATTAGACCTAATTTTTGGATCATTTTGACGAAGTGATTTCACGGCTAAGTTTTGTTTGTAGGAATATTGCTGCAATTTTTCCTCGGAAATCGCGTAATTTATGGCGTCATTGAGGTTTTTGGGGTTCCTACATCTAACGATGTTTGCGATACGAGGGGTAAGGCCCATCGTGAACGTGTGGAGGGCTAAGTCCTCCATTGCGGCTACTCTGCCAGATATTTCACCTTTCTTGTGACCTGATATAGAAATTTCTGTAAGCAATTGTGATAAACAGGTTTCTATCCTAAGTGAGAATTGGCTAACATTCTCCTGAGCACCTTGTCTGCAATCCTGGAGTTCTGCAAGGAGATGAGCGTAATGTTTACGCTCCCCAAATTGGTTCTGAAGGAACTCTTTAAGGGATGGCCACGAATCAAATTCCTTGATTGAACAAGCAATCTCGGCTTTACCATCTAGTTGGCTAATTATATACTTGAAGACGATGTCGGCTTCGTTAGAAGAGGCTAGGGAAATGGCGTTATCGCAATTATTAATAAATGCATTTAATTTTTCTCTACTGCCATCAAAGGGCTTTATGAATTTTAGGATGACACTTAGGGGTATGTTTCCCGAAGACTCTTCTTTTACGGCTTTGTTACCTTGGGACATGGTTGACAACAACTTATAATACTAAAAGAATAACTAGATATAATAAGTCTGGAAACAAGATTAGTTATTGGAATTAGTCCGACAATGTGTTCTTATCGCTTATGCAGTGTGCTGAGTCTGGATCTGCGACGAGCACCGAGACATAACATCCGTTGATAAGCCGTTGAAGAATGTTATAACTGTCGAACTGAACTTTTTGTACTTGATCACTGTACTTATAGGAAAATATGTTCACGACTCACAGTATTATTGCGTACATGTTTTTCATGGTTTCGCAGGATCTGGAACTGGAACTGGAGCTGGAACTGGAGTGACCTTGGATTAGGTCAGTACCGGGTTTTACCGGTATGATGAGTCGTCTCTGGAACTCAGGAACTGGAGTGACCTTGAATTAGGCCAATACCGGGTTTTACCGGTGTGATGAGTCGTCTCTGGAACTTTTCAGGAATTGAAGCACTTTCACTTTTAAATTAGGCACTGAATTTAGCACTTTCAGCTAGGATTCCTAGGATTTATAATCCCTTTTACGCTGCCACCAATGTTATAACCGGGTTCCGAATTTGGGTTTTAAAAAAAGAAATTACTTTAGGCTAAAATAAACTTGTATATTAAAACAATAAAAAACACGAGTGCAAGATACATGTGCACGGGAAGACGGTTGGGAGACGACTAAAGGTGTCAGAACATGATGAGGGGGAGAGAGGAAGGAGAGGATGCTGCGTCAGCAGCAGGAATGCAGCGTAGGCTGCTGAGTAGACCAAAAGGGGTACAGGTGAAGGATGTAACAGAACGATATCAATTTCTTGTTCTTGTTCCGCTACTCGATGCCAACAACTTTAGTTTCCATCGTTTAGTTTAGACTTAAACCCCGTTCACACGGCGTTCATCTGTACGTTAGTTTGCAGTATTATTTTGGGATCACTAACAGTTCCTCAATGCATTTTGTTTTTAACCGTGAGAACATTACCTCAAAACTAGTCAAAGAACATTACCTCTCTTTTATAGTTTGATTCTGTATTTATATTATAGGTATATATTTATATATATTATTAAAATAAAAATATATATTTATTTTATTATAAATAAGCATGTACATATGTTTAATTATGTTTGTTTAAGTTATTTATGTTGTAGTTAATTTATTCTTTTTACACACTGTTTCTACGTTTCTTTTCTATCTATCCTCTCGCAGGTCTGCTGGAAGAGATTTCTAAATGAAATAAGCGGTACCTTTGTGCTCTTTTGTCTTTATGTATTTTTCCTGTAATGTGTTTTGTGTGTACATGAATAAATAAATAAATGAATATTGGGCTATTGACGGGTGATCCTGACGTGTTAGTGTAAAATGTTGTGCAGGAGAGCGCCATGTGAACGGCAAATAGGAATTAGTTGTGCTTAGGGTTAGCATTAGTGCAGATTTGTCAGAAAATGGCTAGTTTTTCGGACCCCGTACGGATTTTTTCCGACCAACATTTCTCAGGCTATAAATCGCACCCTTAGTAATATAAGGGCTCAAGTCAAAATTTTTATAAAGTTTGATTTTGAATGCTACGGGCACAAAACGAAATTATCTACCGGCTACCGCTAACAGAGAGAGAAAAAGAACATTAACGACTCGGTTATCTCTCTCACACTCTCCCCGCTCGTCTTCCGTTCTTACTGCAATTTAGAATCTTTAAACACGTATTCCCAAAAAACTACTTTTTTGTTTTAAGCCATTATATTACTAAAGGTCCGAAATGTTATGGGGAATATTTAGTTTTAATTCCACTTAAAATTAAATCCAGGCTCGTGGTGGGATGTTGACTCTCATCGAAACACTCCGAGTCAGGGAGAGTGCGAGACTATACATAGTACCGCTCGTCTAGTCTCTGTGTACTCCCTTCTCTCCGTCCCGTGTCGGTTGCGAGACGTCTCTGAAGAGATAAGGACGTCGCCAGCTTTTGAACTAGGGGTAGGGAGGGGTAAGAAGGGTGAGACTAAAAACGGATTTGTAAGGGTTAAGTTTACTATTTTCATTTTGTATTCAGAAATAGATTTCACTTAATCGACTTAGGGAGATCATTTAATAAAAGGAACTTTTTGACACCGTACCTACCTTGGATGGGTTAGAATTGTTTCGAGTTTCGACCTACCGGAGTTACTTGGGCGACTTAAAGACAAAGTTAAGATTCAACAGAAAGTAGGCTACAAGAGCGAGCGAACTGTGCTCGAAAATTTTTACATCTTGCCTCGAATAAATTCAGATATGTTTTTTGAGATCAAAATGTCCACATTCACCAATTTTAGCAACCTTTTGTTTGCCATAATAAGGCCTCGGGCAAGGGGCTCCTAATTAATTTCAGCCTCTGTTTATACCGGTTAATCATGCGAACATCCAATAGGAGTGCCAATCCAGACGCAGAACGTTTTTGCAAAAAAAATAACCGACTTTTTTTGCAAAAACGTTTTTATTTTACACTTTTTAGTTATCGCATCACACACAAATCCTTGTCAAGTATCAATTTCGCAATTTCTTTTACTTGGATGACATATTTTTTCCAGCTATTTTGATTTAAAAACCAAACTGCTGAACCGATTTTGATGAAATTTCTATGGGACCAATTGGAAAGTAGATCCATTCAGATATATAGACGCCCATGTGAAGAGACATAAAAACCTGTCGAGAGCACAGCCACCATAAGATGCAAAATTAAATGCAGATATGTAACAATCGAAAAAGTTCTCTGGTCCCAGATCAAAATCTGGATCTATTCAAGGTTCAAGTGAATTGGTTTCTTCTAGGCAAACATCAGGCGAGTTGCGGCCTAGCCGGCCTAAAGCTGAAATAATATTGAAAAATACGTCAATGCTGTTAAAAGTGGTTTGAAAGATATCCCCAGCAGCTGAATGATTGAGGTAGCCTGACACTTACTGGGATAAACAGAATCATAGCAAATAAATTTTCTCTTCCCTTCAAAGATTTACCTAATGATGGCATCAAAAGGACCTTTATAAATTACCTAATTACCCAAATCCCTTCCTTACTAAACATCCTAAATACATGACAGTGCGTTGATGTGTATTGTGTCAGATACCACACATTATGTACGTACTAATTAGTCAACTAGCTCAATCATGATCAATTAATATTGTGAGCTTTGAAGTGTATCCCAGTAATGATATTATAATACAGACGAATATTATGTGAAATTATCATTGATAGCATTGTCTTATCCGCCCTTAATTTGTAGTCTTCCTATACCTAATTTTGGTTCCATCGCCTGCCTAGCCTTTTCCCAACTATGTTGGGGTCGGCCTCCAGTCTAACCGGATGCAGCTGAATACCAGTATTTTACATTGAGCGACTGCCTATCTGACCTCCACAACCCAGTTAGTACTGGGTAATACGATACCCCTTGGTAGGACTGGTTGTCAGACTTTCGGGTCACCGACTACCTGTAACGACTGTCAAAGATCTACAAATGACAGCCGGGACCGACGGCTTAACGTGCTTTCCGAGGCACGGAGGAAACTCGGTATGTAATGGGTGGTCACCCATCCACAGACCAACCCAGGCAGGCGTGGCTTGGCATGACGATCGACCCGAGCGGCTGTTATTATTTAGTCACGAGCTCCTCCTATACCTAATTATGGTTGCAATTTTCATAAATTGTAAACGTTGATATCGCGTCACCTTAACCTTTGTAAGCAGCCGTGCAAACATTGAAACAACCAAGCGAACTTGAAATAGAAAATTGTCATAACATAACATGACGCCTGTAATCGCCAAAGGGATATGCAGAGGTGGCCCTAATAGTACACTCACATTTCGCCAGTTATGTTTAAGTCCCATGTAATAGAAGTGAAGCCTACTGTCATCAACCGAGAACAAATTCAGACTTCCGTGGCTGCTACTAAGAATTTCAAGATGGAAAAACCCAATAACACTTATCTCAACCTAGGAATCGCACCCAGGACTTCATGTTCAGCATTTGCGCTCGCGACCACTAGATCATCGGTCAAATAGAAAAGTACCATATAATCATCATCATTTTCCAACCCTTATCCCAATTTATTTGGGGTCGGCGAAGCATGTCTTCTTTTTTTTATAATTTATCAATCCACTAAGAAAAGTGTTTGTATTTAATGTTATTTTATGTATTTTACCTTTTTTTCTCTATATTATGTGATGTTAATTTAATTTGATTTAATTTATTGGCGCTTATTACCTAGTAAGTTAGCTTATCTTTGTAATTTATTATTTTGTGCATGTGGTGTTTACCTATAAGTAATTGTTACGCTGTTATTTATATTTATGTGCTATGTCTCTGTATTCGGTGTGACAATTGTTGGTGAACCTAATTCAATAAATAAATAAATAAATGTCTTCTTCCATACTTCTCTATTACTCGTCATCTCAGTCACCTCCTTTCTAGCCATATCGTCCGTCACACAGTCCATCCATTGTTTCTTAGAAAATTATCACATCAAAATCCTTTATTACATTATATTTATATAGTTTTCCTGAATCTCCTTTAAGTCTCAATAAGAAAAAAAGGATGATTTCTATTTCTTTTTAACTACACGCCTTAGTATTATATTACGCATCTACGCCCAATTTTTGTATACCATAAAGCTTATATTTTACGTATCCATTTGCGAAACCAGACTGCAGAAAAAACGAAATCACCGAGTTGGAAAATTTACATTTACACAGTCAGCCATGCGAACTGTTCACATGAAAAGCTTTGGATCGACACGGCTTATGGCTGTCCTATTGCATTTGCATCTAAACCAACTATACTGTCAGAGAGTTTTTAGGGTTCCGTTTCTAACGGGCCAACGGGACCCCATTACTAAGGGCTCGCGGTCTGTTCGTCTGTCACAGGGCCGTTTCTTTTGAACCTTAAGGTGGAAGCGCCAGGGTAGCCCGCAAAATTCAATGCATGTTTATTAAGGCCGCATATCATATTTTAATCAACATACCACCTGACACTGACCTGCTAAAAAAACGTAAGAAAATTTTAATTTCGCGGGCTATCCTGGCATGCGAAACTTTCACAGTGGCTGATTACTATGGCCGCTATAACAACAATCTATATATATATAAATGAATTGCTGTTCGTTAGTCTCGCTAAAACTCGAGAACGGCTGAACGGATTTATCTTATCTTGGTTTTGAAATGTTCGTGGAGGTCTAGGGAAGGTTTAAAAGTTGAGAAAAAATCGAATAATTGCCGGGAAAACCCTCAAAACAGCACTTTTCTATTTCCCATACAAACGTTTTTTAAATAAAATGGAGAGTCAATTTGTAATTTATTACCGCTGCATAAAGTTCAAATTCGCGTGCGCGGTGGACGATCTAATGTCGCGTTCCGAAACTCAACAAAAGTGAATCGCGAACGCGACAAAATTGAGGATAGGATATGTAGATAGGTACTAGGAGGGTAGGATAGGTAGGTAGGTGCTAGGAGAGTAGGATAGGTAGGTAGGTACTAGGAGAGTAGGGTATGTAGGTACTAGGAGAGTAGGATAGGTAGGTAGGTACTAGGAGAGTAGGATAGGTAGGCAGGTAATAGGAGAGAGAATAGGATAATTATGGAGGTAGGTACTAGGAGGGTAGGATAGGTAGGTAGGTAGGTACTAGGAGAGTAGGATAGGTAGGCAGGTACTAGGAGAATAGGATATGTAGATAGGTACTAGGAGGGTAGGATAGGTAGGTAGGTACTAGGAGAGTAGGATAGGTAGGTAGGTAGGTACTAGGAGAGTAGGATAGGTAGGTAGGTACTAGGAGAGTAGGATAGGTAGGCAGGTACTAGGAGAATAGGATATGTAGATAGGTACTAGGAGGGTAGGATAGGTAGGTAGGTACTAGGAGAGTAGGATAGGTAGGTAGGTACTAGGAGAGCAGGATAGGTAGGCAAAGGTACTAGGAGAATAGGATATGTAGATAGGTACTAGGAGGGTAGGATAGGTAGGTAGGTACTAGGAGAGTAGGATAGGTAGGTAGGTACTAGGAGAGTAGGATAGGTAGGCAGGTACTAGGAGAATAGGATATGTAGATAAGTACTAGGAGGGTAGGGTATGTACTAGGAGAGTAGGATAGGTGGGTAGGTACTAGGACAGTAGGATAGGTAGGTAGGTACTAGGAGAGTAGGATAGCTAGGCAGGTACTAGGAAGTACGTAGCCCTACGACCTACCCTGGTAGGGTGGGTAGAGTAGGTAAGGTAGGTGGGGCAGGTAGGGTAGGCGGGGTAGGATTCATTGACTGTTAGGCGGTACGAAGTTCGCCGGGACAGCTAGTTAAAAATAAAATTAAGTTAAGATTTAAAGGGGTTCACACAATAAATGGGTTTTTTCACAAATTTTTGTGTTCAATATTTTACGGGGGTACGGATCCCGTCGTGTGAACGCCATATGTACATACATACAAGTCCGACTCGCACTTGGCCCTTTTTTTTTAAAGGAGAGCTGAGAACTGTATGCCGGTACAAATCCGATGAGAAGATTCTAACAGCGCCTCGACGAAGTTCATTTTTGGTTTATCATGTCGTTTTTTGCGCCGCGAGTGTAACGAGTATTGACTAAATATGGATTGGATAGGATTGGTTAGAATTTTTGGGTGTATCGTGGCTTGTGGAGGTCAGATGGGCATTTGCTCCTGCATCCGGTTAGAGTGGAAGCCGACCTCAACATAATTGGGAAAAGGCTAGGCAGATGACGACTCGGTAATTGAAACTAGACGGGCATTCCATTTGTAGGTTTATTTTCATAAAAAACTAGGCGTATTGTTTCGTTGCATAACAGATGTAACTGTGCCCAAAATATATCAGTTAATACCTCACGCTACCCGTTAAAGGTTATTTCTGGTGCCACCAGTAGAAAATAACGTTTTTCCAACATTATGGACGAAGCGTGAAATGAAAATCGCTAATTTAGTGCGAATGCGAACATTCCTAGTGCTTGACTCAAGGTCAATATTTTGCTGAACACTGAAACCGCCGAAACTGGCCGATCCAAACATTTTAGTTTTGGCCGAAACCAAACTTCGTGTATGTTTTCGTGCTAAATGTTCCTAATAACATTATAAAGGGTTTTGCTATTTGCAGAGGATTCTGCAAATATTTGTTATAGAAAATGTTAACATAACTAAGTTCTCATAGTTTACACGAGTAATGGGTTATGGTACGTTTATCTGTAAAAATAATTGATGTTTAATTTACAGATTTTGGTTAAGTTTATCTTGTGTTAATTTTATTAATCAATTTGAAATTAGAGACCACACTTTAAGTTCGCTCAGCTATTGTAAAATCATTGGTCTCCTCTACATCATAACATATACCTACATAGACTTACGTTACGCTATATTTCCATTTGGAGTAAGCAGAGATAACAGACCAGCTGCGATCCTTACATATTTCTTTAGCTTTGTTAATTTATGTATGAAGTTGTAGGCTCGCTTTTGCCTCCTAAGACATGGAATTTAATTATAACCAGCGATATGTGGGTATACTCTTGCCTAACCCGTCGGGGAAACACACTTGATGATTTGTAACGTTTATGTATGTATGTGTACAATACCTATTCAGTTTCTGCCATTTTTTTCCCGGCCGGTATTTAAGGCCGAATTCCGAACCAACTTTCGCCGACACTAATACTACAGTTGGACACTAGACGTCGTAAATTCCAAGTTTAATTTAGCGTAAAGTAATGACAGCCGTCACACTCGTAAACATAAACGGATGTCAAGATCTCTGATACTGGTCAATGGTCAACTAGGGCGTGTGCCTTGTCATAATAAAAGTTACTGAAAAGGAAATATTTCTTTGCTGGTTCAATGTTGAACGTTATTAGGGCTCAAAATGTCTCAAAATCTTTGACGAACGGTTACGTGGGTGTTTTACTTAAACACTTTTCGTGGAAACCGTGGTTCATCTCACCAGGTAGAAAAAGAACAGCGTTTGGAGATTGTATGGTTGTATGGGTATAAACGTACCCGTGAGACACTTGTTTGTTCTGAAACATGCCTGGGCACCTTCTAGTTACGGAGATATTGGAGGTCAAAGCTCCAACTTCTTCCACAAGTTTTTAATGTTATGTTACTTTAAAACCGCATTGTCCCCTGTACTAGTCAGTGTCAGTTGAGTACGTTACATTGAGGTTTAACGTAAAACGTTACTTTTCACCCCAAAAAAAAAAAGCCGTTTCCCAGCAATAATGTAATAGTAGGTAATTATTTAAAATCCAATTATATAAATGGCTCAATAATAATAATTTCTAGATAAACAAATCAAGTATCTTGACTTGGCTCGCGAGGTTGTCGACATGTGGGAAGTGGACACGGCGATCATTGTGCCGATAGTAGTTTCAGCCCATGGCTTAATTGCCAAGAGCCTCGGCCAATACCTGAGGAGGCTCTCGTTAGGCGGCTGGATCAAGGGCTTGATTCAGAAAGCGGTACTCCTGGACACGGCTCGTATTGTTAGGAGGTTCCTCTCTCTGGAGCCCTGACCGCCCGTAGCTTGGACCCTGTTCCCGATACCGGTGGGCTACTACTTTTTATATTTTTAAATGTTTTTTTTTTATAGGAATATTTAAAAATGTAAAAATATGTCAGAAGAATAAATAAAGGAAATAAAAAATAATTTCTATAGCATTAATGATTTTTTTAATATCAATTCAACCTAATATATTATTTCAATGTCATAATGCATCTTTAGTAAGTAAATTTGCATGCTTTAGTTAAGCAAAACATGTTCGATCTAATATTTTTTTTAATAACAACTTGTATACCATGTTTTATGCAAATAAAATATCTTATTTCATCTTAATAATTTTTGCGTAGAGTTACTTGGTTTGATCTACAGAATGCTTGGTTGACGGCTTTGTGGAGGATCCTTTTACTCCTTGTTTAATGATAACGATCTCAAAATATAATAAAAATCTAAATTAGCACGATTTCTTAATGTTTGCGCATAAACATTCTAGATTTCAATTCAATTTGCCAGCTTCTTTATTATAATTTTAATCTTAGGAAATGTGTATTTCAGAAGTTTCCCTTTGCACCGCAAAGAATTCCACCGAATAAAACATTTACAAATAACCTAAATTCCAGATTAAGCAACATAAATATATTGCAACAATTCTATGTACTTTCTGTGTACAATAAAGAATTAGAATTAGTATGTTAATATGTAGGGATAAAAGAAGAAAAGTATTAAAGGGCGTCAAAAATTCGTCCACATGGCTGTCAATAGGAATAGTGCCCACAAGGCTGGCAGCATTGCCACGTTGTATGGCAATGCTGATTCTTTGACCCAAAAATAGGCCAGCCCTCTTGGTCACGAGAAGAGTCGACCAACCGCTTGGCGATGTCCCGAAAGAGTAGGTGCGCACTCGGACCCCATGGTCCTAGTGTTTTAGTATGTTAATAAGACACTCATATTTTTTATTTTAATACCTAATTGATTATTATAAAAATGCTTACATTATAAGGGCTTTAGAACTAGAGGTTTTATATAATAATTGAATTCTACCTGAACTAGGAATAATCCTACATTCAGTCAAAAATTATCGGGAATGGATGATTTGTTTATGGTTAGATTGGCACAACTGTTTTCCATTTTGGCGCGGAGTTTGAGTTGCATCTGTTATTTAGATTAAATACAGTGCTGTTTTTAGTTTTGATCATAATATGTAGTGTGTAGTGCGAATTTCATAATGAACAAAAACATCGAACAAAGAGTTCGTCTTAAATTTTGCATCGCCAATGGAATTTCGTGTTCGGAGTCCCTGAAAATGTTACAGAAGTGTACGGTGAATCGACTTTATCAAAAACTTATGAATGAAACTTATGAGCTTATGAATTGAACAAAGCATTCAAAGCGGACGATATGTGATGGAAGATTTGCCTCACTCTGGTAGGCCATCAACATCTTCAATTGAAGTTAACATAAAAAAGTGAAGGAAATAGTGATTGAAAATCCTCATTTGAGTTTGAGAGAGATAGCCGCTGAACTTTCTGTTTCTCACGAGTCGATCCGTACCATTTTAAATAATCACTTGGGTATGAAACATGTTGCTACTCGGCTAGTCCCAAAAGACCTGAATTTTCTCCAAAAACTCAATCGCATAAGAGTCGCTGAGGACATGCTAGAACGAGTCAATTCCGCCCCAACATTCATGAAACGCATTGTTACTGGTGACGAGACGTGGGATTACGAGTTTGACATGCAAACTAGTCAACAAGCTTCGGAGTGGTGCCTTCCAACTGAACCGAAACCGAATAAACCACGCCAAAGTCGATCAAAAGTCAAAGTCATGTTGACAGTTTTCTTTGGCATCAGAGTGAACGAATTTTTGACCAAAAACTCAACAAATACCATCGAGCAACCACCTTATTCACCAGATATGGCTCCAGCCGACTTCTTTCTTTTTCCTTAACTCAATATACCATTTCGTGACACCCGTTTTCATTCGGTAGAAGACATAAAGAGGAACGTGGCGAGAACTGAACTCAATTCCGAAAAAAGCGTTTAACAAATGTTTTGATGATTGGATTATTCGTTGGCGTACGTGTATCGGTTCTGAAGGAGCATACTTTAAGGCGATAAAATAACTTTGGATGAATAACTAACATTTTGTGTATTATTGATCGTTTTCCGGTACTTTCTTGACAGAGTAGTATTATACGTCAGCGAACTCACTCAAGTGCTTACATAAATATTATCTCAGATTCCTCAAACAAGTACCCAGTAAATAACATAACTACAAATATCATATTTCTATTCTTAGAAAGCAAACAGTATGCTGACAAACTTAGCAAACAACAAAAAAAAACATCATACACAAACATTTATGTGGGTATTTACGATAATTGTCTCGTACTACCCGGTGGTGGGGGGCGTAGTGACCGCATTAATGGCATTAACGACCGAAGCGTGCGAGCAGGCGGTCGTGTCGCATGTGCGGGGATTATCGCGTAGATTAGCTGCAACACTCGACAGCTGACGTTTATTTGATCAGGATGAGGGAAACTAGAAACTACTGCGGGGTTATTGTAGCTGGAATGTACAACGGGTAATAGAATTAGTAAGGTTGGTTAGGTTTTCTTAGAAAAAGTTAATTATTAATTACTATACGGAGCAGAACAAACTTCAGTTCCAACTAGCTTTTACCTGCGGTTTCACCCACTTTGATATTAGGAATTATATAGTCCTCCTGACCGATTTCGGTCATGACGGCCAATCTCAGCGGAGATTAGCCACCTAGGTGTAGCTTCTCTTCCCTCACTCTGAGTGAAAAGGTTATAGACAGACAGATCGACAGATTAGACCGTCACACAAACAGAATTGCTTGTAGATACCAAAATTGCTTGACGTTCATTCTGAACAATATTTCAGTGTTTTATTGCATTTATTTATCACCTCATAATCCATCATGAGATAAAGATTTCAAAAAAAGAATAATACGCTTTCTACTTTCATAAAATATCGTATTAAGTTTATTAGCCTAATCCATCAAATCGGTTTATCAATCATGCGTGTCTAAATATCAGATTGGATTTCAGTGTTGCTACAATAGAAAATAAACGTTATTATTTATTACTTAAGTCGGTAAATCAACTCTTGAGAGACTTTAACTTATTACATTTATACAAGTCATCATTCTCATGCAATTATGCTAATTCATTTTTCATTCTCCCATTACTGCCGTGTTGGTCTAGTGGTCTCAAGCACGACTGCTGACCACGAGGCCCTGGGTTCGATTCCCAGGTCGGAGAGCGCATGCTACCCACTGCTACTTATATATTTATGTACACACAAAACACATTACAAGAAAAATACATAAAGACAAAAGAGCACAAAGGTACTACTTCCTCTTAGCGTGTCTCGTTCTCGTGTCTCTTAGCGTGGTAGGAACTTCTCAGTAGCAGCCACGCAGTCTGGATTTGTATGAATCTCGCTCATTACATGGGACATAAAAATAACTGGCGAAATGTGGCTGTCCTTTAGATACACCTCTGCCTAACCCGTTGGGTATTACAGGCGTGATGTCATGTATGTTCTCCCATAATCTTCGCAGACGTCATTTCAGTAATCACTCCCTTTTTAGCCATGATCATTTTTAACACAGTCCATCCATCGTTTTTTTGATTTCCATTACTCTTTGCTATTCGCATACACATAAAAATCTCAAGAAAAAAACCTTCATATAATTTTTCACAAAACGAATGTACGAACAAATAACTCCGCTTAAAACAGAAACAAGATAACGAAAAAGACACAAAACACAAAACAATGATCTTACAAACTTTGTCTTTGAAATAAGTTTTATTTCATCCGACGGGTCCCTTCGGAAGTTGGGTCGAACAAGTTTGAATACGGTTCGGTCCGGTTTGACAGACAAGTTCTGTTTATATTTACGGACACACGGGGACGGTGTGCGACATATTAAGTTTAGGTTCTCTATTTTAGTTTGTTAAGGGAATGTGTCTGGGATGTTTTAAATGATCTAATGGCCAGGGACTTAAATACAAGGTGTAAACGGACCCTTCACGAAGCCCTCAACCAAGAATTCTGTACATCAAACTAAGTAACCCAACGCAAAAAATATTTCTGGGTAACGACTTTTTTGGGGTGAAAAATCACGTTTTGCGGTCAAATTCAATGTAACGCACTCAAAACATTGTGCTGATGGATGCATTTCTTTTATATTTCACAAGCAGCTTTGGTGAATCGGCACGGGCCTGCATGGTGTATATAGCCCATCCACTCTCACAGAGCAGAGGACTTTGTCCCAACATTAATTTGCTTTAGCAAAATTAGACAACTAACAATTATTTTAAATCGAAGTACGATTTAAAATAAATATTTGAAATAATAGGTATAATAATATGATAGTCGATAGAAATACGTTTCTATCCACCAAGGCTTTATAATAACATCTACTTTTTATTTCTTTCCAGATTAACAGTGAAATGGTGCCCAAGTGAAAGTTCAAGTGATCAAGATGGCTGTCAACAGCCCCGGAGGTTATCCGCCTCTTTCCCCAAAACCACACACTCCAAAAAGCCCTCGCCACTTCATATTCCCCCAGAAAAGTCCTTCCATTGCATCCAGCACTTCTTCATCAGGCTACTATACCCCTCAATCCGGTTGCAGCTATGACAAGCACAACCAACCCCCAAAGTCGCCTATAGCCCATGGGCACAGATCCCCAATGTCCCCAAGACACTTCAACTTCCCCCAAAAGTCCCCATCAGGAAGGTCCAGTCCTTGCGTGGATAGAACCAGCCTACACTATACCACGTCCCTTAAGCACAGTCGTCGGGAGAAGTCCAGGTCGCCAAAACCACCTCCTGTGCACATACACACGAACCCTGGTTATGTCTCCCCTAAGCATACGAGGAAACTATACGGTTCTACTTCCACAGTAAGCTCACCGAGGCTGGTGACGTCACCGAGTATAGTGTCCAGTCACACTGATGATTCAACAGACGCGATGCCTGGAACACCTTCTGCGATTCTTCAGGACGTTGACGATGAGTGCACTACGATTTCCTCGAAGATATGTCGAAAATCGACATCAGATTTAACAGACATGACGGATGATACTCCTCGCACGCGATCCACCAGCGTCAGCAGACCGTGTTCTCCAATGCGTAGAGGGTCCATGAAAGGCGGTTTGGCGTACTTGGCGAGTAGACGAGGTTCGAGGGAATCTACCATGTCAAACTGCGACTCTGTTGAAGACATTGGGCCGCTGAACTTTCAGAACACTATGAGGGGTCGGCAGCGGAGGACATCAAACTTTTTGGAGCTACCTGGTGAGTAATTAGGTTCCTTTAACTAACTCTTGCCGTTTGATCGGTCGACGAGTGCTGCCTGTGACGCAGCGATATAATTTTGATGAGGGTACGCATTGATTCGAACTGATTAATTATTCACTTTTATCCATAATGCGGTTGGGTTTTGTTAATTTTGGAAAAGATTTTAACCGTTTTGGGTTAAGGACAAAATGTATCTCAAGGACGATAGAAAATAAGTGGTTCAATGTTATTGGTTGAATATTTTTGCATAACATTTTGTGCCAGCACTTATCTGAAAGCGTGTGAGCAAAGTATGATAAGGATACCTATGTGACTCATTCGTGCCGAAAAGAGATAAAACCATGACAGTCTTGTGACAAGCAGGTTCCATTTTATTTTACTGATAGGGTATTATAAATTAGATGAATCATGAAAGAGCCAAACTTCATGTTTTAAGTCCCATGTAGGGAATAGAAACCGAGTATTTTGCCATAAAACGGACACAAATGCAGAAACTGCGGCTAAATATTTCCCCTGAGGAAAATTCAATAACTCTTTGCTCGACTTTGTAGCGAACTAAAATCATAAGCACAGAAGTTCCGCTTCAAGTACTAGACCAGCAATTTCCATATATAACCAGGTAGGAAACTAGACTCCAGGCTGCTTACTAAAGTCTAGGTCTAGTTTTATTTTATATCTAGCTAGCTAGGTACTGTTTCATTACTTAGACAGTTATAATAATTTCAGTTTTGCCGTAAATAGGCACCAAATGGTTTTATTTTATGAGTACTTATTTACAAATTATGAACAAACAAAAATACATATTTATATGGGCACTTTTCCTGTTGACAGCGATGTAGACGAACTTATTGACGCCCTTTAATGCTTTTCTAGTTTTCTACATGTACATATTTTTGTTTTAAGTTCGTTTATGGTTTGTAAATAATGATGTAAATTCTAGTGGAATAAACCCAATAATATTTTACCTGACTTGGAGACGAACCTGGGACCTTTTGCTCAGTAATTCTCCTTTTGACCACTATGGTATTATCAGCGAGACAGGCAGCTCTATGGTTAGAGATAATCAGCTTTTCATAATTTATCATAATAATACCAAAATGTACAAACAAATTCGACTTGATAAGAATATCTTAATGTAAATCAGACTCATTCAGCAATGAAAATCAATATCAAATCAGCTTTACGATTCAAATTGGATTACAGATTTACCGAGAATCTCCTTACTTAATACATTTGTATTGTTGATGTTTTGGAAAATTATTAAGAAATGGATATTCGGGAAAGTTTCTTCTGTCTGACGGCATTTCCTTTTGTGTATCTAAATACACAATTGTTATGTGATTGTAGGTAAATACTTTTAATCAATGCAAAATGGGTTAGGTAATTTTGGACTTATACCCATTGGCCAGTAGGTATAGTTTTGTAGTGTGTTAATCACCATTCTATTCAAATTGTAATGACGTCAAAAGCACAAAGTCGGTTGATAGGCTCACCGCCTATTACATTATATTATGTGGTTGTTCTATGGCACTCCTCTGCTTAACCCGCATGAAAACAGGCGCGAGGTTTTATTGTGTTGTTTTAATGTCGAATCAAACTTGGGTCCCTTATGGATTGAGAAGTAAGTTTATATTTTATTTTTTATTTTAAGGCAATATTTAACGTTAAAAAACCGGTCAAGTGCGAGTTGGACTCGCGCACCGAGGGTTCCGTACAAACCTGTGGGTATATAACTTTTTTTTATATGACGAAACTAAAAAATTACGGTTTTCGTAATTTTTCCTATATCTGTACTATAAGACGTGACTTCGTACAAAATTTCAAGATTCTAAGTTCACGGGAAGTACCCTGTAGGTTTTGATTCCCGTGCGAGTTTCGAAAATTTGCGGAAATTTGTGGCCTAAGTGGCTGTATCTTTTGATTGCGTTGACTTAGAAGGTTGATTTTTCTACAGCTTCCAGGGACAGTAGAACTAAGTATCATATAGAAATTTCAGTTTGATACCTCCACGCGTTCCTGAGAAAAACGGTCTTGACAGACGGACGGACGGACGGACGGACGGACGGACGGACGGACGGACGGACGGACAACAAAGTGATCTTATAAGGGTTCCGTTTTTTCCTTTTGAGGTACGGAACCCTAAAAAATACAGTTTAACTGCAGAACCCAATTAGTTGAACCATAGTGATGTTCTTTCGTTAAATTGCATTTTCAAGAAATAACTATATACCTCATTATTTACTGCAACAACACACAGTTGTTGCTCTTCCATTTTAAAGCTCAAAACACATCGTAAGAGCTCATTCACACGGCTTCCGTCATTGACGATCCGTCATAAAACACGATGCGTCATGACGGATGTACGTTCCCATTGCATACGGAATCGTGTTTTATCACGATCCGGCAAAAAAAAACGAATTAGTGTTCACTTTAGTTTCGTGATTTTTCGGAAGCGAGCGCATCTGCGAATCCGTCACAAAAAATTCATGATTCGTGTTTTTTGACGTATCTGATTTTTAAAAGACGATACGTGATTTAAGACGTGTCCTTATTTTTTCACGATTCGTATACTGTATTCGAATTTACGGGAGTTATACAAAAAATTACGGGTCGTGAAAAAAGACGATATGTTAAAAAAAACGAATCGTCGTCGTGTGAACGGGCTGTAATTGGGCGTAGCTATCATGGCATGTTGATACATCTTCAAGGTTGACATTAACTTTTCTATATAACAGCAACATACATTAAAATCTAGACTTTTTTATACTGCAAAGATTGTATATTATGTATTGCGGTATTGCCGTGAAAAACAAATTTGGAGGTATAACACAAAGCGCTTGTGCGAATTTACGATTAATACAAATTGTAATTGCAATATTCCTCGTAGCACCAGGACCTTTCACTTCAGAAAGCAACAAGTTGCTTAAACATAGCTACAATTTAAATTGTAGTGAGGGGACAAACCGTGCATTTTCGTGTGTCCACACACGGATCTGCACAGTTTATAATGCCTAATGTTACAGATATGGTTTCTTTTTCCTTTATTCACTCTCTTTCTAAACTGTGTCTTTGTAAGCAACCCCGCATAACCATAATAATTTCAGAAACGAAATTAGTACCTGTTTCTGTTTACATCGCGCAAATAATTTCCGCACATAGCGCGAAATCCACACAGATTGAAATCGACACAGCCTCAATTCACCCGGCGCTTTCTTCATATTTTTTTTTACCACACATCGTTCGTGACACGAAGCGCAACAAGTCGTCCTCAGGTGAAGTCTGTTAGCGCGGCCATTGCTCGTTATTATTATTATAAACTTTTATTTCAGACCAGGTTCATATGTTGTTAGTACGGGTTCAAACGCAAAATACACCCTTTAAATTATGTTAAGTATTTACGTCTTTGTCCCTAAAAAAACAACCATAATAATCTCTAGAATGAGGTTAGTAAAATAATTGTTTCTTTTTAAACATCATACAATGTGCAAAATTTGCACAAATTGAAATCCACACAGTATGAAATCCTCACGACGGTATTTTTCTCATATTTATCACACGTCGTTCGCGACACGACGCGCAACAAGTCGTCCCTAGGTGAAGTCTGTTACCGCGGCCATTACTCGTTATTAAGGGTTCAGGTGCGAAATAAAAGTGCCTCTAAAAATATCGTATATACTGAAGGAGACAGTAATCCGTTGTAAAAACGTGTTGAGTGGGGGCATTGTGTGCCAACTAATTTGATGTTTTTGTAATCTGTGCCCTACCATGACGGCTTAATACAGATATGTTTTAGATTTATTCCAGTGTGGGAAAGAGACAGAGTTATATGCATTAAGACGTAATGTTAGGGCCACAGATTAACCTTTTGAACGCAATTGTCGCGTATACGTGACAAGCAAGCGCGTGCCTTGTGCGCCAACGACACAAATATGTGACAAAAAATGCGATGAGTATAACATGAAATAAGAAATAAAATCATTACTTTTGTGTGTTTTATTTGTATACGTTAAATATTTAAGCTCTTGTCTTGTCCTTTTAATAATATGTTTTCTTGATAAAGTTTTAGAATGCCTATTCTTTTTTAAGGTATTTTTTTTAAAGCTGTGAAATTGTGGCTTGGCGTAGAGGGCACGCGCGTGCGTTTATGCTCTGGCGTTCAAAAGGTTCAAAACATTTGCACGAAATGAGAAAATAAGATATAGGTAGTACTTCCGTCCTTTGCATTGGCCTTTCGAAAGAGATTCAAAATCACTACGTTTTTTCTGTATTTTGCATTTTATCCTTCCTTCCTTTGGTCTGTTCGTTAGCTTACCAATTACATAGTTAGCGATAGCATAGGTATTATTCAGAGGTCCTATACCAAGTAGGAACTTTGATGCTCGGAGAACTTTTCATGTTATAAAATCAGGAACGTTTACCGTGGGCGGAGACACAGGTGCAGCAAGTCTACAATGTATCGAAGTCTATACAGGATTACCCCTTATATCATTCTGGACCGTTCCAAATAGAGTTTTGTCATCTATAATTATAAAATTCTTTAGGTTACTTATGTTACTGAATACGCGGTAAACGTTTGTACCTCAGTGTCCTTACACCTTATATGTATATAACCCACAACACAAGACACCCTTATCTCATACTTAATTACTCTTACATGAAACCAGATTCAACCCCTACTGTTTGGATATTTAACAAATTATAAAAATGATTTTGTCGTTAAATAACAATCTATAAACATATATAATAAAATTGTAACAGTTTTTAGAATTTTTGTCTATCTGTCTTTCTGTCTGTATGTTTGTACGCGCAACACGCAAAAACTACTGCATGGATTTGAACGCAGATTTCACCGCTCTACTGCTAGATGCCTAACTTAAAATATAGACTACATTTTACCACCGAAATGATCTTTCTTTTTATTCTAAGTACCACACGTACGAAGTCGCGGGTAAAGGCTGGTAGAATATAGTATCTCAATATAATTATGTTCGTATAAACATTACAATTAACACACTAGAAGAAAGTTACTTATAAATGCTGTTCAGTGTAAGTCATAATTTTATACTCATGATTATGCATAAATATACAGTATTATTTAAGAGCTCGTGGCTAAATAATAACAGCCGCTCGGGTCGATCGTCAGGTTAAGCCGCGCTTGCCTGGGTTGGTCCGTGGTTGGGTGACCACCGATTATATACCGAGTTTCCTCCGTGCCTCGGAAACCAAGCTAAGCCGTTGTTCCCGGCTGTCATTTGTAGATCTTTGACAGTCGTTACAGAGAGTCAGTGGCCCAAAAGTCTGACAACCAGTCTTACCTAGGGGTATCGTATTACCCAGTACGAACTGGGTTGTGGAGGTTAGATTGGCAGTCGCTCCATGTAAAATACTAGTATTCAGCTGCATCCGGTTAGACTGGAAGCCGACCCCAATAAAGTTGGAAAAGGGCTAGGTAGATGATCGTACAGTATTAGCGAGAGTAAGGAAAAGGCTCGTGGGTGTATTAACAGCCACACAAGTCAATCGAAGATTAAGCTCTGCTCACCGAGGCATTAGGTCCAAGGATGGGTCACATCCATTGTATATCGAGAACCCTTCATGCCACGGCAAGACGTTGGTCCCGGCTGTCATTTGTGGATCTTTGATAGTCGTTACCGGTAATCAGTAATAATCTAATAAGCCCGAAAGTCTGGCAACCAGACTTGCCAAGGTATATCTTATTAACCATTGTGAAAACAGATAGGCATTCGCTCCAGCATCATCGATCATTTTCCTGCCGGTATCCCAATTTATTTTGGGTTCGGCACAGCATGTCTTCTTCTTGCAGACTTCTCTATTACTCGTCATCTCAGCAGCCACCTCCTTTCTAGTTAACCATCCTTCACACAGTCCATCCATCGTTTCTTTGGTTTTCCTCTATTATTATCGTATGCAGGCAGTTTTTCTAATATAGGCACTAGCTCCATTCAATAAAAAAATGTTAAGGAAAAGCCTAGGCAGATGATGAGTGTGCAAGGATAAATTCAAAACATGCAAACATAATCCCTAATACGACGCCAAAGTGGCAACGCACACAGATGCACTTGACTGCAAGCAATCGAAATGAGCTAAGTTCTGTTTGTACTAACTTCGGCGCATGAACGCATGCGGGTAAGTTACAAGGTAATCTGTCTTCGTATATAGGGTGTTGTGTTTGTATAGGACGACGTTTATTACGTATGAAGTTTTGTTAAAGTTAAACTTTACAATATGAGGAGGAGTACTGTATGACTTGGAGTTATTTGTATATATATCGAAGTAGTACGTTGCGTTTTGAAATAGAAAAAAAATGCACCATACCACAAAAATGTTTATTGGCAGAAAAAACCATCCTTTGGAAACTCAAACAGTACCGTACCATTAAGATTCTCGTAGGTACTTGTTAGCGATTAAAATCTTATAAAATTCTCGATCTCTTCTTAGCGTGTCGATGGCAATCTAAATTGTGTCCGCCCAGAATTGAGCCACTAGTTTGGCCTTCAGTAGCGTCCATCAGTTCCTGTAGTGAACAACCATCAGGACACGCAGGACACAATATTAAGTGCCCCATTGTTTGTGGAACAGCACCACATTTACAGTCCAGGGCAGAGTCATTAATGAATCTCCCCACCTGAGCAGGTTTTCCTTGCTGCGACCAACCTGGGTCCGGAGTCTATTTAAAGACTTCCAGGTCAGCCATGGCAACTCATGTCCAGGTGGGAGATTTTCAGCAGGTGGACCGAATGGGTCGGGTAAAGATGCACTACCTCGCCACAGCTTTAGTCTTTCCGTAGACCGCTCGCCAGTGAGTGGGGTGACACACTTCATAAAACTGTTTCGGCTTCATAATTCTCGATCGGAAATACTGAACGGAATACCTTAATACATTGAGAGAGGTCGGGTGTTGGCCAGCGCGACTGCTCAGCATGAGGTCCTGGGTTCGAATCCCGGGTCGGGCGAAGTATCATTTGGTTTTTCCATCAGGAATTTCTCAGTAGCAGCCACGGAGTCTGGATTTGTAACCGGTCGATGGCAATAAGACCGCTCCCTATTATTACATGGGCTGGCGAAATGTGAATGTACTATTATGTACACATATGCCTAACCATTCGGGAATTACAGGCGCGATGTTACGTTATTATGAAAAAAGGCGTTTTCAAGTTACAAAAATGTAAATATGCGAAAACCTAGTAACTTTGTATAAAAATATAGTAATTAAATAATCTACTACAATTTATACAATGTTGCTATTAATTTACTAAGCTAGGCAAATAATAACCATAATTTTATTTGCCATCATAATCCAAAGTTAAATTACTTAAACATAGCTTTAAAACATTGTTGCGACCCTTTCTACGGAACTTAAACGCTTCCCAAGCTAAACAGTAGCCGTGCTATGTTACAACTTAAGTGGATAAAACAGCCCACTTTACAAATTTGATTGGAAGTACCCCTTTAAAATTGTTAAGCGCCGTGATACTTTGAAACCGAAGTTTTCCAATCATTTTACTTAGCTTTAACTTAACTCTAACTTTGTAGACTTTCTTGTGTAACTTTTACTTAGTTTGCTTGTAGCTTGTTTTTTTTTAAAGCTTTTGTAAAATGTGAAGAGGTGTAAGTTTAATTAACTCGACATAAAAAAAAATCCAAAACAGTAAATAAAATAGTAGTCCGCTGGTATCGGGAGCAGGGTCCAAGCTACCATTGACAGAGCTGTCTCTGTCAAATCTCCACACAATGCGGGCCGTATCGAGGAGTACTGCCTTCTGAATCAGGCCCTTGATCCAACAGCCTTGCAAGAGCCTCAACAGATCTTTGTCGAGGCTCTTGGCCATTGACCTTAACGACAATCGGCACAATAATAGTCGAGTTCACATTGCAAATGTCGACAACCTCGTGTCCCAAGTCGACATATTTTTATTATTGTGAATGTTGGAGAATAAAATCAATGGTACTGTTAACTTGTTATGGGTTAAGATAATGTCCAAGCGACAGTAGAACACTGACTCCTAAGACACAGGGTATCCTAGTTTAGGAGTCAGGGTTTAATATATTTGTACGCCTTTCACAAATTGTGTAACACGAGCTAGATATTAAACAAATTTGTAAGGTATTTTTGTTCAACAAAGATATATTATAGAAAAAAAAAAAATGGAGATGAAGAAGTGTTTTAGTGCACTCATTTGGAGTTATATTTTAAGCCTTATTATGAAGTAACGGGTACGTAAATACTTCGATAGTTATCAGGTACAAATATAGACTTGGTGCCTTTACTCAGTAATTTCCAAGGCCAAGCCGAAAATACTTAATTAGGTACATCTGTTAAAAAAAAATCGGTACAAAAATCCAAAAGCAGTTTCATATTACAAAAGGTTTTTCATGGCAAAGTAGAAATAGACCTTGAGAAAACGTCTTTTCTTTTAAAAATCTGATATTAATTTTACAAGGCTTGCGTGTTTGTATTTTTATAAAGACTGCAATTATGCAAGCCTTGTAAAAGTCATATCAGATTTTATGATGATACCCTTTGTATTCATAGGGTATCATTTTACCCATTACTTGGGTTAAGGAGATCAGATAAGCAGTCGTTCCACGTAAATTCTGGTATGATTCAGCTGCACCAAAAACGAAACGGTGAATGGGTTGTGTGAGGAATGATATGAAAGAAAAGGTGTATATGATTGCGTGACGGTTGACAGGGGAGAATGGAAGAAAAAAACATGTTGCGCCGACCCAAAGTAAGATGGGACAAGCGCAGTAAGATGATGATGATGAATTCAGCTGCATCCGGATAGACTGAAAGCCGACCCCAATCTCGGGAAAAAGCTACGTAGATGATAATGTAAACCATTGAAAATATGAATTTATTATCCTAGATTTGAAGCTTGTCTGACAGAACTGAAGTTCTGTCAAAAACGTTTATCTTTTACTCTGTCGCACTTTTCCCAATAAATAAAATTAATTGAATTCAGGTCATTGACTCATATTAAATACAGAACCCACGAAGAAATGATTAAAATCAATTTTCTTTACTTATTTCATATTCGTATTAGATATTTCAACGTCTGACTAAGGATTATTTGCCAATAAAATAAGTTTATATGCCGTTAATATTTACGTTTATTGAAACATTAATAATCTGATCTGTCGTAAATGTCTAGACAGCTTTTTGGGAAAATCCATTTTAACCATTTAAATGCGAAAGTAACTGTCTGTCTGTCTGGTTCTATTATCTTTTCATGCCTTAACGGCTGAATGGATTTCGATAAAAATGACACACGTGTAGACCATGACTTGGAATAGGACATAGAATACTTTTTATTTCAGTGGTAAGTCATGATCTGAATAGCCTTTTCCGAACCATGCAATCGGCTTTCAGTATACCCGAATGCAGTTAAAACCGGTTTTTGGTACCAGTATTTTACATGGAGTGACTACCTATCAAAACTCCACAACCCAGTTAGTACTCCGGCCACAGAACAGTATAATAATGTCTATGGGCGCGAAATGGCGCGAACTGGGCGAACGGCGAACTGTTGCTAACGTTTTTTTTTTGTGGTTTGTGGCCTGGACTCTATGTATGCTTGACGCATTGTCGCATGGCTCACGCAACACATCGCAACGTCGCTCGTCGATATAAAAATAATTCAAAGTGGTGATATGTTAAACTAATTAAAAAATTAGGCAGTTTTTAGGTCTAGGGTGGTAGATAGGTAGACTGAAGTGAAAATTGGTAGATCTACCAAAAAGTTGGTAGATATGACATCACTGCTGGGTTAAACGATACCCTTGGTAAGACTGGTTGTCAGACTTTCGGGCAACTGATTACTTGTAACGACTGTCATAGATCTACAAAATAATGTCAACCGAGACGTACGGCTTAACGTGCTTTCTAAGGCATGGAGAAAACTAAGTAAGAATTGGATGGTCACCCATCCACGGACCAAACTTGTCCATCGCAGCTTAACCGTGAAAATTGACTCGTGCGGTTGTTATCATTTAGCCAAGAGCTCCAAGCGCTAAGCACATGCAGGGATAATCTTGGACCTCCAGACAGGTGGAGCCGCTGATAAAAGCTAGTATTGAAAAAGTACTAGCAGGCTGAAAAAAAAATGAATCAGCTGATTGACAATATTATAAATTTGCAGGTGATAGCAGTCTGATACTAGACTTTTATTAAGAAATAGGATCAACACTAAGCCTGCAGTGCTTTTTCATCAGACCTGGATTATATTCACATCGTAGTTTAATATTATCTTAAAGAAAAAATGTTTGAATAAAAGTTAGAAGCTTTGATTTTTTTTTTAAATAATTACGCCAACAGTACCTACATACATCAAACATTCAAGAATAAAAATGCATAGGATAAGGTTATTATGTAGGTACCAATTACAGGTGTACACAACATGGCATTTGATGGCTTTACTTTTCTGCGATTCAAACTTATTTAAACTCTTTCCCCGACTTCATTAAAAGTAAGTAATACGGTAATGCAGTTATGGTAAAGATAATATTATTAAGCCTTCAGCCTGTTTATAAGGTTCATTTTCTGCGAAGCCTTTTTCCAGCTATGCGGTCACCTTCCAGTCTACGTGGATAAAGCTGAATTAATTAAATTTTAACTTTATATGATCACTTTTTTTTTAACTCTGTCGCATAGATTTTTTTTTGTAACCCGATACTAGAACCTAAAGCAATATTATAGATTGATTTTTAAAACTAATATATAAACACGGAAAATAAAAATATATCGTTGGTATATTCCGATCGATTAGCGGAGAACGCAGCGAACCAGCAAAAAGCGTCACAGGTCCTACCTGCCTTTGACTTTCGACTCAAAAAAAAGTACGCTGTACAACCCAGAACACCATACTTTTCTTATAAAATGTTCCTTCCTTCAGCCGACTTCAGGTACAGTCCTACCATAGATAATTTATAATTTTACCTCTGCATTGTGGCTCCCCCCCTAAGGTGCGGCAAAAATACTAACTACTTTATTTCTGGGATTTAATTAATGAAACATGTTAGATAAGGAGTATTAATGATTTAATTATGTAAATAATAATAAAAGAATAATATATTATCAAATTGAAATAATTTTAAAGTCAAACTACAAACATTTAATATTTCGAAACATAAATTTATGTTATACTCAATACTAAATTATACAAAACCCTTATAATAAACTAAATAATGCAACTATATAAAGTTAAACAATATTAAACCTAAAAAAAAATAAAAAAAAATTACAATAGCTTAAAAACTCAGTAGTTCCAAAACAGCTTTTAACTAAACTAATTTTTTCTTAACTTGGGAGGACTTAAGAGGTTTTCTAACTCCTGTTATAAGTGAGTTAGAACTTAATTAAAGCCTAATTAAAATCTCATTACCCCCAAAAACTTCCTAGTACGACGAAGTCACATGTCGATGACATTTTAATGTCTTTATTTCTGGCTGCTGCCGCTTCTTCCGAAAGCTCACCAATAGGTAATAATAGTGCATTTTGTATCATGACAGATCAATGCAAAAAAACCTTGTGGTCAGAAGTTGGCAGATAAAACCATGGATAGGCTTGGACAATTTGCCTGGCAGTTTCCATAGCAAACTCTTCAAACTTGTCCGGGTTTATTTCGTAGCTAGAATTTAAAGCTTGCAAAATGGTGACACAACGTTCTATTAAGTTCCTACCGATTTCTGTAATTTCCTATGAAATTTCAGGATTCTCACAGAACTTTCAAGACGTCAAGCCAATTGTTCCGACTCGCCAAGAATCCATCTTTCATGTAGTGATTTTTTTCCTAGTGTCAGTGATTTTTTGGCATAAATGTATAAAATTCGATATTTCAGTTCTCCGAAATCAATGTTTTCTTTATCGCTTTCATCGAATCTCATCAAATACGAGCTCAGCCTTTAGTAACGGTCAACTTCGTGTCGTTGCCATACCTCAACCAAATTTCAAAGACATACATGCGTGAAAATATAAACTTCCGACTTGAACATGCAAGAGAAACAAAACTTTAAATAAATAAGTGCAAAATAAAAGAAATTCGACGATATTTAAAAATGCTACGTGTTCGTAGCAAAGTGCAGCACCAAAATAACTCTAAATGGGGAAAAAACGGGGAATAGATTACAGTGAAATCATAAAGAATAACGTATTATCTAACATATAAAAAAAACCGAGACCTAATTATGCGGAAGTGTAAACTAAAAGTCGAGATGTGTTTATCTATTAATTTAAAATGCTCTCGAAAAACAGTATCTCACGTAGAAATCAAAATTTAAGAAAACAAATTATTTTCAAATTCTAAATAAAATTTAAAAATAATGTACACTCACCTGCAAAATTGCATAGATACCTTAGTGTCTATTTTCCCGTGAACGTCTGAGTTCAAGTTTTGGAAAATAAAATAGATGGCGTTGGTTTCTTCACAACTACATAATTATGACTACATAGTTGAGAAGAAACCAACGCCATCTAGTTTACGAAACGGTTTAACTCTTCAATTCCCAGTGACACGTGTACGTGACAGAAGATTAATGGTTTTTTTCGACCACAAGGCAATCATACTTTTAATTTCTACCTAAAGAATAATAAAAATTGTATGTGTCCTTTAAAGACTTAACTTTACACAATGGCGATATCCAGTGTCACCTACCGATAGGAATATATTGATTAAAGAGCTAAAGAGTGGGTATTCAATTTAATAATATGATATTCGAGTTGGTAGTTACTTAGCAACAGGAGAAAAGAGCAGATTATCCATTTTCTTTGATGCTGCAATGTATTTATAAGTCGTGGTCTACCAGTTCTTTGTTGGTGTTGCAAAGAACCGTCCTCTTCAAATCGTCGTACCCATAGAACAACTGTGTTTCTCTACAACTATAAAACAAAAATATAATACCCAATAATGATTATTATATCGTGTGGTAACTAAAAAATAATGGAGTTTTTTTTTGTAAAAGCAGTACCTTGATTATGAAAAGCAATTATTTGAGCGCTTGTAACGAAATCAATATGCTATGTACGCTTCAAACAACGTCTTCATTTTGATAAAATAAGTAATTTACCAGATTAAAAATAAAAATCGCAATGAATTTAGCGAACGATCAATTGAGCTTATACTTAACCCTCTCAAGTTTGAAAACTGAAACTTAGAAAATCAGATACTTATATATAAAATTTTAGCATAGTAGGTTCATAATTAGGAACAATTTTCTTTTAAAGAAACTATTAATAAGAATGTTTGAAGATACAAAAAGAAACTACAAAAATATTTTATCATTTAATTTTAAAGCAAAGCATCGCCATCTAGTAACATCATAATTAAATTTTGTTCTTCGATAACTGGTTTTACGCTAGATGGCGTTATTTCTCGCTTCACACGATTTTGTTTCGATACTGTCCATGGACTTTTGCAGCCCACTGTACATACCATGTTCTTGGAAATCCATCATGAATATAAATCGATTGTGTTACAGTTTTCCAGGAATGAATGAACAAAGACACGTAAAAATTGCTTGAGTCACTGATAACGCGTCGGTGCATCTGCGGTATTCACACTTTTGATGACGAAATGGGTATGAAAGTAATTTTTTTTTTATGTATGGCATCTCGCAGTTCAATCTAGGAGGTTGTCGTCTGCTTAACCGGTCTATCCTGTGGATGCCTTGAGTTTAAGGCCTCCAGCCAGGGCATGAAAGTAATTAGTCAAGTGCGGTTAATTTATATTTTTGTTAATTTTGGACTTAGTAGATGTTATAGTGATTATTACTTTTAGAGAATCGCAGAGTGACATTGGGTGATTTTTCGCACTAGGGATTCCAATACAAACTGCGTCTGCGAAAACCTTAAGCGGCGTAAATATGGTGAACGTATTATTGGTATAACTCTATTTTCGAGCCGTTTGGGGTTGAAACTCTCGGGCCGTCCGAGTGATCACAGCCTTTTTAAGGAAATTTCAAAGCGCTTAGTTGACACTTCCCGTGACCCAATGGCTGGGTTTTATCTTGGCTTGAGGGTAAGCGTTGCCATACAACGTGGTAACGCCGCCAGTCTGTTGGACACATTACCAGTTGACAGCTTTGAGGAAGAGTTTTTGACGCCTTTTTAGTTTATTGTTAGTTAAGTTACTTTAGATTAGTTAGTCGTTTTAATTTGTATATGTATTTAGTTATTTTGTGAAATTAATTGACAGATCAGTCAGTAGCAGCAAGCTATCAGCGACCTTACTATTACCATAAATAAAGATCACTCTCGCAGTGACGCAAAATCAGAGATGAACTGTGAAAGCACTGTAGATACAGTCAGCTACAGTTTGCGAAGACCCAGTTGTGTTCGATTCATGCCGTAATCCATTCATACGTCTGCCTGAAGATATTGATCTTTATTCAATAGCGCATTAGACCTATTGTTATTTAAATGCAGAAGGTGATAGCTGATTTTTAAAGTAAATTGAAGAAATTTGAATAAGTCATTATTATCTTAGAATTCGTCAGTCTCTAGTTAGACAATACAGCTTAATTTTTTAAATTTAGTTTATATACAGACAGGTTGCGCAAAATGTAATTGGATTTTTCCATCAGAAATTTCTCAGTGGTAGCCCGTAGTCTGGAGTCGTCCCGGTTGATGGCGATAGGCTCGCCCTTATTACATGGGACTCAAATATAACGCTTGGATTACAAGCGTGGTGTTACGTTATACAGGCTGTAAAAACCATGACATATCCGTCGTCTACACATACTGTACATCAAATTAAATAAGGTTGAGCAAGAATAACTACCGAGTCTTACATGGCCGTATCTATAAATAAGTGGAAGTGATAATTTGAGCAAAATAAATTATTTTAGATTCCTTATTATGCTTGAAGTTAGAACTGTCAAAAGTTAGAATTCTTAGCTTTGGTTTCTTTAACGGTTCTCACTTCGTTCAAATTCTTGTCTAATGCATAAAAAATGGTGGCATAAGTAATTACTTAAACTCAAATTAATACTTTAACTTGACTATAGATACCAGGGTTAGTCTCTCCGATAAAAGCCAGTATTAGCCACCTAGTCTAAAATTATACATAAGCGAGCGATTAGTCTAAGGCAACTTGACTATAGATACACGTGTTAATCGTCTTTGTACACCCGTTAGGCAATTGTGTACTGACACAGAATATCTGTAGCATGATTTCAAAAAGCGTGTGTTGTAGATTAAATTGTTTGCATGAAGCGACTGCCTAATTGACCTCCACAATCCGGTGACTGAATAATACGATACCCCTTGGCAAGAGTGGTCGTCAGACTTTCGGGCCATTGACTACCTGACACGACTACCAAAGACCTACAAATGACAGCCGGGACCAATAGCTTAACGTGCTTCCCGAGCCTCGGCTGTCACACAAAGATGATTTAATAAAATAGAAAAAGAATACATCTCATTAAAATTATTCCGTTAGTAATTTTCACAACAAGCTAATAACAAACCAATTAGTACCACCCAACCCTCTTAGATCGGTCTGCCAGATTGTCTGCGAAAAAAAGACATTCTCAGAATAAAGTAAATTAATATTTCTTTTGCTTTTTAATTTATTCTTCCTGTTATACTTAAAAACAGTTGTCGTGGGATGGAATGTAGGTGTTACGACAAAGGTTGGATTAATTATCTTGATATTTTTATTTTGCTTTGGTGTTTATTTTTGTTTATTCAGTACTACATAACATAACATCATGCCTTGTACTCTTCGAAGGATTAGGCAGAGGTGTACTTAAGAAGTACACCCACATTTCGCCAGTAACGTTTAAGTTCCATGTAATAGGGGGCGAGCCTATTGCCATCAACCGGGCACAAATTCAGACTACGTCGCCGACCCGAGAATTGAACCATGATCTCAGTCGCGACCACTACAACAACGTGGCAGTCAGACACAGTACTACTAGATTTTTAACTTCCTACATTGATATGTCAGTAATATTTAAATTTTACAAAAGTCGTCATGGCGATGATTAAGAGAGAGAGGCATTTGTCATGATGATCATACGTCTTTGTAGCCCTATTTTGAACACGTTAATGACAAAAGTAGGTATTTAAATTAACCTATATCAGTAAATAAATACCTACGCCAGTTCAATTGTCCATTTGCTAAAACTGTCCCTGGCAGTAAGATATACGGTCAACGATCACAGGAAATGAAATGGCTCAATACTTCCGATCGACTTTGTTTGTTTCGTATATGACAATAAATTTAGATAAGATAAATGAAACACGGAGCAATATGGTACCTTATATTGATGGGTCTATTTCATATTGTATCGACGAATACACATCTCGGGCATAGGTCAATACCTTATTACAATTGTAACGACTGTCAAAGATCTACAAGCCGGGACCAAAAAGCACGTTAAGCCACGTGCTTTTCGAGACACGGAGGAAACTCGGTATGTGATATGTATCAACCTAGGCAAACACAGCTTAAACAGAAGATAGACCCGAGCGGCAATTTTTACTAACGAGCACGTGGGACTTGAACAATACAGGTTAAATGTGGGTGTACTATTAGTTACACCTCTGCAGTTCGAAGATTACAGCCTTAAGCTAACAAAAATAACATCCTACCAACTCGTCCCCATTAATTTTATTTTCGGTAACCAAGCAAAGAATATAGGTTATAATAATCGTTGTTTTTATACCAATGAGTTAATATTATGTGGGTCGCGTAGGTAGATATTTATGAACAGGAAACATTGGTAAGCACCTACATAAGGATATTTAGGGAAACAAAAGTCTTGATGAAATATATATTACTAGCGGCCCGCCCCGGCTTCGCACGGGTGCAACGTAGATACTAATGTTTTCTCTACTATAATATGCATTATATAATTATATAAACCATCCTCTTGAATTACTCTATCTATAAGAAAAAACATCACATCAAAATCCGTTGCGTAGTTTTAAAGATCTAAGCATACATAGCGACAGACAGACAGCGGGCAGCGATTTTGTTTTATACTATGTAGTGATATATTGTTGTTACACCTACGAGATCATTTAAAAATATATTATCATGTACATATGTTCTCATCTTCCTGTCCTTGTCCCATTCTACTTGGGGTACTTCAGTTTTATTATGGTAAAATTCCGGTTCCCAATGTAATGAACTTCAAGCTTTACAACAGAAATAGAATGAGTCTCACTTTTTACGATTGAAGGGGAAAATAATTCCGTGGGGATCGTGTGAATAACGCTATCAAAAATGAAAAACGTTATTTTCCTTAATTTTTTGTTTATTAATCACTACATGGTATAAAACAACTGTCTGTCCCTACGTATGCTTAAATCTTTAAAACTGCGCGACAGATTTGGTTTGTCAGATGTGGGTTTTTTTTTAATAGATAGAGTGATTCAAGAGGAAGTTTTATATGTATAATACATGCATATTATATTATAGTAGAGAAAACATTAGTATCTACATTGCACCCGTGCGGAGCCGGGGCGGGTCACTAGTGATCTTATAACATTTTGAACAGGTCTTATAAGTCCAAATTGCAGCTCACTTGTATCTATTTATTAATTATTGGCTAATAACGGTATAGATAGATGCATCCAATCATCTCAAATCTATCAGAGCAAATGAAGCATTCATGCATTGAACAGCATTAGCAATATTACCATCACAATGGAGCCATCAAGACATTAAGTCATTTACATATGTACACTGTACAGGCCTTGTTATCAAATGCACTGGGCCTTGCAATTAGATTACACTTCATGCCCTGTACAGATTGGTGAACTGTGGAGGAGCTTGTGGCTAAATAATATCAGCCCCTCGGGTCGCTCTTCAGGTTAAGCCGCGCTTGCCTGGGTTGGTCTGTGGATGGTGACCGCCCATTACATACCGAGTTTCCTCCGGGCCTCGGAAAACACGTTAAGCCGTTGGTCTCGGCTGACATTTGTACGTCTTTTGACAGTTGTTACAGGTAGTCAGTGGCCCGAAAGCCTGCCAACCAGTCTTACCAAGGGGTATCGTATTACCCAGCACTAACTGGGTTTTGGAGGTCAGATAGGCAGTTGCTCCATGTAAAATACTAGTATTCAGCTGCATCCGGTTAGACTGGAAGCCGACCCCAACATAGTTGGGAAAAGGCTAGGCAGATGACAGATTGCTGAACTGTAGTATTAAAAGTATGTACATAAGGAGAGCCACATAATGTGTTTTGGGGGACTGTCTCTTGTAAACTCGACGTTCGAAAAGTGCTATTTTGAATAAATGACTTTTGATTTGATTACATGACATGAACATGCCAACCGGAACATCGTTCCGGTCTGGATGCATCAAATAGTACAGTGATCTTGGAGGTATGTTAAGTTATAGTATTCAAAAAAATTGTGAACAGTGACATCTCCATAACTAGATGGAGTTCCAGGTATGGTCTGGAACAAAAAAAATTCGCAATGACGGGGAGGGCAAGTGCGTTTCAGCTTCGTTACGGTACTTTTACACCTATTATGTGGCAAATCAAATCAAAGCATTTATTTCAAGTAGGCCAATTACAGGCACTTTTGAATTGTCGAAACAAAGACAGCAATAAAAAATGAAGCTACAGTCCCTGTCACAAGACATAATAACTGTGAAAGTACTGTAGTTGCCCATTCCAAAGCGTAGATCTCTATGGAGAAGAATGGGCAAGAAACTCCTTGGACACTCTTTTAAATCATAATGTTTTTACAAAAATCTTGGATACATCATTCTTGTCGCTCTTGTGTTATTACATGTATTAGTGGTAGTGTTGACATCTTTTTGGGGCTGACTGTACTGTTAATATGCATCTGCACCACCCTTCAGGATATTCAATTCAATTCAATTCATTTATTGCATCAAATATGGTAGGTACATGAAGTTCTTATATAAAATATTTAGTAAGTAACACACATTTGGTCAATACATAGCATGCAATTTTTACACTTATGATATTAATTATTACTAGGTAACTACATTTTGTCAAATTATGTACTTAACAGTTAAATATATCTGTGCTTTGGTGTATAAAATTTATAGGGACACTTTTGAAAGAACTCATCCATCGAATAAAAACACTTTAGTAACAACAACTTCCGCAACGCAACACAAAACTTATTGAAGGGTAGTTGAGTAATTGTCCCAGGCAAAGCATTGTAAATTAGGGGAGCCATGTAAACGCAGCTCCGTCGAACAAGTTCTAGCTTTGGAACGGGCATTTCAAAATCTAAATGTGTAGCTTTAATTTTATTTTTGTTATCTTTCTGTACAAATAGTTCTAGATTGGACCTCACAAACCTGGCATGATACGGCCGGCTGGATAATAAAGGCGTTTATCAAACTTACAGTGATAAAAAAAAAAAAACTTTATTTCAGACCCATTACATCGCCCATAAATGGTTTGTGTGTTAGTAAATGATTATTCTTATATGCTATGTTAGTATTATTAGTCCTTTACTTATTTACTTATAGCTAACTCCACCCAACGCCTTTGGATGGGGCAGTCCGGTCTGCCAACAATCACTTTCAGAAAAATAAATGTTAAATGATATTCCATTCCCAACTATTATTTTTGTAAGTCACAAACCAACATCATCATTCACTTACCCATAACAATCTTCTCCAAATTTTCCACTTGTATGTAATAAACCTGCCTTCTTCATCATTAAGCCTGTTTGTTATTACTACGGTCAACACGATAAATAACTTGGGCGTTCAAAACGAAGAAAGTACCAAATAAATTCCGGTTTATTCGGGGCCATTCGGCTTTTTTCGGCAATTTTCGACAGTCATCAATAAAACATTATGATGGAATGCCGTCACCGAGATTGTAAGCAGTGATTTAAGATTACCAACTGTTTTCCTTGTAAATTACTTGTGACCCTCCTTGTAGCGTGCTTTCTTTGGCGAATGGATTTTCATATTTTAGTTTCATTAAAATAAAAGAGATAGGTCTAGATTGTAAAACAATTAAAGAACGGCGTAGCAGCTACGGCGTAGGCATACGCTACGGCGTAGCTGCCTACGCCTGACCTAGGCGTACACCGTAGCGTGGCGGTGTTACAAAAACTTAAAAAAAAACCACTATCGAGATTGTTAAAGGTCGAGTAGAGAACAAACTAGTTCTTCTACCAACCATACTGATTAGCCCATTAGGAACAAAAACAAATTGCGTAGTCGCTACGTCGTAGACATAAATTCTACGACTACTACGTGGTCGTAGCAAATCACTGATTGCTTCTTCAAATGCTAAGTGAAAAACGACCACGTTTTTAAAGAGGACACTTACACGGGCGCTATGTATCCTTAGTATTTTTTCTGTTAAACCGTGTGTGAAATGCTACGCTGTGACTTTACGAAAAAAAAATAAGGTGTCACAGAATCGTAAGGGTCGATTGAGGTTGATGTCGAGTTGAAACGCATTGATGCGTTAGATAGGACTTTGTAAAGAATAGGGTATTTAGAATAATTAACCTAACCAACCATTTTTTTTTTATTGTGTTTTTTTTATTATGTAAGTATTATTAATTTTATTTGATTAGTGTGAATGTGAGGACAATGTGGGTAATTTTCTTTTGCTTTTTTGTTTAGTTTTACGATTATCTGGCAGTTTGAGTACTATAAACGACCTACGCAAATGTTGTTTCTTGGTATTGTTCCTCGTTTTGTTATGCTCCTTGAGTTACGAGTCAAGCTACATAATAACTGACAAATGCTTGCACTGACTGGACAGGTCCACTCAAATCTGTGTGGTTCTTTCTGCAAAAGACCATCTCAGACTCACATCTGTATAGTCCTCATGTGAGTTGACCAAGATTATGTCTGGACCTTAAAAGGCACTATGACCTCTGAGTTTGTTTCGGCTGTTTCTTCTCAGAGTAGTCAGGACCGAAACACCGGCCTCATCTATTTTTAAAAAGAAGACGATTAAAAGTGTTTGGAAAAATCTATTTGCAAAAATAATCATCATTTCATTTCAACCAGGCGAGCACTGTGTGGGTTGAAAGAGGTCGCATGTCTTCGAATTTTTGGTTCTAGGACATGTAGTTTCCTCACGATATTTTGAGAGCAGATGTGATTAAAAAAATTACACGAAGTAAACTGCCTGCCTAGGTTCGAACCCCTACCATCGACACGTAAGTCGGGGCCGTTTCCCCACAAAGATTAATTTGTAAAGTAAAAATTTTAGTTACCGTGAACTCCCCGGTTTGCAGTTTTATGGAAAACTACTTTTTTTTTGCAATAGTATTGATTTCCATGTCCCCCCATAGAAATTTTTCGTCGGTTACTAAAAAAATAAGTAGTAGAAAAAAATTCTAAGTGGGGGAGCCCACTTAGAATTTAACTTAGATTTTTTTTTTCTTTTTTAAACTGATGTACAATCAATCACAAAGAGCACAAAAAACGGTACAACAGAAAAAGACTGATTGACATCTACTCGATGTGAATCTTACATGCACATACATAATTAGTTCAGAATGATGTTCTGAATACGTGGTACCCTACCACCCTGTTATAGAGGAGCCTTTTACTAGACACGTTCCTAACTTCGAAGTAAACACTCTCATAATTGAATAAGATAATATTATTGTTACAATATTACTCCTACGTAAAATTGGAAAGTTTTGTTGACTATAGGCATCTTCTATCTTTCCAACGAACATGTAGGTATTGAAGTTAGTAATTGAATTAAATAACTTATACATACGTGTTTTGAAAGTATCACAATGGGTCTAAAAATACTCTTAATGAAGCCGAAAGGAATCTTCTAATTACCTACGGAGACATTGGGCATCAAAGTTCCAACTTTAAAAAGAAATACAAGTATTTTGTTATAACTTTAATTGAAATACCTCCTTGACTCTCGTGCTATTTAATGCATTCATCAGCACAATGTTTTATTTGCGATACATTGAGTGCTATCGTAATAAGTGTTTTTTTACTCCAAAATAAAATATTTTCCCAGCAATAATTTTTGCGTAGAGTTACTTAATTTGATGCACAGAATGCTTGGTTGACGGCTTCGTGAAGGGTCCGTTTACTCCTTGTATGTGAAGGTTTGGGTAAGTACCTCAAAATAATATTAGCGACGAAAACTGTTCTTGAAAGTTATGTTAAGTTTAAGAGAACTTTGTTACCCGATTGCACGAAGCTTAAAATAAAAAGGTATGACTTTGACAGTTTTTTTTTTGGTTCAATTTGAGTTATCGAAGTCACCAACTAGTTAGGCAGAAGTGTACCGCCAAGCCAAGAAGCCGGCAATCAAGCATTCTGAACATCAAATTAAGTAACTCTACGCAAAAAATATAGCTGGGAAACAATTTTTTTTGGCGATAAAAAACTACGTTTTACGGTAGGACTTAATGTAAATCACTCAAAACATTGTTCTGATGGATGCATTAAATAGTAAAAAAAAAAAACTTGTGAAAAACTTGGAAATTTGACCCCCAATATCTCCGTAACTAGAATGTTCCCAGGTATGGTCTAGAACAAAAAAAATATCGCAATGACGAGGCACACAAGTGTCTTCGGCTTTGTTAAGGATCGTATTACACCCATTATATCACGTCCACATTTTCCTGACTCATGTTTAAGTACTATGTAACACAGATTGTATGAACTTGGACGAAGCGAAATGAGTACGTAATCATAGTAGCAGATTGCGTTCCGTAGTTCCTGTGAGGTTCTATTTCTGAGGGTAGCCTCATTAAAAAAGATGTGAGTTTATTTAGGTATAAAACAGAGGGCGATCCTCTGGTCATCATTATATTTGCTCGGAATCACCCACTGCTGAGTAAAGGCCTCCCTTCTCCTCTGCCACATTTCCCGGTTCTATGCGTCCTTTATCCAGGTGTTTCCTGCGATTTTGACGATATCGTCGACCTTAACCTCTGGTTATCACAGAGCATAATTTTTTTCAATGTAACCTTATAAATTTTAAACAAATTTTGAAGGTCAAAATACTAGGCTAGACACCCCATGGCTAGACTAAGACAGTTTATTGAATCCCTTTTCATATAAACAGAAAATACGAGATATAAGAGAAGCAAGACACGTAAACAAATTAACGTTCACAAAGAGGCGTCGAATACTCACACAAAAGAATATTATATCTAATTTTGTATGAAAGAGAGAAAACCTTTATGAAATTACTTTATATAGCTTCATTGACAAAGCTTTAGAAAATTAATTATTATAGAGATTCGAGACAGCTGGTAATGTAAGAACGATGTCGTTGCTATGGTAGATGTAGAAACGGAGAAAGTCTCAAAGCAGAAATACTCAAAAACCCAGTATGTCGGTGCATTACATACGCGTAGAAACCGCGGGGAGCATGCGGGGTTCGGGGTACTGAACCCGGGCTGTGCGAAATTTATTGCGCGACCTTCCACTACTCAGCTCACAGATACGGTACACTCCGGGCATTTTTTTGTACGGTCTTCACACGTTGTACTTACATGTTAAAAAAATTGTGGTTATACACCTATTTATACCATCCACTAGTTTTATTATAAAGTCCCAACCGAGTCTATTCAAGTAACAACTTTCATAGCAAGTGGTACTTATTTCGTAGAAAAACTTTGGGCGTTTTTATACGCCCGTTACATGGAACGGGCGTATAAAACGCGGCGAGGTGTTTGGTGTCTTGAAAAATTTGAAATACCTATTTGCATAATCTAATGTCCTTGTCGTGTAGGTTTCAATGACCAGTTTTAATTGGAAGTTTTTTTTTCATACTAAATAGGCTTGCGTTTGGCTGCCTTGCACCTCGCCTGATGTGACAAAGTGATGGTGCGGCCTAGGGTGGAGCACGCTAGAAGAAACCGATTCACTCGAACCTTGAATAGATCCAGATTTTAATGATCAGGGATCAGAGAAGCCGGCAGTAAAATATATCTGGAGGCTGATGTATGTGTTGGGGGTTAAATCAATGAGCTTTAAAGTCATACTCCCCTCTTATTTCTTTGATCCACCCTGTAGTTTTATTCAAACTTTTCGTCTTTCTTCCACAGTGGTAGAACACTCCCGTCCGCGCGTGTGCTCGCTACCAGAGAAGCCGTACAATCCTCGGGTGTCGGACGACCTGTACCGTCTGCGCACCTTCAGCATTACCACCAAGGGCGGTGTGGTCAACTGTGGTGACTCCATCTGCAATCGCCGGAGTCGATCCAATACCTCCGTCAATTCTACTAATAGCAGGTAAGACTTAAAGACAATTATAATATTCACCTAGCGACTGAATTTCTGTGAAAGCACGTTAAGCCCTTGGTCCCGGCTGTCAATTGTAGATCTTGGACAGCCGTTACAGTTAGTCAGTGGCCCGAAAGTCTGACAACCAGTCTTACCGAGGGTTATCGTGTTACCCATTGCTAACTGGGTTGGGGAGGTCAGATAGGCAGTCGCTCCATGTAAAATAATGGTATTCAGGTGCTTCCGGTTAGACTGGAAGCCGACCAAACATAGTTGGGAAACAAACATTTAAATTTACATACACAAACATCCCGACCCTGAACAACAACCTGTAGGCCATACATACAAATATTTGTTCCGTGCAGGAATCGAACCCGCGACACGCAGTGCAGCAGCCAATCGCTCAGCCATTGCGCCAATCATGCCGTCAAAGATACTAATAGTCGTACGCAATATATTATTTCAAAGTGTAACAGTGTGAACGCAAACACAGGTGTACTATCCATTTTTTCACGCTATTTGACGGCAGTCCAACACGGCCGGGAATTGGGGCAGAACCAACGACTTAGTGTGATTTTTGAGGCATGGGAATTGAACCCAGAACCTCACACTCAGATTTTCTGCTTGCGACCACGAGACTAACAGTCTCGATCGAGCCACTACGCATCACATTTCAATACAAAGTCCCAGGTTTTGTAGTATGTGATGAAATTTCAAAGTTCGAAAATGATATACGAGTATGTGCGATAGCCTTTTCGCGACGACTTCAGTACAGAGAAAAGTTGAAACACCTCTAACTGACTTTAATTAAATGAATCCACGTGGAAAATTATATCTGACAAAGTTATACACTAGTTTTGTCATTAGTTGTGACCAAATAATAGAAAAATTGACACTGATTAAAAGCTATGGTGCAAAAGAATCTTTATAGCTGCTAGTCACGACCCATTTTTGCCTGAGCCGGTGCCAGCTTCAGCTTATTTAAGTTTCTAGCTAGAAAGAGAGGCGATTTTTAACCGACTTCAAAAAAAGGAGGAGGTTCTCAATTCGGTTGTATATTTTTTTTTTGTGTTTGTTACCTCATATCTCCGTCATTTATGAACCGATTTGAAAAATTCTTCTTTTATCTGAATGGATTTACTTTCCGATTGGTCCCATAGAAATTTCATCAAAATCGGTTCAGCAGTTTGGTTTTGAAATCAAAATAACTGGAAAAAATGTCATCCAAGTAAAAGGAATTGCGAAATTGATACTTGACAAGGATTTGTGTGTGATACGATAACTAAAAAGGGTAAAATAAAAACTTTTTTGCAAAAAAAAACCGACTTCCAAAAAAAAACACTAAAAAAGTGGAAAATAACTTTACTTTTGGAAGTCGGTGGCAAAAAAGTCAATGAAACAAACAATAGTCACCGACTTCCGAAAGTAAAGTTATTTTCCACTTTTTAGTGTTTTTTTTTTGGAAGTCGGTTTTTTTTTGCAAAAAAGTTTTTTGTTCATATAATTTAGTTCATAAGTCAAGTCAAGCTCATATCACATTAGTGATCGGTAAGGTAGATAGATTTTTTGTACATGCTCCATGCATAGACATGTTTTGTTCAACAATATTTATTGAAAATACCGTACATGCGTCTAAGAATAAAAGTGAAAATGTTCCTTTGCCGAATACAATTACATAATATATCTGATTCTGTTATATTTTGCCTTTGTGTATTTATAAATGTTATTTGTATGATGTACCTACAGGCTATAGTATATTTCATTCTATTCTAGTTGTTATTTAGGGTCGGGTAGCTTTCGGGACCGGGACCGCGGTCCCGGATTCCCCCTATAAATAAAATGATTATTTTTAGTGGTATTTCGGGACCACAAGAAAAAAGAAGAGTAAAGCAAATATTTGAATGTCTTCAGTTTTTCCAACTCTGAAACGCGATGAGAAAAGAAAGAAGTATAACTAGGCTAGCATAAGCTCAAGGTGATATGTATCTTGGAACGCGCATAGAGTCCTCGACAGAACCGGCATCAGGGGGGTTGCCCGCCTCAGACTCTGACATGGCGTAGGTGTGCGAGCAAGAAAACCACACACACTCAATCAATCTTGTATTGCGTTTAACTAAATCACACGTGCACGAAATACGTTAAGGTGGAAGTAGGTGAAGAGACAGTTTCAGAGTGGTGCTGTCGCTTCCGCGGTTCGTCTACGACTGCCCGTCCAAAATGGCGTCCAGCCCACTATGACTCTGCCCACGTGACCTGGCCACGTGCTTCACTAACCACCGTTACAATTCAAATCAACAACTTTTAATTAAAAATCAACCGGATATCTGACATGTATTTTAATCATTATGGGTAAGTGAGTGAGTGGTAGGTAAGGAATACTAGAATATAATTATGATTGAAATACCACCTTGTATGCATGCAGGCCTAGTACTTTTTGTCGCCTAAGACGATTTTAGATAGTATAATATTATCACTTGCTGCTCAGTTAGCTCTTGTAAAATAAGCAACGCTAAATCTCGCGGGCACCTGCTCCGTACAACCCGCGTGAGTTTTGGGACTATGCGACTATCAGACTGTTCCTCTAAATTAATGTTGATATCATTTTATCATCGGTCCTTTGGAACGTAGACAATTTTTGTTTACTAAACAGTTTTTGTTAACTAATATTATTTAGTTGCTTTTATAAAAGGATAGTTGTAGCGATAAAATAAAATATGTATCAATCATGTATAAGAGAAGAGAGAGAGAGAAGTATGAAGAAGATGATTCGCGCGCACGTAGTGCTTTCTCTCCCACACATTTATTCTGAAGTTGCTTCTTTATGCGGCGTCAGGTTGCTATTTGGCCAATCACATCCCTTTGTCAAGGTCAACAGTTCTAATAACGGTCCAAGACACAACTGTGTTTATTTATCTTGTGGTCCCGAAATACCACTCAAAAATAATTACTGTATTTATAGAGGTGGCTTTCGGGACCACGGTCCCGGTCCCGAAAGCCCCCCAACCCGTTATTTTGTAGCAGTTATAAAAATACGAGGAAAACAAAAGCTGGTTTCTGGTACTAAAGATAAGTACCAGACCAGTTAAACGACCTAACTCTTCTCCGGTGGCATGTCCATCCATATAAACGTATACGTCTGGGATCATTAACCATAAATCAATCTGCCTACTCCGATTTATGTTTATCGTAACCGTGCGCCGCGTGACGCCCGCGTCTAGCCATCGCATCGTCTAAACCGGGTACGGCGGCGCGGCGTAAAGTTGATTCAGGATTTGTTTGCATGCGCCGTGCATACGCCTGGCGTCGTGAACAAGACTCCATAGAGCTTCATACGTAAGTATAAATATCAACAGTCAATTGCCAAGAGGCATTGTTGGTAAACGTTTCTGAAATTGTACTTGTAACAAGCTTACAATATTTTTTTTAAACAATCTTCTAAATAAACGTATGACATCATTTTTTTTCGTATTCTTCTCAGTCAACCTTTTTAATTGATACCGAAATAACTATTCTGTCATCTTTGGGAGTCCGCCATATTGGATTTAGAATGACGTCACTTAGCTAACCATGCATTACCGTCAAAACTAAACGAGTGCTAACTAAAAAAGATGCAAAGGATCCCTTGTTTTTGAGGAAGGGATATGGCGTAAGTTCCAATTCTGAATAGGTACTCGCCAAAAAAAGGTCCTGGTATTGTTGTATCGAAGTTAGTTTCATTAGTACTACTGCATTTTAATATATCAATATTTTACCTATGTGTTGTCTGCACCTCGTCTTGCACACATTGCAAACAACACTTGTATTACAAACACCACTCCCTGCGCCAAAAAGCCCTCTTCGGTTCTTTAGTCGCGGGGAATGGTGTCACGTCGCTTCCACGGGCAAATGCCAAATGATCGCACAATGACATTAGTGCACAAGTGAAGTATTACTAACATAGTTTTAAGGTTATATTAGTCTGTAAGGTATACATATATCTATGGGCCAAAATTGCCTGTGAATAAATGAATGTTATGTTATGTTTGTTTACCCTTGCTGAAATAACTTAAGTCTGGAATCTCAGAGGATCTTGAACTACACCTCAGTCGGCAGTCGTGCGGTTGCGTGTTTGAAACTATCAGGACCTACTTCCGGTGAAGGAAAACATTCTTACTAACGACGGTAATATCATGGCTTAAACCACGTTTTTAGTAAACCTATTTCTTTGTAATGAATACTTAGGATCACGAGAATAATTCATTTGATAAATGCACGGGTAAGGAGAAAGTGCAGTAGCAAAAGTTTGCCATTTTTTTCAAACTTTATAATAAAAGTGGTCAGAATTTATAATTCTCAATGGAAACTTTAATTTTTCTAAAATGTGGAGACAATTCTTTTGCTACTGTTGGTTGCAATCAGAGGGGAATAAATTAAAACGGAGTATTGTGAAAGTAACTCTGTGGCTCTGTCTAAGTGTTTATGATCATGATGAAAACTAGCACACAAGTGGCACCTGATTTAGGACATAGGATACTTTTTACCCCAGCAGTACGTACCTTTGGTATACTAACTACACAGACGAAGCCGCGGTGAAAAGCCATCACCAAATAAATCCATTAGTTTCAGTAGCGGACTGACACTAGTGGACTGCCGGATTGCATGCCTCATTGGTCGACTGCTCCCAAGCGCAACAGCTGAGCATGAGCTCCTGGCTTCGATTCCCGGGTCTGGCGAAGTGTTATTGGGTTATTAAATCAGTAATTTTTCAGTAACAGCCACGGAATCTGCATGTGTGCCCGGTTGACGGCAATAGGCTCGCCCCCTACTACATGGGACTTAAACATAACTGGCGAAATGTGGGTGTACTATTAGGTACACCTCTGCCTAACCCTTCGGGGATTACAGGCTTGATTTTATGTTATCAGTAGCAGAATTACGCTACAACACCACGCCAAGACAATGCAAGTAGTCAACCACAAAGAACAGACGGTGTCTAATCAGATTAAAAGAGATTTGTAACTGATTACCGTGTGGCGTGACCGGCGCAGGGTTGACACTGGTCAGCTATCTTTATCCGGAATGAGGTGGTCCGACGCAGAATCAGATTAGTCGTATTGCAATGGAGTTACTAAGGTCGGTCGGTCGGGGCGGAGGCGGCGAGCGCCGCTGATCCGCACGAACACCACAAAACGTTTTTGTGGTGCCAAAAAAGTCAATGAAACAAACAATAGTCACCGACTTCCGAAAGTAAAGTTATTTTCCACTTTTTTTGTTTTTTTTTTGGAAGTCGGTTATTTTTTTGCAAAAACGTTTTTATTTTACCCTTTTTAGCTACCGCATCACACACAAATCCTTGTCAAGTATCAATTTCGCAATTTCTTTTACTTCGATGACATATTTTTCCCAGCTATTTTGATTTAAAAACCATACTGCTGAACCGATTTTGATGAAATTTCTATGGGACCAATCGGGAAGTGTATCCATTCATATAAAAGAAGAATTTTTCAAATCGGTTCGGACGAAGATATGAGGTAACAAACACAGAAAAAAAAATACAACCGAGAATTTGATTTCATTGAGAACCTCCTCCTTTTTTTAAAGTCAGTTAAAAATAAGACTGGTAAACAAAAAAATAAAAGCTGTTATTTAATTAAGTAATCGTGCATAGTCACGAGAACGAAACTTGTGTACCAATTTCAGCCCGATACTTCAGTGGAAGTGGGTGAAATATTGATTGCGAAATTCCGGGACATACAAATGAAGTTAAATTAAATAAGAGCTCTTAAAAAATCGGCCTGATCGACCGTGCCGTCCTCAAGTGATGCTCCGTCATAAATGTAGCAATTTATTTTTATTTACATAGATGTAAAGCTAACAGATTATGGAAAATAAAGTACTTTCCTTGTACGTACACACGACCTACTTCCTCGTTCCAACCCCTCACTGATTAACGCGCGGTCGCTGAGCAGACTGTCTTATACCATGACGAGTATATCGACTACATAATGAAATCTACCATACAGAATTCTTATCTTACAGATTGACTTGTCCAATAAGTGGCATCTGTTTAGTCATAGATCAACAATGAGGCCTAAATTTATTACGAATTAGCGATAATAACAGACGGTAATTTTGGCGTCGGTGTCCTATCCACCCAGTATGAAAATAAGTAAAGGTTAATGCTACAAACAATGAAATTGGAACCCCGCATACCAAGCCCACGTATGGTTCCAAAAGCGCGTACCTTTTGGTCCACAGTTCTTTCCAATTTAGAAGATTTAGCGGTAAAAATAGAAACATGGCCTTTGAACACTGTTGTTTTTTTTTAAAGCATATTGTTTTTCGTTTTAGTGATCAGAATATAAAATAATCCACTCACTACACTTGCGTGGGTTTAGCAAAGCGAATATGAGATATTGACGGTGCGTGATGCAACCGTCACGCGTCATTACATTTTTTTTTGTACTGGACCACACCTATAGAAAGAAAAGAAAGAAAGAAAATAGGTTTATTTGGCATACTCCACGACTTAAATCCAAACACAAAAAATAAAGTAAAGAAAATTATTGTGTCTAACGGCTGCGCCAAATAGGCCCAGTTCAGCAAAAATGCCGAGCAGCAAGACTGCCCGACGCTGGTTTTCAATTGGACCTGAGATAGTGATGTGACGAACATAAAAAATGATGTATTTAATAAATAAAATATATATACGGGGTGGAAGGGACACCGACGCGATAACGGAAACCACATACTCCGTACATCATTCTGAACCCCCCCATATAGAAATATTTCGTAATGTGACTGTTCCTAAATTACCCTAGGCTGATAAAATTTTCGTTTTTCCTAATTCATGGTAATATTAGTATGAAAGTCGGTTTCCCCGATGGGGAAAGGGACGCGCCCCGCCTTCCGCGCGCCCCTGTGAGGTTCGTCCGCCTGACTGGATTTCCTCCCCACCGGTATAAGAAAGTGGACTGAATTCCCAATTTGGGGCTGCCCTGTCCCGACTTTGAAAGCTAAGGGACAGGGAGGGGACACAAGGTGAAGTTAGTATTGGGAATTCACTGTTAAGACACATACATGAATAATATCAAATCATATAATACCAAACAATAATAAAATGTGACTCTAATAAGACGAGAGGGCGCAAAATATGATATATTGTAGTAAAGGTGGTAATAGGAACGTTGCGCTTGTGCTTTAGAAAATATTTATTTATCCTTTACGTTACTTTATTTGATTCCAATGTACTAGATGCCGCTTTGCAAACGCAAACGGTTCCATGTCACAACATGGAACCATTTTACAACGTTTGCCCGGCCTACGTGTGCTGTTAGACCTAGGTACATAGTCCTACTAAGGACGCTGCTATGAACTCTAACAGGCCACGCTCCCTAAGCACTACTTACATGTCTTTCCCAATCCTAAGGCAGTGGGTTGTGAGGCCACTGCCATTGAGGAAGACACGTTTTCAGTGTTTATAATTACACGCGAACACATGTTAACAACACCCTTACGGCAGGCTTACCCCTCTTAAACTCAACTTGCACAAGAGCACCGTAGGCTCAGTCTGTAGCAGAACATATTGCGATTGTTATTGTTGGACGCCGAAGTGGTAATACTTTCGTCACTTCACATTTCCTTACTCTGCCCCATGTCGAGGTTGCGTGTCTCGCTAAATAGTGTCGATTCAGTATTTGGCGTACCATATGCCAGGGTTTATTTTAACAAGACACAGTCCCTAGCGTTCCTTAGAACGTAGCTATCAATTTAGGCTGGAATACTTGGTGAAGCCTAACCCCGCTCCCGGAAATGTGCGCCATCAGTCTCAACGCAATGTTTCTGAGCTAGACCTTTATAGGAAGCAGTATTCATCAGCAGCGTTTGGTTGTTTTGTACTCCAAGTACAAGTCGGAATAACAACATTATCTGTTTTAATCAACTATGAATATTACGGTGTTGTATACACCATTGAACAATTATATTTGTTCTAATCGTAATGCGAATATTACGGTTCGGCCTCCCTTTTGTGGTGCGTCAGGTAAAAGTCTCATCGTCAATAGTCGGGTGTATTATTGTACAGTGTAATGGCGTATGTATTGAGGTGAATGTAGAGTAATGGGGCTTTCGCCGTCTTCCCTAAGACCAAACGCAGATGACGGATATTTGCCAAAGGTACGGAAAGTGGATATATAACACATGAGATAATAGTATACATAGTGATACAATATAGAAGCTGCTCCGTCAGCTGGAATGAATGATTATTAACAGTTCTTCTACACTACCGCCAGACTGCTACTATGAGCTATTAGTTAATTACAGTTAACACTTACCATGTGTTCATTGAAACTAGTCACAATTCACTTACAGAATACTGCACACATTACCAGTTTTGCCTCCGCCACACCTTATCTCCTTCCACTTCCATACACTGATTTTAACTAGATTTATTACTACTACTTATATTTACTTATAAAATATTAATCGCTCTCTTACAACAGTCCACTGGGACATGTGCATCTTGGTACCAAGACTACGCTAATTTCACTAGCCTAACCTAGGACGTCCTAGAACTTCGTGGTCTTAAATTCACCACCTTGACTTATCTCGACTACTCTAAGGTCTGACCCCGTCCGTGATCTCAAACTAACTTAACTTTATTCGCTTATTTCGACCGAACCCTATAGCGGTCTAAGACCGACTGCCTCGAGCTCCTTTTCTTCATCTCCAAACCTCTAAAAATACCACGCTTGCCTAACGCCCTTTTTTGCCATTGTTTTAAAGGTTCACTTCGGTCCAGCCCATAACGTGGTACCCAGATGTGCACTAATATTGAAGAATGCACTTACAAACCGAATATTTTTTATCGTTTCTTAGGAATTTGTGGAAATATTAGTTTTGACCTGTCAGCCCGGCATTCATCCCTAACTCGCTTCCCATTAAATAGAGAATTTATGCGCTTACGAGTGGCTAATATTATTTTACAATTCTAAGAAGGGACGGAACGTTTTGTTATTAATTACAGTAACTTGTCAGGCTGTCAAGCCATAAAATAAAGGTTTTATATGCTTGTAAGTGTCCCGATACCGTGTGATGATGTTGAAATAAATATGGACTAAGATATTCGCTTAATAATTAGGAATACGTGACAGGCAGTCACATTCCCCCCTCTGAAAATCAGACGCGTGACGCAGTATAGCGGATGAGCTTTCACAATAGGATAAACTGTGCCTTTCCATGACATTACTGGAGAGTTTGCATGTTCATATATTTGTTATGTTCACCTAATAAGAACATTATAACCGTTCTAACTGGACCATTAATCGAATAAGATGCAACATCTGCTTATAATTTTGCTTAGTTTCGCAGAAGTATGTTCAATCGTTATATAATTCCTCTATTTGAACTTATTCGTCTTCAAAATATTCTTGTCATTTACAACGTTTCAGGTAATTTCAGAAGACCTGTGCATGCTTATAATTTAAGTTTTACATACCAGAGTCTCTTCTAAGAGTATATGTGCTATCGAGCGATGCTACCTACGCTGCTCCATCGTTCTTAACTCAGCCTACCGCATCTGCCGCTGGACAGAGGCCTTTCCCATTGCACCTCAACGCTGAGTTAGCTGCTCGCAGCTGTATCCAGGAACAGCTGAAATAGTCGGCATATAGACATATTAGACTTTATTCCAAATAGTCGCCCCCCTCCGATTCGAAGAGGAGAGAGCAGTTCTGAAATCCAACTATAGTTGGAAAGCTGTATAATGTTATGTAATTTGAGATAACGCTCACTTGTACATTTATATATAGAATAAGAGCTTATCCAACATTAAAATCACAAAGTATCTTGTGAACCTTCATCGAGCAAATAGAATCTTGACCTCGGTCTTTACTTTGAAATGTAGACACCCTAGATTATCCACACAATTATTAGCTTATATTAGGACAAGGGGTTATAACTTTCTCATTTGGAAATTAAAATATTGGTAAGAATTTAACCTTACGTTGAATATTGGAACTGATTAGGTAGATTTATATAGCTCAAAACAAAATATAATTATTGTTGAGTCAACAAAGTCATTCCACGTGACTACGGGAAACAATAAATAGAGTTCAATAAGAGTGGAACTTAGCTTCGTTACTGTAACAGCGTTACGGCTGCCGCAGGAGTCAGCCAATATCAGCTGAATTTGATGGAACTTTGACCCAAGCGCCACGCACAACCCAAAGGTTTAGGCAAAGTGTAGAGACAGCCAAACGAAGTTTGAAATATCCTGGAATTCGAAATAAAGCCACACGAGTATCTATGCAATTATTTGACACACGCTACTACAGCGTCGGGAAGTTTCAGGTTAACTTCCAATGATAATAGTTTAATGAATCTCTTAGTTAACTAATCGACTAAGATCTAAATACTAATAATATAAAGTTTACCCATAGCTGAGGGCGTGTCTTATTTCTATGTTCACTATCTCACGCACTCATACTCGTACGAATACAAACCGTGCAATTGCAAACATATGTCGAAATCTTGCTGTGTACTATCAAACACGAAACTTTCATCTATAGGGAATCGAACCCATCATTTTAGGTGCACTGAAACACAAGCAACCATCTTACAAACTGTTATTCACTAAAGAGTACCTTTACGTATAACGTACGGGAATCGAACCCACTTTAACTAGTGTCGGAACCAAAGCCTTTTAAACCAATAGAACGTGTAGTAATCGAACCCAAAAACCGTGACACAGGAATATAATTACTTATCAACTATTACGTCAGACGGGAATCGAACCCAAAATACGTGACAATAGAATGGAAGTATATAAACTGATAAATTATGCGGGATTTTAACCCACTACCAGTGGTTGAAGAATTCACCCACGATAACCAAACCGTTTTCTAATAATAATATGTTATTATAGCCGTCGTAACTCTAGCCATCTCTCACAATTCCTAGAGCCATATAATTACGTTGTGTTGTTATTGTAGTAACCCATAAATTGTCCTTTCTCGTTGCACTGAAGTGAATCAGTACATTTAATGACGAGAATCCTGGTCACGGCACCACATGTGACTGTTCCTAAATTACCCTAGGCTGATAAAATTTTCGTTTTTCCTAATTCATGGTAATATTAGTATGAAAGTCGGTTTCCCCGATGGGGAAAGGGACGCGCCCCGCCTTCCGCGCGCCCCTGTGAGGTTCGTCCGCCTGACTGGATTTCCTCCCCACCGGTATAAGAAAGTGGACTGAATTCCCAATTTGGGGCTGCCCTGTCCCGACTTTGAAAGCTAAGGGACAGGGAGGGGACACAAGGTGAAGTTAGTATTGGGAATTCACTGTTAAGACACATACATGAATAATATCAAATCATATAATACCAAACAATAATAAAATGTGACTCTAATAAGACGAGAGGGCGCAAAATATGATATATTGTAGTAAAGGTGGTAATAGGAACGTTGCGCTTGTGCTTTAGAAAATATTTATTTATCCTTTACGTTACTTTATTTGATTCCAATGTACTAGATGCCGCTTTGCAAACGCAAACGGTTCCATGTCACAACATGGAACCATTTTACAACGTTTGCCCGGCCTACGTGTGCTGTTAGACCTAGGTACATAGTCCTACTAAGGACGCTGCTATGAACTCTAACAGGCCACGCTCCCTAAGCACTACTTACATGTCTTTCCCAATCCTAAGGCAGTGGGTTGTGAGGCCACTGCCATTGAGGAAGACACGTTTTCAGTGTTTATAATTACACGCGAACACATGTTAACAACACCCTTACGGCAGGCTTACCCCTCTTAAACTCAACTTGCACAAGAGCACCGTAGGCTCAGTCTGTAGCAGAACATATTGCGATTGTTATTGTTGGACGCCGAAGTGGTAATACTTTCGTCACTTCACATTTCCTTACTCTGCCCCATGTCGAGGTTGCGTGTCTCGCTAAATAGTGTCGATTCAGTATTTGGCGTACCATATGCCAGGGTTTATTTTAACAAGACACAGTCCCTAGCGTTCCTTAGAACGTAGCTATCAATTTAGGCTGGAATACTTGGTGAAGCCTAACCCCGCTCCCGGAAATGTGCGCCATCAGTCTCAACGCAATGTTTCTGAGCTAGACCTTTATAGGAAGCAGTATTCATCAGCAGCGTTTGGTTGTTTTGTACTCCAAGTACAAGTCGGAATAACAACATTATCTGTTTTAATCAACTATGAATATTACGGTGTTGTATACACCATTGAACAATTATATTTGTTCTAATCGTAATGCGAATATTACGGTTCGGCCTCCCTTTTGTGGTGCGTCAGGTAAAAGTCTCATCGTCAATAGTCGGGTGTATTATTGTACAGTGTAATGGCGTATGTATTGAGGTGAATGTAGAGTAATGGGGCTTTCGCCGTCTTCCCTAAGACCAAACGCAGATGACGGATATTTGCCAAAGGTACGGAAAGTGGATATATAACACATGAGATAATAGTATACATAGTGATACAATATAGAAGCTGCTCCGTCAGCTGGAATGAATGATTATTAACAGTTCTTCTACACTACCGCCAGACTGCTACTATGAGCTATTAGTTAATTACAGTTAACACTTACCATGTGTTCATTGAAACTAGTCACAATTCACTTACAGAATACTGCACACATTACCAGTTTTGCCTCCGCCACACCTTATCTCCTTCCACTTCCATACACTGATTTTAACTAGATTTATTACTACTACTTATATTTACTTATAAAATATTAATCGCTCTCTTACAACAGTCCACTGGGACATGTGCATCTTGGTACCAAGACTACGCTAATTTCACTAGCCTAACCTAGGACGTCCTAGAACTTCGTGGTCTTAAATTCACCACCTTGACTTATCTCGACTACTCTAAGGTCTGACCCCGTCCGTGATCTCAAACTAACTTAACTTTATTCGCTTATTTCGACCGAACCCTATAGCGGTCTAAGACCGACTGCCTCGAGCTCCTTTTCTTCATCTCCAAACCTCTAAAAATACCACGCTTGCCTAACGCCCTTTTTTGCCATTGTTTTAAAGGTTCACTTCGGTCCAGCCCATAACGTGGTACCCAGATGTGCACTAATATTGAAGAATGCACTTACAAACCGAATATTTTTTATCGTTTCTTAGGAATTTGTGGAAATATTAGTTTTGACCTGTCAGCCCGGCATTCATCCCTAACTCGCTTCCCATTAAATAGAGAATTTATGCGCTTACGAGTGGCTAATATTATTTTACAATTCTAAGAAGGGACGGAACGTTTTGTTATTAATTACAGTAACTTGTCAGGCTGTCAAGCCATAAAATAAAGGTTTTATATGCTTGTAAGTGTCCCGATACCGTGTGATGATGTTGAAATAAATATGGACTAAGATATTCGCTTAATAATTAGGAATACGTGACAGGCAGTCACATTCCCCCCTCTGAAAATCAGACGCGTGACGCAGTATAGCGGATGAGCTTTCACAATAGGATAAACTGTGCCTTTCCATGACATTACTGGAGAGTTTGCATGTTCATATATTTGTTATGTTCACCTAATAAGAACATTATAACCGTTCTAACTGGACCATTAATCGAATAAGATGCAACATCTGCTTATAATTTTGCTTAGTTTCGCAGAAGTATGTTCAATCGTTATATAATTCCTCTATTTGAACTTATTCGTCTTCAAAATATTCTTGTCATTTACAACGTTTCAGGTAATTTCAGAAGACCTGTGCATGCTTATAATTTAAGTTTTACATACCAGAGTCTCTTCTAAGAGTATATGTGCTATCGAGCGATGCTACCTACGCTGCTCCATCGTTCTTAACTCAGCCTACCGCATCTGCCGCTGGACAGAGGCCTTTCCCATTGCACCTCAACGCTGAGTTAGCTGCTCGCAGCTGTATCCAGGAACAGCTGAAATAGTCGGCATATAGACATATTAGACTTTATTCCAAATAGTCGCCCCCCTCCGATTCGAAGAGGAGAGAGCAGTTCTGAAATCCAACTATAGTTGGAAAGCTGTATAATGTTATGTAATTTGAGATAACGCTCACTTGTACATTTATATATAGAATAAGAGCTTATCCAACATTAAAATCACAAAGTATCTTGTGAACCTTCATCGAGCAAATAGAATCTTGACCTCGGTCTTTACTTTGAAATGTAGACACCCTAGATTATCCACACAATTATTAGCTTATATTAGGACAAGGGGTTATAACTTTCTCATTTGGAAATTAAAATATTGGTAAGAATTTAACCTTACGTTGAATATTGGAACTGATTAGGTAGATTTATATAGCTCAAAACAAAATATAATTATTGTTGAGTCAACAAAGTCATTCCACGTGACTACGGGAAACAATAAATAGAGTTCAATAAGAGTGGAACTTAGCTTCGTTACTGTAACAGCGTTACGGCTGCCGCAGGAGTCAGCCAATATCAGCTGAATTTGATGGAACTTTGACCCAAGCGCCACGCACAACCCAAAGGTTTAGGCAAAGTGTAGAGACAGCCAAACGAAGTTTGAAATATCCTGGAATTCGAAATAAAGCCACACGAGTATCTATGCAATTATTTGACACACGCTACTACAGCGTCGGGAAGTTTCAGGTTAACTTCCAATGATAATAGTTTAATGAATCTCTTAGTTAACTAATCGACTAAGATCTAAATACTAATAATATAAAGTTTACCCATAGCTGAGGGCGTGTCTTATTTCTATGTTCACTATCTCACGCACTCATACTCGTACGAATACAAACCGTGCAATTGCAAACATATGTCGAAATCTTGCTGTGTACTATCAAACACGAAACTTTCATCTATAGGGAATCGAACCCATCATTTTAGGTGCACTGAAACACAAGCAACCATCTTACAAACTGTTATTCACTAAAGAGTACCTTTACGTATAACGTACGGGAATCGAACCCACTTTAACTAGTGTCGGAACCAAAGCCTTTTAAACCAATAGAACGTGTAGTAATCGAACCCAAAAACCGTGACACAGGAATATAATTACTTATCAACTATTACGTCAGACGGGAATCGAACCCAAAATACGTGACAATAGAATGGAAGTATATAAACTGATAAATTATGCGGGATTTTAACCCACTACCAGTGGTTGAAGAATTCACCCACGATAACCAAACCGTTTTCTAATAATAATATGTTATTATAGCCGTCGTAACTCTAGCCATCTCTCACAATTCCTAGAGCCATATAATTACGTTGTGTTGTTATTGTAGTAACCCATAAATTGTCCTTTCTCGTTGCACTGAAGTGAATCAGTACATTTAATGACGAGAATCCTGGTCACGGCACCACATGTGACTGTTCCTAAATTACCCTAGGCTGATAAAATTTTCGTTTTTCCTAATTCATGGTAATATTAGTATGAAAGTCGGTTTCCCCGATGGGGAAAGGGACGCGCCCCGCCTTCCGCGCGCCCCTGTGAGGTTCGTCCGCCTGACTGGATTTCCTCCCCACCGGTATAAGAAAGTGGACTGAATTCCCAATTTGGGGCTGCCCTGTCCCGACTTTGAAAGCTAAGGGACAGGGAGGGGACACAAGGTGAAGTTAGTATTGGGAATTCACTGTTAAGACACATACATGAATAATATCAAATCATATAATACCAAACAATAATAAAATGTGACTCTAATAAGACGAGAGGGCGCAAAATATGATATATTGTAGTAAAGGTGGTAATAGGAACGTTGCGCTTGTGCTTTAGAAAATATTTATTTATCCTTTACGTTACTTTATTTGATTCCAATGTACTAGATGCCGCTTTGCAAACGCAAACGGTTCCATGTCACAACATGGAACCATTTTACAACGTTTGCCCGGCCTACGTGTGCTGTTAGACCTAGGTACATAGTCCTACTAAGGACGCTGCTATGAACTCTAACAGGCCACGCTCCCTAAGCACTACTTACATGTCTTTCCCAATCCTAAGGCAGTGGGTTGTGAGGCCACTGCCATTGAGGAAGACACGTTTTCAGTGTTTATAATTACACGCGAACACATGTTAACAACACCCTTACGGCAGGCTTACCCCTCTTAAACTCAACTTGCACAAGAGCACCGTAGGCTCAGTCTGTAGCAGAACATATTGCGATTGTTATTGTTGGACGCCGAAGTGGTAATACTTTCGTCACTTCACATTTCCTTACTCTGCCCCATGTCGAGGTTGCGTGTCTCGCTAAATAGTGTCGATTCAGTATTTGGCGTACCATATGCCAGGGTTTATTTTAACAAGACACAGTCCCTAGCGTTCCTTAGAACGTAGCTATCAATTTAGGCTGGAATACTTGGTGAAGCCTAACCCCGCTCCCGGAAATGTGCGCCATCAGTCTCAACGCAATGTTTCTGAGCTAGACCTTTATAGGAAGCAGTATTCATCAGCAGCGTTTGGTTGTTTTGTACTCCAAGTACAAGTCGGAATAACAACATTATCTGTTTTAATCAACTATGAATATTACGGTGTTGTATACACCATTGAACAATTATATTTGTTCTAATCGTAATGCGAATATTACGGTTCGGCCTCCCTTTTGTGGTGCGTCAGGTAAAAGTCTCATCGTCAATAGTCGGGTGTATTATTGTACAGTGTAATGGCGTATGTATTGAGGTGAATGTAGAGTAATGGGGCTTTCGCCGTCTTCCCTAAGACCAAACGCAGATGACGGATATTTGCCAAAGGTACGGAAAGTGGATATATAACACATGAGATAATAGTATACATAGTGATACAATATAGAAGCTGCTCCGTCAGCTGGAATGAATGATTATTAACAGTTCTTCTACACTACCGCCAGACTGCTACTATGAGCTATTAGTTAATTACAGTTAACACTTACCATGTGTTCATTGAAACTAGTCACAATTCACTTACAGAATACTGCACACATTACCAGTTTTGCCTCCGCCACACCTTATCTCCTTCCACTTCCATACACTGATTTTAACTAGATTTATTACTACTACTTATATTTACTTATAAAATATTAATCGCTCTCTTACAACAGTCCACTGGGACATGTGCATCTTGGTACCAAGACTACGCTAATTTCACTAGCCTAACCTAGGACGTCCTAGAACTTCGTGGTCTTAAATTCACCACCTTGACTTATCTCGACTACTCTAAGGTCTGACCCCGTCCGTGATCTCAAACTAACTTAACTTTATTCGCTTATTTCGACCGAACCCTATAGCGGTCTAAGACCGACTGCCTCGAGCTCCTTTTCTTCATCTCCAAACCTCTAAAAATACCACGCTTGCCTAACGCCCTTTTTTGCCATTGTTTTAAAGGTTCACTTCGGTCCAGCCCATAACGTGGTACCCAGATGTGCACTAATATTGAAGAATGCACTTACAAACCGAATATTTTTTATCGTTTCTTAGGAATTTGTGGAAATATTAGTTTTGACCTGTCAGCCCGGCATTCATCCCTAACTCGCTTCCCATTAAATAGAGAATTTATGCGCTTACGAGTGGCTAATATTATTTTACAATTCTAAGAAGGGACGGAACGTTTTGTTATTAATTACAGTAACTTGTCAGGCTGTCAAGCCATAAAATAAAGGTTTTATATGCTTGTAAGTGTCCCGATACCGTGTGATGATGTTGAAATAAATATGGACTAAGATATTCGCTTAATAATTAGGAATACGTGACAGGCAGTCACAGTAAGTAATTAAAAAAAAAAAAACAGCTGTTCCATATATTTTGACCGTGTACATATGTATTGCAATTTTGTAGGAAACAGCATTTATTTTTAAAATAACCGACAATTAATTTCTATGTGGGGTTCAGAATGATATACTGAGTTTGTGGTTTCCGTTTTCGCGTCGGTGTCCCTCCACCCCGTATATATTATATACATATATAATTAGTAAAACAGATTCATACTTTGTGTCAAAGTGTATATGTGAACATACATATTACATACTATATTGAAGGTTAAGGTTCCAAATCCATAGGTGTTTTTTTTTTTTAATACAAGTTCTAAGTGTTAATAACTTTACTTCAAATACCTTCATGAATGACTCTTGTAATATTCAATGTATCCATGGGCACAATGTTTTGAATGATTTTTATTGTGCACTAACGTAAACCGTGGTTTTTCATGTAATACGTGACCAGCATATTGAGGAGGCATGAAGGCAGACTACTTGGCTGCTACTTAGATATTTTTTTAGAAAAAACCCAATAACACTTTGCCCGACCTGGGAATCGAACCCAGGACTTCATACACAGCAGTAGCACTTTCAACCTTTAGACCAGCGAGACAGAAGAAGTATACAGATTGATAGTAAAACTTCCATTCATCATCCAAATATGAGTTCTTATTTTCGTATTGTACCAAACGGTTCCAGCTAAACACCGTCCTACCCTGGACATTTATAGACCCCACCCCAATACAGACCTTCTTAATTGGGTCACAACCTTCAAATTCCTTTAAAACAATTCACACCTGAACACAATTCAAACTTGCACAATGGACAAGGAGTTCGAAACTCAAACTGGAGTCATTCATTCAGTAAGAGTGTACGTAAGACCGGTCGTTCTTCGTTCACCGGTCATTATTCTGGGGTAAGAAAAAGGGATGCCGCTATACGTCTTGTATAGCTCTATCTCTTTCTCACACTTGAACAATTTTATGAGTTTGACACTTCCGTATTAAGCCTCTAAGGTAATGACTGTCCTTTCTGTTTCCTCTGATTTTATAGTGACCTTTATTGTCGTTGGAATAAGGTTTATATTAGAGGGAACATAAAAGAAAGGACTGTATTGCTGTGAGCTGAGTGGAGTCATTACTCGCTCTGCTTTGTGGTAAGGCAGGAAATGTCTGGTTTTGCTTGTAATGTAATCATTTGATCTTGTGTGTAGGTGTTTGTTAATTATGTAATTAGTTTCTTGTATCGATGTTGCTGTTTGTAGTTAACCCACATTATTTGCTAAAACAGGCCAAGTAGTACCAGGGTAACATACACGATTGCGTCATTATTATTTTCTAGAAGACTCAGAGCTAGTCGGGCTTCGACCAATTGGAGCGCATAAGTCCAGACTCCAGGTTATTACTGAGAAATTCTTAATGGAAAAACTCAACAATATTTTGAACTACCAGGAAATCAGTACAAAGACTTCACACTACTCATACCACGATACGTTACTGGACCGAAGAGGCATTTTCTTCATTCTTAGCAAGTTTTACTTAAAAAATGTTACTGTCGCTAACTTATCTCCCCGACTTCGCCTCTACATCACGCATTCAATACCCGGTAAATCTTGGCTTAATACGAATTGTTTACAAGAAATTCTGATTTGTTTAAAGCTTTCACGGTTTAAACTAATCTTACACCGTCTCTTACGGGATATCTTCCGTGATTATCAGTTATTGTAACCTCCCGAAATTTCGACGCTGTTGCAAGCGCCATGTACGGTGTTTTAAAATTACTGATTTCGACTAAAAGAAACAGGTTTTTAAAAAGAAAAATAGATGTTTCACTTGTTTATTTTTTATTTTGGTACGTTTTTCATTTATTCATATTTGATGATATTTTTTAGAAAGTGGAACTATTGAGAATGATGTTGATTGACTTTAGGTTCACATGTTGTCCACTAAGAAGAACCATGAAACCAGTGAGAAAAAAAATCTCACTGTTGTTCCATGGAACAACTACGGTGGAACTAGTGAGTCGAGTTCGATTAAGTTTTGTTTCATTTGTTCCATTATCAAAGTGCATGGAACTACTGAGAAAAAACAATCTCACTCGTTCCATGTAACAACTGCGGTGGAACTAGTGAGACGAGTTTTGTTTCATTTGTTCCATTTTCAAAGTGCATGGAACTACTGAGAAAAAACAATCTCACTCGTACCATGTAACAACTACGGTGGAACTAGTGAGACGAGTTTTGTTTCATTTGTTCCATTATCAAAGTGCATGGAACTACTGAGAAAAAACAATCTCACTCGTTCCATGTAACAACTACGGTGGAACTAGTGAGACGAGTTTTGTTTCATTTGTTCCATTATCAAAGTGCATGGAACTACTGAGAAAAAAAATCTCACTGTTGTTCCATGGAACAACTACGGTGGAACTAGTGAGACGAGTTTTGTTTCATTTGTTCCATTATCAAAGTGCATGGAACTACTGAGAAAAAACAATCTCACTCGTACCATGTAACAACTACGGTGGAACTAGTGAGACGAGTTTTGTTTCATTTGTTCCATTATCAAAGTGCATGGAACTACTGAGAAAAAAAATCTCACTGTTGTTCCATGGAACAACTACGGTGGAACTAGTGAGACGAGTTCGATTAAGTTTTGTTTCATTTGTTCCATTATCAAAGTGCATGGAACTACTGAGAAAAAACAATCTCACTCGTACCATGTAACAACTACGGTGGAACTATGGAGACGAGTTCGATTAAGTTTTGTTTCATTTGTTCCATTATCAAAGTGCACGGAACTACTGAGAAAAAACAATCTCACTCGTTCCATGTAACAACTACGGTGGAACTAGTGAGACGAGTTTTGTTTCATTTGTTCCATTATCAAAGTGCATGGAACTACTGAGAAAAAACAATCTCACTCGTACCATGTAACAACTACGGTGGAACTAGTGAGACGAGTTTTGTTTCATTTGTTCCATTATCAAAGTGCATGGAACTACTGAGAAAAAAAATCTCACTGTTGTTCCATGGAACAACTACGGTGGAACTAGTGAGACGAGTTCGATTAAGTTTTGTTTCATTTGTTCCATTATCAAAGTGCATGGAACTACTGAGAAAAAAAATCTCACTCGTTCCATGGAACAACTACGGTGGAACTAGTGAGACGAGTTCGATTAAGTTTTGTTTCATTTGTTCCATTATCAAAGTGCATGGAACTACTGAGAAAAAACAATCTCACTCGTACCATGTAACAACTACGGTGGAACTAGTGAGACGAGTTTTGTTTCATTTGTTCCATTATCAAAGTGCATGGAACTACTGAGAAAAAAAAATCTCACTAGTTCTATGGAACAACTACGGTGGAACTAGTGAGACGAGTTCGATTAAGTTTTGTTTCATTTGTTCCATTATCAAAGTGCATGGAACTACTGAGAAAAAAAAATCTCACTAGTTCTATGGAACAATTACGGTGGAACTAGTGAGACGAGTTCGATTAAGTTTTGTTTCATTTGTTCCATTATCAAAGTGCATGGAACTACTGAGAAAAAACAATCTCACTCGTTCCATGTAACAACTACGGTGGAACGAGACGAGTTTTGTTTCATTTGTTCCATTTTCAAAGTGCATGGAACTACTGAGAAAAAAAAACCCACTAGTCCCATGGAACTAATTGCTGGTGGAACTAGTGAGAATGATCCGATCGCGGGATTACTATATCGTGTCATGATATCGGGAGCTCACAATAATTATATAATCACGGAAGATATCCCGTAAGTGATAATGTAGGGTTTACATTCAGATTTATTAGAACATTCATCTGAGTTGTTCATTATTATAAAATTACAGCAGCAGTACTTAATTTAAAGTGGGTGTTGACTTTGATTTTGAACTTCGTTTGATCGTCGCGTAACTCGGAGATTGGTTTCGCGAATTTATAAATGTGTTCTCAGGTTCAAAACGGAGTAATATTCTGTCACAAGACAAAGATTAGATTATGTCAATTACTAGCTTATGCCTGCGGCATCGCTCGCGTGGAGTTCGGAAATTGTCCCATATACATGTGGTTCATATCCAGGCAATAAACGATCTGTGTGCTAACTTTCATCCAAATCCGTTCAGTAGTTTTTGCTTGAGAGCAACAAACATACATCCATCTATCCATCCACAAAAACTTTCACATTTATTAATAGTAATTATCTTTTACTTTTAGCGTTACCTATAGAAATTCGAAAGGTTTGACACGTCTATAATTATGATTTATCAGATCTTTGTAGAAAAAAAACCCTTGTGTTAAAAAACGACAGTTAAACAACGATCATCTATCTTACTAACGAATGAAATAAGCATGACTTCTTTAAGTAACGAATTAAAGAAGTAATTTACGTCCATTATTTTTTAAATAGAAGCTAATGGTTACTTAAAACTTGAATCTGACCGACATGTTATCAGTCGTCTGTAAGTGCCTTTCCAATTTCAAATACAAGAATGAAAGGCTTTCCGCTTTTAAGTTACAAACGCTAGTGGAATAAAAATGTAGTGAAGTACTCGTGGCGTGCTTCGTGGCCTAACTCCTTGGCCACGAGCTACGCGACCAAACGACACGCGTCTTGCGCCAGCGGCTGAAACGAGGAAACAAATAGAGAGGGATTCCGTGACCATTTTTTTTCTTCATATCTATGAAAAAATACACGGATTGTGACATGAACCCCCCCCCCCCCCCCGCCATCGTGATTTATCGTGATTACCTACTCGTGATTTTTTTCTGATTCCTCCCTCATGTTAGAACCTCACGTGATTAAAGGACGACGCAAAAGCTGAATCTCTTTCTGTAGAAGTACCTCACTGTAAGGACAATTAGATATTTTGAAAAATTGTTGCTGTCGGATTTCGTAGATGATAAGTTACGTCATACGATTTTTTTTTCTATATTACTTAAAGGCTAGGGCGACGGTACCTACTCACGCGAAGGAAACAAGTTAATGCATGTTCAGTCACATCGCCGGAGGTCGTGGACGGGTCATAAAAATGGATGGTAGAAATGCGCACAAAAAAAATACTTTCGTTCGTTTCGTTCTTACTTTTTGTATCTGTAGCTAGCGGTTTAAAGTGTTATTGCTTGTATGAAACGGAACAAATTCAATATATTACTATGCGACGTTTCAATGTTGAGTGGAATGTACCTTTATTTGGGGATGTTTGGAAAGTAAGTAGTCGTATATATATTTATATGTTTGTGTAAATAACTATACATTAACTTTCAACAACTTAAAACATAGCATCAAAAAAACTCCTTCACAACGCTGTCAACTGGTAATGTGCCCAAGAGACTGGCGGCGTTGCCACGCTGTATGGCAATGCTAAGCCTTTGTCCAAGGTAAAAGCTAGCCGTTGGGTGACGGGAAGCGTCACCTAGTGGATATGTATTATGATTGTTATCATCATTTGATCTTGTCTTAAGGCATACTTAGACTGTTGGGCTAGGCCTTTCCTAAGAGTGCAATAGGGACAGGTCCTGAGTGGTCCTGCATTACCGGCAGCCGGATTCTCGCGACGTTCGTTATGGCACCACTGGTGACATCGTATTCAGCTTTACCTAACGATAATGGAATTATTACAAAAGTGCGCTAGATTGACATAAATGATGACATAAATATTACTTAATAACAACTGTTGCACGTCTTTGTCGTTGGCCATAGGCGAATGGTTATGTACAATAAGTTTCTAGGTGAAACTTAGAGATTATCCGAATTGATATTTTTTCCATCTTGTTATGCCCGCGCATGCACAGCTCTCAGTTCTCAGTTGTTTTTTTTGTAACAAGTAATAAACCCCACAAAGCAACCATACAAGCACCAAATGATGCCATGCTTGCAAATGAACCGATAGGGTGTGTTCTCTATGGAACTTGGTTTTGCATGCACATTTAAAACTGTCATGCATTTAACCTATCGTCTATGGCCTTGTAATAATCCAATACTTGGTCTATAAGAAAATATGATTAGATCTTGCGGATTAAAACGCCGCTAAAACTAAAATAAAAATACCAATAGTTTTATTTCCACCAAAGCTCAAGAGAAATTAAATATCAATTTACCGAACAAAAACTGTTCTAATTGGCCAATAACTACGTTTGCTTTCGCTTCACATTTTCTATAGAACTCAAGAAAACTAATCTTGAAGGTACTCAACTGAAACCCGATCGGTTTTAGATTTCGTTAGCTTTTGCTAGAAAATCAGTTTTTCTTTCTGAGAAGTGTTTTTCACCCTTTCATTAGCTGGCTAATCTGATATAGGTAAATAGGTTTATTAAAAAAATAACCGACTTACAAAAAATGGAAAATAACTTTACTTTCGGAAGTCGGTGACTATTGTTTGTTTCATTGAATTTTTTGTCACCGAGTTCCGAAAGTAAAGTTATTTTCCATTTTGTTTGTTTTTTTTTTATTTGGAAGTTGGTTATTTTTTACCAAAAAGAAAACATATTTTACCCTTTTTAGTTATCGTATCACACACAAAGGTTTGTCAAGTATCAATTTCGCAATTTCTTTTACTTGGTTAACATATTTTAATCAATCAATCAATCAGTTTATTTGTGAAACATAGGTACCAACCAGAACCGAGTACCGAGGTAGGATTAACCAGATATTTTTATTTAAAAACCAAACTACTGAACCGATTTCGATAAAATTTATATGGGACCAATCGGGAAATATATCCTTTAAGATAGAAGAAGAATTTTTAAATCGGTTAATATTAAAGGACGAAGATAAGAAAATACACAAAAAAAAACCGAATTGAGAACCTCCTCCTATTTTGGAAGTCGGTTAAAAATAAACTGTTAAGAAGGAATGTAATCTGATAATGTTGTTAGTTATTTAAGGTCTAGTATAGGTACCGTACCTATGTTATAATGAGACAACTTTACGTCTACTCTTTACTAATTAAATTAAATATTAATTATTAAGTTCGTACTAATAAATAGGAGCCGCGACGATCATTTTTCCAGGCTCTCACTGGGCTAGGCGCGGGCTTGCGGACGGCGAGCAATAAGTCCAAGTTATAACTATTGAGATATTAAAATAGACAATATCGATCGATCTCCAAGGTTATTAAAATGTTAGTTAAAATGGCTGCACTTATAGCAGCCATTTTATTGATTGAGATACCATTTCACACTGGAAAAAGAAAGAATGAAAAAATGTATTTGACTCGCACAGGACAAAATAAATTATAAAAATTAACAATAACACAAAACAAATTATATAAAAATTAAACAAAAGAAAAAATGCACCGCTACTTCTCTGTTGTCTTCTATTATACGAATAGGCATCTGCAATAATACCGAATTAAATAAAAAACGAGGTGAATTTTGATTCATCAGAATTCACGTACATACCTACATTCATTTATAAACTCACGCCCTTTTCCCATGGCTATAGGCAGAGACTACAGAACGCCACCTATTACAATCCTTACAATATACTCCTTTTGCCTCATCCACGTTCATACATCTGGTCATACACGCACTCCGGTTGCGAACACTACGCACCTGACCTTTCTGAAGAACCTCATCAATAAGACCAGTGTATGTCCTTCTAGGGCATCCCTTCCATGCGTTGCCACTCACATCTGCCTTGTAAATACCTTTTGTTAGTCGTCTTCACTCATCCTCTCCACGTGACCAAACCATCCAAGCATGCTCTTTTCAATTTTTGTCACTTCAAAGTCAAAGTCAAAGTCAAAGATTTATTTGCAGATAAATATGGTTACAAAAGTTCTTAAAATGTTAGGTAATATTAGTAGCTTAGCATATTTAATCATAACTTAATGACATGCAAATTTTTGTTATAGGTAGGTACAATTACAATATTACTTAAATTTAAACTGAAAGAATTCTTTTATATTATAGAAGGGATTCTCAATTAACCACCTACGTAAAGCCCGTTTGAAGCGAACCATTGGAAGTTCTTTAATTTGGTTAGGAATCTTGTCTTCATCTTCTTTAAAACCGCAACGTTCTCATATAACCTCATTCCTCAATTTATCATGCAGAGTTACACCAAACATGCTTCACGAGTAACGCATTTCCACAGCATGACTTTCAAGCCTCGTTTGCGACGCCCAACATTCGTAAGTGTAGGCACCAGCACACCATAATTTGTTGAGCAATATAATAAACAAAACCATTTGACCTCATAGTTTTACCTCTAAGCACTGAAAATCAGTGATCTAAAAAGTTACATAGTATGTTTTAAAAGTCACATTTTTAAATGACATTCTAAACCGTGTCAGTTAAAAATAAAACCGATTCAGTGTTTCCACCTGAATGCTTTATTAATTATTTAGGTATGCCTGACTTCAGACCTTTTTTTTTTACGCAACCTGTGCTCTGTTTTATAAGCGTATTTATAAATGACCTCTTATGGCATAAAGCCCTCTCAGTGAAAAATAATCATGGACAACGTTATTGTGTTTTAGATAAACAGGTTGTCTGAGCTTGCTACACTTAAAACATCAATTTGTCTCTGATTTTTCAAACGACCAAGTGACCGCTTTAAGTGTGCATTTCAAGGCGGCGTTGCTTGTCAAGAAAATCATCGAAATGTCAACTTGGTACAGCGTCATAGCGTTTAATGATTTGTGGTGCAAGCGGGCACTTTTACATAGACAGTATACAATGCTATGTGATTCCCCAAAAACTATTTTGAAGATAATTTTTTATTCTATAACATGAGTATCTAAGGATTACCGTAGGATCAAACAGATGGACCACGGTCTGCATACAGCATTAATCAGTAATTACAAATACTTATGTCTGGAAAATAAAAGTGATAGTTGTAATTTAAATTTATTTTCTGGTAAATTTTCACCATTGGGCATTATAACATAACATCTCAGGTTAGGCAGAGGTGTACCTAATACGAGTAGTACACCCATATTTCGCCCCACCCATGTTAACCTCATGTAATAGGGGGTGAGCCTATTGCAATCAACCGGGCACAAATCCAGACTCCGTGGCTGCTACTGAGAAATTCCTAAAGGAAAAACCCAATAACACTTAGCCCGACCCGGAAATCGAACCCAGCACCTCATGCTCAGTAGTCTCACTTACAACCATTAGAAAGAAGCAGTCATTTTAGTGAGTAATATAATACACAGAGACAACTCACGGATTTTCCATAAGGTTAGGCAGAAACTATACAAAACCACCTGCTACACTACTCTTTCATTCGCTACGTCCCTGTTCAACAGCTTGTCTTGTCTGGTGAGTAATATTTCACCTTAAAAACGCTAAAATCAAAGGCAACCTAACCTACATAACTAATCTATGGCACTTCAAAGATAAGGAATAACAAACGACTTGCCTAATATCTAAAAGGTGGCGCGTAAACCAGGTCAGTTCATTTACCTTCAAAATGTCGCGAATGCTAATAGTTAGGGAGGTAAGAATGTAAGGTGATCGATCGAGCATAAACCAAGGTATGGCACTATTCATAAAGGCTCCCTCGTTTATGACATAAAACGGTCAAGTGGAAGCTGGACTTGGGTAGTGACTCGGGTTCAGCCACTGACATTGGAAAGAGTATTACAGCGTTTTTTTTTAGGTTATTTTTAAGGTAAGAAGGAAAGACATAATACTGGATCAGAATGGATCAGAATGTTGGGCCACAAAAGGGATGGATGAAAGGCATTTGCATGTGGCTGAGATGAGAATGTTAAGGGGAATGTGTGGTGTTACGCGAATGGATAAAATAAGAAATGAGCACATAAGAGGAAGCCTGAAAGCGGCGCCGGTGACTGAAAAGTTGTGTGGTAATTGGCTGTCGTGGTATGGGCATGTGATGCGGAGGAATGAGGAAAATGTCGTGAGGAAAGTTTTGAGTATGAACGTGGATAGGTATAAGAGTAGAGGAAGACCAAAGAAACGATGGATGGACTGTGTGAAGGCTGTTATGGCAAGAAAGGAGGTGTCTGACGAGATGACACGTAATAGAGAAGTATGGAAGAGACATGCTGCGCCGACGCCAAATGAACTGGTAAAGGGCAGAAGAATGATGAAGGAAAGACATAACCCTCTTAACCACGTACCTATTCTTAGTCAGTTCCAATTGGTTCCCTATTTTATTTATTTTTGTAGACACAAAATACTTAACAGGACATTATATTAAGATGATACGTGATGTGAAGCTCAAAGGTACTGTGTATTTCAAAAGAAATTTCTTCCAGCAGACCTGAAAGAGGAAAGTTAGATTAGAAATGTAGACACAGGAATAAAAAAAAGGTGGAAGGAAGGAAGGTAGGACATAGGTTAAAACGGTACAGGCGTTTGACAGACAAACTGACCTAATAGAGTCCCGTTGGCTCCCTTTGACATATGCTTGACCTAGCAAGGCCCATTTTACTTTGGGTCGGCGCAGATCTTTTACTCTTCACCGTCACGTAATTGAGAGCACAGGCAACGGCCTCGACTCCAGCTGTAGGTCCTGGTTTCGAACTCAGGCAGGCGTTGGCGACATAGTGTAATTTCTTTCATAACCGCTGCTCCGAAAACGGTGAAAGTAAACATCGTGAGGCAACCAGCATGCCAAGATCCAAAAATTCGAAGACATATTGTGACATTTACCAACTTGCACTGGGCCCACATGGTGGATCCTATCATAAAAATGAAGTCTGTGCCCCAGCCCATAAGATTACGGGCTGTGTATGTCACATTATCATCATCAACCGATGTCTCTTGGCTCCTGTGACTACGGAACCCCAAAAGGTGTCCCCTACAAGTTTCATATAGTCGTGCACTTTATGTAAAGACTTGCCTTGACTGACGCTTTCATGGTTCATTGACCCGTGACTCGTGTTTCGTCTTTGAGGAAATATTTCTCGGAAATATGGTTCTATGAAGTCAAGGTTATTTGCCTTGAAGGTATTTTCTGAATATCTATTGGTATATTGGAACTGTTTTAAATTTAATAAACTAAAAAAAAATAAGTAAACGTAATGTTATAAAACTTATTATTTTAACATTACCTAACAACATGATATTAATTACATTATGTTCCTTTTTATGTTTTTTACCTATTGATTGTGCACGATTTTTTTTTAACCTTATTTGATTAGTTTAGACACACACATCCATTTATCTCCCTCACAATCAAATCAGAGCAAAACTTAAACCAGACTCACACCAACCAAATCACGGGCAAATGTCAGTACCACACGAGTATTACACCGCATTTGTGATTTAGTTTCCAAACATGACAACATATATCATGTGTTTTCGAAAAAAAACGTTAAACACCCACTTTTAGTTCAGCTTGTGTTACAACTTCAAACAATTATATACAATTATACAAGGTGTAGTTTTGCATCCTCGTCAAATTCAGGAGGTTGTCATAGAAGACGTAAATAATCAATATAAATTACGGTACCTGATCAATCAATAATAATAAACGTTGCTTTTTTTAGTTGTTTTAATTTGACACTATTTCAGAATGAAGCCCTTCTCAAAAGAGGAGAATCACCCGTTTATCGAATAAACGTCTGCGTTTGTTTGTGTGCGTGAAAGCGCGGTTATAGGGCTAGTATTGGACGGGCCGCGTTTTAATACGGGTGGTGTACACTTATCTATTTCCGGTATTAAGAAAAAAAATATAAAAAATTACCTACCCATTTTATTATGAAAGAAAAGACATTTGTGTAGGTCGCTGATAGTACTCAAACTGCCAGACAATAGTAAAAACAAACAAAAAAACATAAAATTACCCACATTGTCCTCACATTCACACTAATCAATAAAATTAATAATACTTACAAAATAAATGTTCATAAAAATCATTAAATGTCACACATAATAAAAAAAAAGTAAATATTCATGTCAAATCATTAAATGTCAAAGTGTATAAAAGAAAGGAATAAACAAATGAAAAACTTAAAATCTCGACATTCATTGAGCAAATTTAATTGGAGCAGTTTAATCCCAAGCCTTTTTATCTCAATACCTCGTAGAACAAAGTTGTTCATGTCCCGAGAGACCACACGAGAGGTCTTGCGTTTATTATGTAACACTTTGTATAAGAATGTATCATATTCATCTCAGTACCCCTCGGCTCTCACCAAAATTAGTTGAAATACAAATTAACCAACCTGAACTCGGTGTAAGCTTGTCCCTAATTGAATTGTATTCAATGTCTGACAGAATTCTACAGCTGTATCTGATGTTGTAAAAGGAATGTTATCTAACTGTTCGAGAATACGATGAATATGCTTTGTGTGTTAGAATAATTGCTGTTAATCGGTAATTGGTAATCAAGAAGATTTGGGTGGTGGTTTGTATGTAAGTGATAATTGCCTATATATGTATAACAACATCGCGCCTGTAATCACAGAACGGTTAGACAGAGGTTTACCTAATAGTACACCCACATTACGCCAGTTATGTTTAAGTTCCATGTAATAGGGGGCCAGCCTATTGCCATCAACTGGGCACAATTAAAAACTCCGTGGCTCGTGGCTGCTACTGAGATATTTTTTGCCCGACCCGGGAACCGAATCCAGCACCTCAAGCTCAGCAGTCGGACCACCATTGGACCAACAGGGCAGTCATAATCAGCCTACAAAGTTCCTACTGTGGGAAACATGTTTCATCTCTGTGAGAAGGTGTGTTGGTTAGTGCTTAACCTGGTGTCAGAGTTTTTATGCCGCCCATTGGCCTCTGACTTGGCTTTACATGCCGTCGAGAAATATCTCTCAGGCATGCTGGTTCCCTCACGATGTTTTCCTTCACCGAAGCAACTGATTATACAATACGCACATGAATCCGAAAAATCAGAGGTGCGTGTCCTGTGTTCGAAATCGGCTTAAAGTAAGGCGTGCTGTTGACCAAATGACAACAACGTGTAAAATTACATGGTTATACCGAGCTGTGTCAATTATTCATATCAATAAGAAAGGTGATATGGATATTTTAACATATTTAGATGGTTTTGCATATATGTATATGCTACACAAAGAAATAAAACTAATTTTCCCCCTACGAATTCTTTGATTCATTTATATTTTTGTACCAATCCATAGCATATTAATTAAGTTATTTATTTATAATTCTCAAGCGTTTATTAGGTACTAGCTTTTGCCCGCGGCTCCGTAGAAATTATCTTTCGCGGTAACGTGCATCGAAGTCAAGTAGTATCGCAGTGAAAATCTTTCGCGGTAACGTGCATCGAAGTGCAGTGGCTTCGCAGAAACGGTCTTTCGCAGTAACGTGCATCGCAATTTTGTAGCATCGTATTAGCGTTTATCGATATTTTATGCGTCGAGATTCCGTATTCTACCCAAGAATTATAATCGTTAATAAATATAAATTGTTTGCCCATTTTAGCTCGCTCCACCTCTCTTAAACCGCGTATACTGATGATGCTCATCGCGGTCGTGGAGACCAACCCTGGATTGCACTTATTTGCTGATGAATGGAATGACTTTTGAATGTTGGTGGTTCTGTGAGAAGACCGCGTAAAAGGATAAGTAAACTTAATTTAGTATAAATTACTAATGCTGTAATAAATGTAAAATAAATAAATCCCTGTAGGGAAACAGAAATTCTTCTAAAACAATTAAGTTATATTTCAATTATTTCCACAACATTCTCAAAGGATATTCATCATCTGCCTAGCCTTTTCCCATCTTTATTTGGGGTCAGCTTCCATTCTTAACAGATGCAGCTGAATACTAGTATTTTACATGGAGCGACTGCCTATCTGACCTCAACAACCCCGTTAGTACTGGGTAATACGATACCCCTTGGTAAGACTGGTTGACAGACTTTCGGGTAACTGACTACCTGTAACGACTGTCAAAGATCTACAAATGACCGCCGGGACCAACGGCTTAACGTGCTTTCCGAGGCACGGAGGAAACGAGGAAACTCGGTATTTAAAGCGCAGCTTAACCTGAAGATTGCTCCGAGCAGCTGTTATTATTTAGCCATGAGCTCCTCAAAGGATATTGTTCTTACATAGTTATGAAAACAAACTGAATAACACTAATAACTTCAAACATATCGAGTTTAATAACTTCAGAATTATTCATGTTTCTCAAAATATTGTTTCGGAACACCCATTCGGAGTTGAAGTCTGTTTTATGTCTAAAACTTAGTTCCAAAAGGGTGATATTGAAACCAACAGTTGATGTCTACTACAGCCCGCGGTTCTGCCTGCATGGAAATTTCCACAAGACCTGTGCATTATTTTTCACACGTAATGAGGTATCGTATGCCACTCGGGAATAATGCAGGTTTATACAGGGTGTAAATAGACCCTTAATGAAGCTGAAAGGCACGTGCTCTGCGCGTCGTCATTGCAATCAATTTTTTGTTCTGGACCATACCTGGGAACCATCTAGTTACGCAGATATTGGTCGAAGTTCTAACATTTTCCCAACTTTTTTTAAAATACTAGTTTTTAAGGTTGCAACTTCATTAGAAATACCTCCACGACCCGTTTACTATTCAATGCTCCCATCAGCACAATGTTTTGAGTGCGTTGCATTTGAGTTTACATGCATTCTGTTGACATTTCGGTAGCTCTGATGTGTACGTTTACATAAAGTTTTCATTTTGGCAGAAGTATAGTGTCCAGCAAAAGTCCACGTAGCCATTCTCGTGGACTGTAGTGATCGAGACTGGGGTCTCTCTGTGACGGCCTTAGAAATTTGGAGAGGAAGAGAGACGAACATAAAGTCACAGGCAAGCGCACATTTCAACAACTTCGGGCCGCATAGCATTACATTTCAATACGTGATACAGGAACATTGTTGCGTTGCGGCCTAAATGTGTGGAGCATCATTTATAAAAACATACAAAAAGTACTGTCGCGCCATCTATGACACAAATGAAGAACCAAAATTAAATTCCTGCATCGCGCTATACTCCGTGAGATAACATACAGAAAAACAATAGGTGTTTGGTAGGAGTATCCTCCTTTTTAAGCGGGGGATGAGAAACATTACACATTTAGGTCACACAGCAGCTCAGTATGAATTCACACAAATATCTGAACTCAGCAAAACTTCGGAAGAAATACTTTGTATAAAATAAAGAATGAGCCGAGCCTGGATACTTCAACAGCAAGACTATAAGCTAACACTGAATGTCATAAAGTTATTCCATTAGGGAAATTCAACAGGCCGATTTTGTTAGAAGTTGGAATAACTAGATAAATTTTGTATGTTCGCAATACCTTTTGTGGAGTGAATGATGTTGCTTTACGGGTAATGAATAGAAGTTTAGTATTATCTATATTTTATTTCATGATTGGACTCGTCGTGTCTTTGAGCACCTCAAATTCTGAGTTGAGCTCACGATTACGAACAAATTTCCACTGACGGGACAGGTCCACGAATATAAAGTACGGTTCGTACCTCAAAATACCATCTAAGTCTCTAATCAGCATGGTTCTCATACAATAAGACATTACCTTCATAGAGAGTGTGAGCTCTGAGCTTGTTTCATCGTTTCTCCTCAGAGTAGTCAGCTAGAAAACACCGACCTCATCTAGTTTTCTAATATTTTACTTATAAACTTGTTGATGGCTACTTAAATTGATCCGGCCTAAAATTCGACTACGCGATTATCTTCTTTATTCGCGTCCATCAATTCCTAAAAACGTTTCACAGTTGGAATTAATTGCAACTTATCTGCATTCTACCCCGAAATGGCTAACTTGATTACCCACATTGTATACACATAATATCTTACAATGTAGTTAGTAAGCATACAAATCCGATGGCACGCTACATCGCACGCCCAAGAGCTAATATTGATTCTAGTAGCCCTTTGACGCCCAGATTGGTAATTGTAGCTGCTATTAGAACTTAAATCAACATAGAACATGGTGTTATCCACATTTGCCTTGTGTTTTTCAAGATACAAATTGCCCTTTAGTCAGTCTAAAAATTCCTGCTGTTAATTTTTCGAAGTTAAAATTATTTTGATAAAAAAACAAAATTAAATATGTATTCTTTATGGTCCCGGGTGCAATTCCCAGGTCAGAAAAGTATTATTAGGTTTAGGAATTTCTTAGTACAAGACCGTTGTCTGGCTTGGTGACCAGTTGATGGCAATTAACTGAGAACAAAACAAATGGCTTGAATGGGCTCACATCCCATACTTAATTTGAAACATTGGAGAACATTGGAGCAGTGATAGTCTAGTAGTGTAACCTGGTGTCAGAGTTTTTTATGCCGCCCATAGGCCTCTGATTTGGCTTTACGAAATATCATCTTTGAGAAATATCTCTCAGGCATGCTGGTTTTCTCACGATGTTTTCCTTCACCGAAGCAAGTGATAATTATACAATACGCACATGAATCCGAAAAATCAGAGGTGTGTGTCTTGGGTTCGAACTTGAGACCTATGACTTGGCAGTCCGATGGTCAAGCCACTAGGCTTTCACTGTTTATTTTCACCAATGATGCAACAATAAAAAGCAATCAGCTCGTTCTTTATTACATCCTCACTCATGCATAAGAATTAATGGCACGTGATTGGCTGATTGTATGCGTCAAACGGACGCGTCGCTCTGCTTCACGTTGTTGATCTGTTCGCGGTTCACTGGGGTTTAAACTTCACGTGTATCTATGTATTGATAGGAGAAGTTTCGAAACATGAACATGATGAAATTATTATTGCCAAACAAGGGAATATACGTGCAGGATGTTAGGTGAAATAAGGGACATACTTACACTCGTATCTATAGTTAAGTTAAAGTAATTACTTTAGCTCAAGCAATGCAAATTTTTTTATGCAATAGATAAGAACTTAAAAGAAGTAAGAACTGTCAAAGAAAGCAAAGCTAAAAATTCCAACTTCTTACAGTTCTAACTTAAACCAATTACTAAACTACATAATAAAAATTGTATCCTGAAAAATTACATTTACTCAAATAAACACTTTGACTTGTTTATAGATACGGGGGTGAATCTTTCTATGTGAAGTACACAAGAGAATAAAAAATGGGAACTACTTTGAAATATCTTTATAAATTAATAAAACTGAACTGTCTGTTTGTAATTTCAAAATACCAGCTTTTTTCTGAATCCATATGAAAATGTATACGGTACTTATAACAAAAGAAACCTTTTTTAAATTTCTGTCCGTCTGTTTGTTCCGGTTTTTATGTTAGAAAAAGGATTAGGGGTCCTTGCAAAAAAAATTAAAACCCTTGAAATTGTTAACAAAATCCGATTCAAATAGGTAAGTAATATTTTTATGATCATTTCACGCGGACAAAAGTCGCGGGCACAGCTAAACAAAAATAAAACAGATATTACTGTCTCGGTTTGAGAGTTGGTTCTTTAGAGGCAACCAGAAAAATTGAGGTTAAATATAATTATTATCCTAAGTATCCCAGTTTAGCAACATTTGCAATACTACTCTATAGTCTCTTTAGCATAGCTTCATAATCCAGTATTTTATTGCCAGTCAAATTAAACTCGTCTAACATTAACATTTCTTTGTCCTCAGAGCATCAGACAGGTCTCCGTTTGATGGCTCCTGCTGCTCCGGCTACCGGCCCGTGGACTCCGCCAGTCTCGACACCCCTGACGAGGATGAAATGGATCCGGTGAGATTTTTTTCTCTTACATTTCTTCAAATACGGATCTCTCGTTTGAACTAACATACCTATTAAAACTACATGAGTTGTGAGTTACACCAAAAACATCGAATACATATATAATATTTTAAATATATTAGCTTTATAAGGATAGAAAAAACAGGTTTGTATTGGCCGCTGTAGCAGTGTGGCTTTGTCGTGGCGTACATTGCGTAGCCAAGTTCTACGAAGCGTAGAGGCCGCGTAGCAAGAAAAGCGTAGCAGTCGCGTAGCAAAGAAATAGTAGTGAGCTGTTCTGTAGGTTAACGTGGCGTAAAGTTCGTTTAAACAAGTTAAGTAGTAAATATTTCTCGCAAGTGGGGTTTAATGAGTCTTTCGTAGCGTTAAATAATAATCTTTTTTCATACGTCAGATTACCTTCAAATTGAAATGTCATGTCATTTTCAGCTTAAATTCCGTTTATAATTAAGTACATATAAGATAATACTTAATACATTAAGATAATATACGTTGATATCCACCCATTATAAAAGAAAGGATTCATAGCTTCAAGACTGCAATCGGCAGACTAACCACTCAACCCGATCACTTTGGAGACAGTTTGATTGTCTATTGCACTATACCAACAGCATCGGTTATTGATTGTTCTATCAGTAAGGCATGCGTTCAAACAAGAAGCAAATTGATTCTACATAACGCATATTGAAGAACACCCAAAAGTGGCAGTGCATGCAGTCGCGGCTCCCTATCTTCTGCAGCCGTTGCCGGGCTGCGCCGCTATGTGTTCATTGGTGGCGTAGCACCCTGGGCCGCCAACGGGACTACACCACTACCGTTTTTGTGATTCTTTTGTTCAGTTTGTGTTATTTAGTGTTTTTATATTAATTTAGTTTACTATATTTATTTCTTTAAGTCTTTATTTTTAAGTGTACATACCTTCTATGTATAGCAGCAGAAGCGATGCGGTGGTTGATAGTGCATGCCAATCTTCAACATCGCTGACCATTCTGGAGAGATGCCCGCTTTGTACCCAAGCACGGTTTTTTAAAGGTAAGCGGGGTCTGAATGTGCATATTGGGAAAGTGCATAAACTACAAAATGCACCCACATCGGACCCTGTTTTAACACCCTCACCTACAACACAGGCAATATCCTCTTTCGACCCACTTTGGAAAACCCTTTCAAAATTCAAAAACTCCGTTCCTGTATTAAAGCGAGTTCCCCGAGGGGCTAGACCTCTTGTAGCGCAAAACTTAGCAGGATGCGTGCGCTTTGCCGTCCGGGAGAACTCGCTAAGTGCTTGGGAACAACTGCTCACCTTCCCTTATCGAATTCTTCATGTACAAAAAAATTTGGCAACCAAAAAATCCTTAACATCACAAATTAAAGAAAATTGTAACATTTCGGCTCAAGATTTAGATATAAAATTACCGACACAGAGATATACCTGTTCAAGAGGCATATCCCACTTGGTGGAAACCAAGTTAGGGGAAGGTGACATTAATGGAGCAGCCAGGATTCTCTTCAGTAGCGATGTGGTGGCACCGTGTTCTCCAGAAACACTCGCAGCTCTGGAGACCAAACACCCTGCCCCAGCGGATGGCCTTTCTTTTCCCGACCCTCCTGATTCGGACATACATTCCCTCACCATTACAGGTCGAGAGTTGGTCACAGCTGTTTGCTCCTTCCGGAGTGGCTCCGCCGGCGGCCTCGACGGCCTAAGTCCTCAGCATCTAAAGGACCTTATCTGTTTAGGCGCCGGAGAAGCTGGTGAGCAACTCTTGAAGGAGCTTACAGCTCTGATTAACCTCATGCTCTCCGGCAAGGTGAACGAGGCCGTCCTCGACGTCCTGTACGGGGCCAATTTATGTGCCCTGCGCAAAAGGGATGGCGGCATTCGTCCCATTGCCGTGGGAACTGTCTACCGTCGTATGGCAGCCAAGATTTGCTGTAAATTTTATGGTGAGGCTGTTTCGAAAAAATTTCAGCCCCTGCAGCTAGGTTACGGCTCTAAAGGGGGCTGTGAGGCTGCCGTACACGCTTTATCAACCTACCTAAATTCTAGCAAAAGTGAGGTCATTCTGAAGGTTGACATAAAGAATGCCTTCAACTCAGTGAATAGGGACACCTTGTTAATAGAAACTAAAAAAGAATTACCCCAAATTTATAGTTTTCTTTGGCAATGTTACAGACACCCATCCAAATTACTATATCGGGACAACCTTTTGGAATCTGCTGTTGGCTGTCAACAAGGTGACCCCCTCGGGCCAGTGATTTTTAGCTTAGCTATCCACCCAATTGTTCGACAGCTAAACTCTAAATTTAACGTTTGGTACCTTGATGATGGAACCTTGGGAGGCGATGTAGATACTGTTTTAAATGATCTCAATTTCTTAAGAAATGAACTTCATTCCATTGGCCTTGACCTCAACTTTTCTAAATGCGAAATTTATATAGCAGACACTACGGACAGACAACTGACTCTTTCAAAATTTAACGCAATAGCCCCTAACTTCAAAATTATTGAAAAAAGCTCTCTTCGTCTCCTTGGGTCTCCAATCCATGAAAATTCTTTTCCAGATTTTATCGACGAAAAAATTCAAAATTTTAATGATTTTTCTGAAAGATTGCTCCAAATTAACATGCATTCGGCCATGACCATAATTCGTTACTGCTGTTTCGGCCCTAAATTAACATATTTCCTTCGTGCTTCCCCTTTATGGAAGCACACACATCTTTTGGAAAAAATGGATAAAATTATCAGAGACACTTTATCATCCATTTTAAATGTGGCTTTGGACGACCGAGCTTGGGCACAAGCAAGTCTTCCTATTCGTATGGGAGGACTCGGCGTCCGCAAAATTTCTAGTATTAGTTTACCGGCTTTCATATCCTCGGTCCACGGTACTGAGAAATTAATCAGGAATATCCTGGCTTCCACACTGATTGATTTTGATGTGCCGTGCTTCTCCGAGGCTATCGATGCTTGGAAACTCGCTTGCCCGAATACTGAAGAACCCGACAATCCATTTTCCCAGAGACGGTGGGACGAGCCGCTCTGCAGAGTAGTTCAGCTCAATTTACTCAACACGTCTGCTACTACTGCTGAGCGTGCGCGACTGCTGGCTGTGGGTGAGTGGGAGTCGGGTCTTTGGCTTCACGCACTGCCGTCGTCGAGCATAGGCACTTTGTTCGACGACACGACCTTCCGCCTCGCTGCTTCGTTACGTCTTGGAGCCGCCTGCTGCTCTCCTCATCGCTGTCACTGTGGTGAAGCTGTCAACAGCCTTGGACACCACGGCCTGTCATGCAGCCGAAGTGCGGGCCGTTTTGCGCGGCACGCGAACATAAACGACATCATCCGACGAGCTCTTGTTACCGTCGGCGTTCCAGCTATCTTAGAGCCCAATGGCTTGGCACGCGACGATGGCAAAAGACCGGACGGCATGTCTTTGTTTCCTTGGAAGATGGGTAGGCCTTTAGTGTGGGACGCAACTTGTGTCGATACTCTTGCGCCATCACATCTTCCAAGCTCATCGTGCTGTGCTGGCGCTGCCGCTGCGGCTGCGGAGAACCTCAAGCGGCGTAAATATAGTAACCTTTGTGGAAACTATATTTTCGAGCCGTTTGGGGTTGAAACTCTGGGGCCGTGGGGTCCGAGTGCTCACAGCCTTTTTAAGGAAATTTCCAAACGCCTAGTTGACGCTTCCCGTGACCCAAGGGCTGGCTTTTACCTTGGCCAGAGGCTAAGTGTTGCCATACAGCGTGGCAACGCCGCCAGTCTCTTGGGCACATTACCGGCTGACAGCGTTGAGGAGGAGTTTTTTGATGCTCTTTTATAGTTTGTAGTTAGTTAATTTTAGTCTTTTTAATTATTGTAAACATTGAATATGAAATAAAATATATTATTAAGCGTTAAATTGAATAACAGTAGACGCTACGTAATCATGAATGCAGGAATATTTATAAAATAAATGTTTAAGATACGAGTAAAAATTCATTACTTTGGAGTAATTAATTTTTAATTGCACTATTAGATTTGGTTTGTGCATTGTTGTAATAATGTTAGTGGAAACTGAATTAATAATTTATATTTTAAAGTGTCTCAAGAGTAACGAAAAATATCTTCTAATGGCTTTAAATAAAGTTTCATTTCAGACAACGCTATTTGGAAGCGATATTTGAGAGATAATTCAGCGTGTGAGTGTACTAAGAAACGTATTTCAAAAATATGTATTAAATTAGTTAAAATACTGGCCATTTAAGAAGAAAACAAATATTCACACAATTTCTTGTATAATACGAAACCTAATAACGACATCAAACAATATAACACCATAATTCTTCATACGAACACAACGTAAATCCAATATACATGCCGCCAACCCTTTTTAAGCGAATTTCAATCTTAATCCGTAGCTTTCCGTGCCAAAATTATTTGACACATATTTCCATGTTAGCGAACAAGCTAATTTAAATTTATATTGAAGAAAAAGGCCCATTTATCCCCCTGTTTAGAAATCTGGTAAGAATTACTATGAAAAAATATTGGTTCTTGAGCTTTTTGAATTGATAAAAACCTGGCTTTAAGGTTTTGGTATTCTTTTTGGTAAATTCAACATTTAAAATATTCAAATTCGGAATGCACATCATTACCATAGACATATTAGCATATCCCACGGCTTGATTTGAGAACTCCCTGTAGTGTAGATATGTCACAACGCTCTATCAAATTGTCTGTCTTATTAGCCCAAGTCAAAGAGATTAAAAAGACTGAATATTTTCATACAATGATCCCGAACATTTTCGATTTTGACACACGAATGCTACCTGACAAGCGGGCATGTGACACTAGACAGAATGATTTGTTAACAAGTTGTAACAAGTATTGGATTACGATTTTCTTCGTCTTGTCCCGTCTCTCGTAAATATTTGAACGTCTTTGGCCCAAATATAGATATTGCCCAGCAGATTTTATCGCTAAATCATACACAAATCTTCAATCCCCTTTTTAATTGACTTCTAAAAAAGGAGGTGGTAATGTATTTCTTATTTATTTTTATATATTTTTTTCATAAACGAGTATATACACGGATTTATTATTACTGGGCCGATTTACGTGATTCCATTTTTCGAGAATTCTATTTACTTTGCTTCAGTAGTTAATGTGTTAGTTATTGTAATACGTATTTTTCTTTCTTGGCCTATGTTGATGACGTCATGTATCATTCCCACTATGTCGACTCTCTTTACGTCGACTCGTGGTTTTTCTTGGTTTTGATGCATCGTCTTTTGTTACACCACGCCATGGCGGTCACAGAGACAGTCACATTAAAAAGGAAATACTGCTTTTGCTTAATAAAGTCATTTCACTCATCCGTTGATACCTTTTTTTAAATAATACATGATAACCCACCAAAAACTACTAGGCTAGCATAAATTCTAGGTGTTGTGTATTTTTATATATAAAAAATACATAACTTATTTTTTTTTTTTGTATCTCCTTTCGCAGGTATGCTTGAAGAGATTTCATTAGAAATAAGCATTACCTTTGTACTCTCTTTTCTGTTCCTTTCTTGATTTCTGTATTTAGTGTGTACATAAATTGTTAAATAAACTAAATAAATAAATATCAAGGCCTAATATTTTGTTTAGGTGCCTTGAAAAATACCTTTCCACTCCTTTAACAATGCAGCCATAAATTCCTATATGGTTGAAAGGACTTGGATTTCTAGCTCGAATTCTTCTCTTCAGCTCGCTCAATATAGATTCATGCGTTCGTGCATTCACTTTGTCCTGGTATTGCTGAGTGTTACGTAACGTGTGATTGTGTGTTTTATCGTGCATGAACAAGACGTTGTCGCTGGAAATCAAGCAAAGGTAACAATGTGGTTTTGGAAAATTTGGGTAATGTACCAATCCTTGACCTTCTCCAGGCACGAAAACGAGCGTTGTTTTCCCTCATAAGATATCTTGCAGGAGTCGCCGCCGTTTTCAATCATTACAGAAAAGCGCTGTGTCAATCACTCCCCTGAATGCCTGTAGAACATTTTGAACTCATCGGTGAACCAAATTGACTCTCATTGCACGGCGCTCCAATTGAGGTGATTTCGAGAACATTAGAAGCGCGCTTGCAGTCAAATCCGTAAAGATGGTAGTTCATTAATTAGTTTGGCCTAAATGGCGCCCACCCGCAATCAACACCTCGAATTTATGCTAGCCTAGTACTTTTGGTCCCCAAAACGACGTTTTTAGTCAATATATTGGAGAATAGCCATATTGTTCCTCTGTTTGAAAAAGTTATAATTTGTGTAAAAAATATGAATTTATTTGTAACTAAAAGAGTTTCACTTTTTTAACCGACTTCAAAAAAAGGAGGAGGTTCTCAATTCGGTTGTATGTTTTTTTTTTGTGTTTGTTACCTCATATCTCCGTCATTTCTGAACCGATTTGAAAAATTCTTCTTTTAACTGAATGGATCTACTTCTCGATTGGTCCCATAGAAATTTCATCAAAATCGGTTCAGCAGTTTGGTTTTGAAATCAAAATAACTGGAAAAAATGTCATCCAAGTAAAAGGAATTGCGAAATTGATACTTGACAAGGATTTGTGTGTGATACGATAACTAAAAAGGGTAAAATAAAAACTTTTTCGCAAAAAAAACCGACTTCGAAAAAACACTGAAAAAGTGGAAAATAACTTTACTTTCGGAAGTCGGTGGCAAAAAAGTCAATGAAACAAACAATAGTCACCGAATTCCGAAAGTAAAGTTATTTTCCACTTTTTCAGTGTTTTTTTTGGAAGTCGGTTTTTTTTTGCGAAAAAGTTTTTGTTTTAAGTGTACTTGACCAACCTTGGAAGTCAAGCGTTGACTTTTTAAAACAGATGTCATTTGTCTCGCGAATCGACATAGAAAGAAAGATTCGAAATCATGTTGGTTGCTTAATAACTTATAGTTACAATATAAAATTAATTCATGACAATAAATTGTGTGGGATACAGCTATAACGATTATGGTAATTACTTGAAACGTTTTTGCAAAAAAAGACTTCGTTAAAAATCACTAAAAAAGATTAAAATTAAAACTTTCGGAAGTCGGTGGCAAAATGTCGATAAAACAAACAATGTTACCATCTGCCAAGTGGTACTCATCATCTGGAAACCCGATGCAGCAGATAAATATTTTACATGAAGTGGCTGCTTACCTAACCTCCACACTTCGGTTAGTCAACGGTGACCCCATGGCAACTTAATATCTTATTTTTTATCGTCAGTGACTTAGACAGTGCGTTGTAAGTGGCTGTAAAACAATAGCAGAAAAGGTGTTGTTATAATGATGTGTTAAAGATGAATTTTCTGCTGCAAAAAGGGATGGTCTATACAGACTAATTCCACCTGTCACTCCTGGAAAAATAATGGCCTAACGCTTTGTACTTTGACCACTTTTGTTGGATTGCTATAGAAACAGGTTCATTATTAAATTGATCCATTGAGTTGATTGGAAATCTTTTGATTGTTTAATAATATCCAAGAGATTGATTCCATCAAAATAATTGACAAATAACGAATAGTGTTTTTATCAAAATGTTTTTTTTTTTTGGGAAAATATTTGAGAGTAATATTATTGCTTTACAAATTGTACTACTGGATTTTCAGTATACCAGTTTTATGCTCTTCTGAATTGATTTACCTCATAAAAATATAAAAACATGTATGGACCTTTGGCCTGTCATATCTACCTTAGGATCTGGGTTTCTCCCAAGTATGTATGTTAGGGTCGGTTTCGAGTCAAACTGGATGCTGCTTAATACCAGTATTTTACATAAAATACCTATCCGACATTCATTAGGTAAAACTATACCCCTTTGCAAGATTGCTTGACAGACTTTGGTCTGCTGGCTATCCTAAACGACCTTTTCTTCCTTTTTATTTTATGCCTTTTTTGGAATAAGCACACCACGCTGTTCCCAACCCACTGCAACTCCTGAAACCCAGAATCAACAGTGACGACCATCAGAAAACCGCCGAGACAATGAAGCTCGACGAAGTTCCAGAGAAACAATTAACTGTCTTGGATACCACAACGAAATTAATCAGGAAAGAATAGCGGTGGAGTAGGAAAAACAGCAGGAGACAGAACGAAACAAGGCCAATCGATGATCCATCGAAAAAGATGATGGTGATGACTGATGACCTTCCCTTTATGTTTAGATGCTCCTAAAACTGGATTAAAACCAAAAAACTAGTAGGACTTATTATAAACACTAACAAATACTATCATTATCCGATCTGGTGTTTTCAATGCTTATAGGTCGTTTGTTTAACAGAAATAATAAGAAATAGATTGTTTCTTGACTGTGTATACGTATATTTACTGCCCCTTGGTATCTGAGCCCACGCTCAGAACCAAACCGTGGTCAAGACCTTGGTCTTAGATTCCACTTTTAGGTCGAGCAAAGTGGTATTGGGTTTTTCCATTAGGAGTTTCTCAGTAACAGGTGTTTGGACTTTGGCAGTATGATACCCCTGTGTCTTGGCAAGCACGTCAAGTCATTGGTCCTGCAATTGATCTCTCCCGTTTCCTCTATTTCATATTCCTATTGCATCTATTTTATCATATTTTTTGTTACAGATACCAAAATACAGAGTGGTGTTACTTGGTGACGCCGGCGTGGGGAAGACAGCTCTAGTGTCACAATTTATGACATCAGAATACATGAATACATACGACGCCAGTTTAGGTGAGCAATTCATTCCGAACATTCTCGAACACTCCCGAACTTTTCCTCCCTTTTTTGTTTTGTACAATACAGTTCCGCCAGTTTATACAGCCGAAACTTTTGATATATTCAATTTCCTTTTAATTGTTTGGTTATTTGTCCCCAAAATTAGTTTGAAAGTTTTTTAATTACTTACCTTTTCATAATTGTTTGTTGTTTTCTTATTATTTTTTATCCTTGCAACACTGTACCAGTCCAAAACACTCAAAAAGAAAATATTTCATAATCAGTTTTCAATCCTGAATTTAAATTACTAAGCCAGCATGTATAATAGGAATCGCTTTGACAATAAGAGTAGCATGTGCGAATTTCCAAACTCCAAAGCATGAGCCAGCATTTTTTAGCATGAATCTTTGAAATTCCTAGCGATTTAGGGCCGGTTTCACATTGAAACTGAACGTCATTAGCACACCTAAACCGCGTTCAAAAGCTGTCAGTGCCAAAAAATTTAATCTACCAGGGGTGTGTGTGGGATCAAGTTTAAGATCCAATGTAAGAAATCATACAAGAGCAAAAAAAATGTGTGTGTGTGTGTTCTCCTATTAAAAAAAAAAGATGTATGTGTAACAATAAAAGAATTTCGGCGTCGAAGATGAGAGAATCCAGAATCCATGAAATGAAAAATTATAATCATACGAAAGAAAAAAATATTATAATAATATTTAAATTAATATTTAAATTGGCAACTGTTGAACGCGGTTAAGATGCGGTGATCGCGATCACTTTCATTGGAGAAAGAGGCTCTTAATAAAAATAAAAAAAAATATTATAAATTCTATAGAATGAAATAGTTAACTAACTGATATTTTGTTTTAGATAAGAGGGACAGTAGCAAAAATAAAAATGGTTTGTAATACATTTTAAAATATTAATCTACTCCTTTTCTTTTCAAAGCATTAATTAGTATTTGTATTTTAGTTTTTATGTATGTAAGTTTTTCTTTTCTGTTTATTTTATAAAATTTTCCAGAAAATTATCATTATACATGATAGGTACAGGTAGGTACTTTTTAACCACTTTACTAAAATAAGGTGTTATTGTAAAATTATTTATAGACGATGAGATTGAACATAATTTTAAAAACAACCGATATTATTTTATATTACCTGTCGTCAGAAAACTGGTTATTATGATGCTTTTAGGCAAATAGTCCGTTATACTAACGCCATACTATAATGAACCAAGAAGTAGTGGTAATTACAAGGTGATACCTCAATAATTGTTCTGTGAGTAAGTACTGCGTTAGTTCTAGTTTGTCTGGATTAGGACCCGGTTGATGGCAAATGGCTCGCTAATTTTCAAAAATTCTTTCTTTCTGTTTCGTGGGGTTAATGCCTAAACCTGGTGTCAGACTATTTATGCCTCTGACTTGACTTCACATACCGCCAAGAAATATCTCACAGGCATGCTGGCTTGGTTTCCTCACGATATTTTCCTTCACTGAAGATAGTGATAATTATACAATGCGCACATGAATCCGAAAAATCAGCGGTGCGTGTCTTGGGTTTGAACTCGAGACCTCTGACTTGGCAGTCTGACGGTCACACCACTAGGCTATCACTGCCACTGGCAAATTGTGTGCATATGCGCACCTGTTCCTGTCAAGCTGCGGCTTCAATAATTACAGGCATGATGTCATGCTTGTAAGTTTCACATAAAAATGAGGTCGAAATCCGATAGTTTAAAAAAAAAAACACTAAACATTTTCCATAAATAATACAAGTTATGACAGTGACACTAGCTCAATGTTATAGTAAATCCGCAAAATTTAAATCAAACACGTCAAAATCAGCGTCGGCCCTAACAGCCTGTCGTCATTGCGGCCATGTTATACGAGTGTCAGTGACAGCTGTCAGATTCATAGCGTAAGCCGTAGAGATATGACGTGCGACGCTTCATATCCACTGCTATTGTTGTTACAATGTTGATCATGGATAAACTGAAGTTGAGTCATGGTGCTTACAACAGCGCTGAAATATCGGGAACTCGAAACAAATAGTAAACATGGTAAATATCCCATTTTCAGTGTGTTGGGTAATTAATTATAGTGGGTAATTAAGTAGTAGAATACAATTTACACAAATATTTATCAATAGCTGTCAATGTCATACAAACGTCAAAAAACCCATTATTATACTACGGCTATTGCTTTTTTTTAATAAACTTACTATTGAGCCTTGTTCTGGAAAATACTAACTACTTCGAAACATCATTACGCCACGTCTGTAATCCCCGAAGGGTGAGGCAGAGGTGTACCTAATAGTAGGTACACCCACATTTCACCAATTATTTTTAATTCCCATGTAATATAAGGCGAGCCTATTACCATCAACAGTGCGCTCAAATCCAGACTCCATAGCTGCTACTGAAAAATTCCTGATGGAAAAACCCAATAACAAATGGCCCGACCCTGGAATCGAACCCAGCACCACATGCTTAGTAGTTACGATTGCGGCCACTGGACCAACGAGGCAGACACTACCTAATTATTATAGTTAACTAGCGGATACCCGGCGTGTGCTACTACGCTATAGAGCCTAATGCATTGTTTTAGTAGCCTAAATCTATGCATTATTGCCTTTCTAATGAAACCGCTTGGGGGCACATCGGTTGTAAGGTTTTAAAGTCTATAACGGGCATATATAGGTAGAAACAATTTTTGTGTTTTATAATATACTAGCTGACCGGCGCGATTAATGCTCAGCTCCTATTGGTCGCATCGTGATGTTTTATAGCCTATAGCCTTCCTCGATAAATCGGCTATCCGACACTAAAATAATTTTTCAATTCGAACCAGTTGTTCCTGAGATTAGCGCGTTCAACCAAACAAACAAACTCTTTAGCTTTATAATATTAGTATAGATATATGTGTAGATCCACGAAATACAAAGCAAACACGTCATAACTATAGTTGGCCTTATTAGTGTGTCGTCATTCCGGCCATATATTATAGGCGTCGAAGTCGGTGACAGGAGCTGTCAAACTCACGCCGCGTGCCCTAGATATCTAGATGTGACGCGACATATCTACTTCTAATGTTACTTATGTTAAATTAATTAATTTAATGACAAACCATCATCGTCGCCCTGTCCTTGTTCCATGTTATTTTCTATATTCTCTCCTCTGTCAACCGTAACTTTTTATTTTAATGACAAACAATAACAGTCTTTATTTTTAATATCTATAGAAGTCATAGTCGTGGTGTATATGGAGTGACAGTGTTTCAAGTAGGTTTTACGATTTAGCGTAGTAATACATGGTTAAAGTTAAGTAGTTTTAATCATCTGAAGGGGTCATTATAACGAACAACTTTTACTATGGGACCAACACTAAAAAGGGTAAAATAAAAACTTTTTTGCAAAAAAAACCGACTTCCAAAAAAAAACACTAAAAAAGTGGAAAATAACTTTACTTTCGGAATAGTTAGTGTGATATTTTGATTACGTATAGTAAATAATAAACTCTGATAGGTACTTTTTATTCTAAGAAAGAGAGAGGAGAAAACCTATCTACATATATCGCAATTCGGGTTAGGCTAGGAATGATACTTCGGGTCTGGTCAGGAAAAGATTTAGGTTAGGAACAAATTTTAATTTTTTTTTTCAAGTTCCCAACCTAACCCGGGTTAGGATCTGGTTCGGAATAATCGAAACTTTCACAGGATATTTTGTCATTACGAACGTAGTGGACAAAAAGAAGCCAAGCTCGTTTTCAATATTCTTCACAGACAGCTTTAAGAAACGATTGAGATTTTCCATTATCATGCCGCAAATTGTGTTTAATAAGGAAAATATCAATTACAAACACAATTTTAGCCAGTATTTTCTCGAAACCACAAGCACTTTCATAACCACATAATTAAAATTAACACTCGAACACTTTCAACAAACAAGAGCCTAATCTAATCCATCAAACCGATAGTGCCCGGCGGCCATTTTAGTTTCCTTTCACTCAATGAAAATAGACATAAATAATCAACACATTCAGGTCTTATCAAAGGCTTTTCACTCATACAAAAGCCGTGAGAGCCTCTAAATAGGCCAAATTACTGATTTTACACTCCTTTTATCAACTATAAGTGTTTAGTAAGTGGTTTTTGCGAAGTACCACCATTACGCCGTTTTCTGTTGAAAAATTTATTATGTTAGCTGTACAGTCGCGAGCACCTGTATGTGGCAACTTTATAATGCGTTTTTTTTCCACTGTATTGATTGAAATTTTAGCTAGTTATGAATATTATAGTATTTTGGAACTCAAATATTACTAATGCTAGTGCCCGCGGCTTCGCTCGTGTTAAGGTCGTAAATTATTCCACGGGTACGTCCTATATTTTTTTTTAAATATATCCTATAACACTCGGATATAATGTAGCTTCTTGTTAATGAAAGAATTTTCACAATCAGATCAGTAGCTTCGAAGAGCCCGCTTCATCCAAACTTATAATTTTACCTCTTTGTATTGTTAGTTCTTTATGACATTTTTGACATTAGGGAAGTGTGTACATATTGGTGCTGCTGACTGTACCCATTTTTGGTCCGTAAGGTTTTTGGGTTAAGTGCGGACGAAATACAGTTTCTTTAGGATAGGTCGTTCGTGTTTTAGTGAGTAAATAAATGTTTTTGATGGGCTCTTCTTGAGATGTTTTCGATAAAATATTGTGTGGACGACCGTGGATGACATATAAAGAGTATTTACAATAATTGACAGTCACATAAAAGACTGTGGGTTTTTCCATCTGGAAATATACAACACGACATAACACAATAACACGCTGTAATCGGTAATCCCAGAAGTGTTAGGCAGAGGAATACCTAATAGTACACCCACATTTTGCCGGTTATGTTTAAGTCCCATGTAATAGTGAACGAGCCTATTGCCATGAACCTGGCACAAATCCAGACTCCGTGGCTGCTACAGAGAAATTCCTGATTGAAAAACCCAATTAAATTTAGCTTGACCCCGAATCGAACCCAAGACTTCATGCTCAGCAGTCGCACTTGAGACCGCTAGAATAAAAGCAGTCCGTCTCTCCTGTGGGAGTCCACACTCACATTGTGTTCGAGATAGGTCGAAAGAGAGCTTATGAAAGAGCAGTAGCCCTAAGCTCTGAACCACCACCACCCATCCAACACCCTAAAAAGTCATCAAATACAGTCGCTGTAACTGAAATCGGCTAGATGACATCATCATCATCTGCCTAGCCTTTTCCCAAGTATGTTGGGGTCGGCTTCCAGTCTAACCGGATACAGCTGAATACCTGTATTTTACATAAAGCGATTGCCCATCTGACCTCCACAACCCAGTTAATACTGGAGGCACTGAGGAAACTCGGTATGTAGTGATGGTCACCCATCCACAGACCGACCTTGGTAAGCGCGGCTTAACCTCGAAAATCCACCCGTGTGGCTGTTATTATTTAGCCACGAGCTCCTCTCAACCATCCTATAAAGTCATCAAATACATTATCATCATAAAATAAACAAGACACACGATCAATGTTTCTGATTTAAAATCGTATAATACTAGTGTGTCAACATGTTGTGACACGCACAATACCGGATATGACACGTCTGCGTCACTAACTGAGCACCGGAAAGGACGTGCTATCGACAAGCTCGGCCTAGTAAATTGTTCACAAATATTGTGATGACGAGAACGATAACAAATACGTTATATGGTTTAGTTCTTTGAGACGTAGATAAATCAGGATGGAGTTACCATTCTTATCCGAAAATGGTATTAAAGTCCTGGATTTCGATTTAAAAAGTGACAAATTGTGACGTGACGTAAACATCACGTTTGTAATCCCCAAAGGGCAGAGGTGTACGTGTAGAACACCCATATTTCGCCAGTTATGTTTAATTTTGATGAAATAGTGGGGGGGGGGGTGGCAAGGCCTTACCATCGTCCGTAAAGATTCCTGATGGATAACTGAATCTTTTTCCGCGACCTGGGAGTTCAACCTCATGCCCAGCAGGGCTTCCGACCACTAAAAAACAAAGACGGAGCGGTTTTCTTGAATCAAATCACGTTTTACACTCACTTGCGTAAGCATCGATCTGGATAGTTAGCGTTTGTTGTCATTTCATGTTAGATATACAAGGTGTAGTTTTGCATCCTCGTCAAAATTCAGGAGGTTGTCAAGGAAGACGTAAATAATCAATATAAATTAAGGTACCTGGTCAATAATGTTAAACGCTGCTTTTTTTAGTTGTTTTAATTTGACACTATTGCAGAATGAAGCCCTTTTCAAAAGAGGAGAATCACCCGTTTATCGAATAAACGTCTGCGTTTGTTTGTGTGTGTGAAAGCGCGGTTATAGGGCTAGTATTAGACGGGCCGCGTTTTAATACGGGTGGTGTACACTTATCGATTTTCGTCATTAAGAAAAAAATATAAAAAATTACCTACCCATTTTATTATAGATTCGGGTCGAGAATCATTAGCATAGTTACCTCCTTGAATTTGACGAGGATGCAAAGCAACACCTTGTAGTAACATTTCATATCCCTTATCAAAGTCGAAAGGCACTTGTCGGTCATTGCGATCATTTTTTTGTTTTGGACCATACCTGGGAACCTTCTAGTTACCTACGGAGATATTGGGAGTCAAAGGTCCAACTTTTTCACAAGTTTTTAATGTTTATTTATAACTTTGAAAACTTCCACCACCCCCGTACCATTCAATGCATCCATCAGCACAATATTTTGACTGCGTTACATTGAGTCCTACCGTAAAACTAGTTTTCACCCCAAATAAAAAGTCAATTCCCAGCAATAATTTTTGCGTGGGGCTACCTAGTTTGAGTATGCTTGTTTTTCGGCTTCGTGAAGGATCCGTTTAGACCTTATATACCACCATAATCAAATAAGTGACTTCAAAAGCCCGAGCTGAAATACGATTCCAAAAAAAACATTCAAGCAATAATAACTTCTAAACACCAAGCCACAAAAGCATAAATTCCAATCACATATGCGACATCCCTAGACCGCCAATACTCGTGGAAGGTGTCGACTTTCTCTAATGACCGTACATACCATCGGCCGTCTTCGGTTACCGTCGGCAGGCTTCGGATAATAGAGTGATTACGGCGTAATTGTTAGTACTAGACCTCCAATTTGCTTAGTTACGGGGCAACCGCAGCATATTGGTAATTGTTATAATGGCTTGTGTTAATTAACTTAGTGTTTAATTTCATAGTGCGGTCTAGGGGTGGTTTGGGCCTTAATTTAAGGTAAAATCTGTGGTTGTTTAAAGCAGCAAGTTTAGTAAATACCAGGTGAATCATGTAGAAAACCTATCTGAAAAAAAAATGTGTGAGAGCTTTATCAGCCTGTAATGTTGTAATGTCTACTGGGACAGAAGCCTTCTCTTTGAAAGAAAAAGTGGAGCATCAGTCAGTTTATGTTTGTCGAGAAATTCCTAGTGTGGGAAAACGTTTTATAGAAATATACAAGATGTTGCTTTGCATCCTCGTCAAATTCAAGGAGGTAACTATGTTAATGATTCTCGACCCGAATCAATACTAAAATGGGTAGGTAATTTTTTATATTTTTTATTAATATCGGAAATCGATAAGTGGTGGTGTACACTTATGTGTGTATGTGTTCACCACCCGTATTAAAACGCGGCCCGTCTAAAATAGCCCTATTACCGCACTTTCACACACACAAACAAACGCAGACGTTTATTCGATAAACGGGTGATTCTCCTCTTTTGAGAAGAGCTTCATTCTGAAATAGCGTCAAATTAAAACAACTAAAAAAAGCAGCGTTTATTATTATTGACCAGGTACCGTAATTTATATTGATTATTTACGTCTTCTATGACAACCTCCTGAATTTTGACGAGGTTGCAAAACTACACCTTGGCCTACCTTGGCATAATACTAATGGACCAAGATTATTTCAACATTTTCCTTCAAATTGCCAATATTCGCTCGAATTGAATTTCTCACTTCAACAACAAAATACTTTACAAGAAAAAAAATAAAAGAACAATAAAATCTGCCGTAAATTAAGTTCACTGCGACCCAAATCAGCCATTTTGGTGAAAACTTTTAAATCTACTACTTGGTTATTTCTTTATCCATTTGTTTTGCAATCGTTTGCGACCTTTTTATACAAATGGATCCACGTAAATGTCGATTTGTTTTTAGTAAATTACATAGTTATTGTTTCTAAAGGATACAGACCTGTTTGAAATTATTATCGATTGATATTTTAGAATTTTACTAATTTAACATCACGCCTGTAATCCCCGAAGGGTTAGGCAGAGGTGTACCTAATGGTACACCCACATTTCGCCAGTTATGTTTAAATCCCATGTAGTAAGGGCGAGCCTATTGCCATCAACCGGGCAAAAAACCAAAGTCCGTGGCTGCTACTGAGAAATTCCTGATAGAAAAACCCATTAACAATTTGCCCGACCCGGGAATCGAACCCAGGAATTTAGAATTTTAGTAATTAATAATTTACGAATTTCAAATTCCGCAAGTCTGTTAAAGTATAATACTGAGTAATGGAACTTCAACGCGCAAACTGTGTTTAGGGTCATGACACTTTGATCGACGACCTTCGACGGTTTGTTCTTACAAAAAGGGCACTAAATATGAGTGCGTTCACGTGATGCATGTGTCCACATGATTCTAAATCATGAGTCGAAATTTGCCGTTGGTTTTAAAAAAATATCCGCTATTTGACACAAACTTTATTATAAAAAATCTGAATACAGACTGAAAATAAAATCTTATACATACCTGTACGTTATTGTATGTTTTTGAAAATGTGTACATTTAATTCCTACTGTCCTTCAAATAACCAAGTAAACTTATGAAATTGATAAATATAAAATTTCAGCCAGACGATAGGTACTGTAGAGACGTAAACCTTTACGGTTATTTATGAATTGGCTGTAAAGAAAAAAAAAGACTAATTTTGTATTTAGAAGTAGATAAAAAATTTAAAACAGAGCTAGACGTGTGTCAGTGGGTGACAATTGAAAATACGATTCAAAATTAGAAAGTTATCTTATTTTACTATCTAAAATGCATTTCCTTTAAAAATAAACTTACACACACACATTCCGGACATTAATTTAGTTCCTACAATTTGCTAATTAGTCGTATTTCTCGAATCCTAGCTAGAGATTCAACGAGACATTGCAATGAGTAAGACGTTGCCTTTCAACGGAATGAATGGATACTTACCGGGTTTTATTCAGTTTAATTAGGTTGAAAGCACTGATTCTTTGCCTGGGTATAAAACAACCTCGGTGCTCGAGTGCAAACAGGCTTTCGTTCCCGTCTTATAAGCATCATAATAACTATAGTTTTCTTAGATAAAACCTGCTCAGGAAGGCTTACAACGTTGCACAATATTAATTTACGCCAAAGTTGTACTAGGAGTTCAGTATATTTATGGGTACCAAGTAATATTCTGTAGTCTTGGCACAGCTTTGCGTTTGCGATTTTCTTTTGTTTTCGAAAAGAAAATGTAAACTATACAGTAAACTCATAGTAGGTAAGTACTGTTTTTTAACTTGAGATATTTTTTATTGTTTTATTTTTGTTATTGGAATTGTATGTTATTATTTAATATCGAACGAAACAGCAACAGATAGATGACAAACACTTTTTTGAGTTTTTAGTCATCGTAGTTACTTATATGTACAGGATTATTATTTTTACAAAATAGATAGGCTTTTAAATAGGCAGTAGCATAATAATTACTAATAATAGCAAATTATTAAAAAGGAGTTCTTGTACATTATTTAGAGGTATTTTATTATTATTTACGTAGCTGGCTGGTTATGTATAAGCTTTACTTAGCATGATGTTGATGAGAGCAGATTTTTTGGATATAAGTACATATTATTATATTGCTAGGTATTGCCCGCGGTTTTGCTCGCATGGAATGGGATATTTCCCACGGGAACGTACAATCGGGATAAAAACGATCCTATGTGCTAATTTAGGAAATGGTCAAATGAAATAGTTAACCCAAATCCGTTCAGCAGATGAGGCGTGAAAAGAAAAAAGAAACACACTAGTTAAATTTGCATTTATTATATTATTAATATGGATTACTCCTATACAACACCAACAAATACACTACTACTAGCTACTTATTAAATTAGCATTAAGTAAAATAAAAATATATGCAAGTATCAAAATGGAAAAAAAAAACATTACAGAGCGTCGAAAACTCGTTCGAGTTGCTATCAGAAGGCTTGTAACATTGCCACGTTGGATGGCAATGCTGATTCTTTGGCCAATAAATACCCAAGTACTTAATTTAATTACGTCATGCTGAAATTATACCTTTCAATTGAGATCAGCTAATTAAACAAAGAACAGACTACCAGTTTCGATTTCGGGACTAATTAATGAAATTCTAATTGTCTCTCTAATTACAAACTGTCTGTTACCTATTTCGTTTGTTTACATTGTGCGTAAAACGTAATTTTACACCAATTCCCTCCACTTGATTCCCAATGAAATTGAAGCTTGTTTTAATCGACACAAAGTATAATTACATACATGAGATTACGCCTATAATTCCTGAAGGGTTAAGCAGAGGTGTACCTAATAGTACACCCACATTTCACCTGTTATGTTTAAGTTGTAATAGGGAGCGAGCCTATTGCCATCAACCAGACACTAATCCAGACCCCGTGGCTGCTACTGAGAAATTCCTGATGGAAAAACCCAATAACAATATGCCTTCATGCTTAGCAGTCAGTCAGATAGTAATTTCAGTGTTTTTTAAATGATTTATTAAAGACTTTTTAAATGGTGTTAGTGGTCGACTTGTCTACTTTTTTAGTAGTAGAGTATTTTTTATAGCAGTAGTTCTCTTTGCGAAGTAGCACGTCAAGATAAATTTCATAGTTTCATTTAAGGACAGCAATGCACCTACGATACCTCAGATATCGCGTATGTTCATAATTATTATTATGTGATACCTAGCCACCCTGTCTATTGATGTAAGGAAATGTAGACATGTTTTGTAAAGCATATAAATTATGTTCTTTGTCAGTGGTAGTAAAGAGATAGTATAGATAAATGAGTTCTAAAAGTATCACAGAAGTGATTTTTCATTGCGATGTCAAACTTGGTCCTTCGAGCCGGATTAGAACCAGAGACTTGTACTTAGCGTGTTTGCTAGATGAATAATACACCTTTTTATTCAGAAATTAGAATCAAAATCTTTGAGCGAACAAAGAGAATCTAAAACCAATTTAAATTGTACAAATAAGTTCGATTTTCTATCTTAGACATCCAAATTAATTTGCTTGTATTTACAAAATGTAATTAGATTCGCAGTACCGAGCATAATTGAATAGCCAATGAAATCGGATTCTAATAAATTCTATCTTCACAAACAGAGGTTTTTAAGATAAATATTTTGGCACCTCACCTTGTAAATAAAATTAGGGTTTGTTTAGTGGGAGGTAATAAACTCTAATCGCAACCGAAGTCGCGGGCAGAAAAATGAAGCTCGTGTTGTTGCCCGCGGTTTCGCCCGCGTTGAGGTCAGGATTTAGAAACTTTCCGCAGGAGCGTTCTACCCTACGTCCTTGCCCTGACTCAGGCTATGGTTTCCTGTTTGCTTATTTTCCGATTTAGTTTAGCCGATAAGGCGCGAAAAGGTCAAACATAAAGAGTTACTTTCATCAATATTCTCCTGTCCTTATCCCAATTCATTTGGAGTCGGCGCAGCACATCTTCTTCTTCCATACTTCTCTATTACTCGTCATCTCATCAAATAGAGTTACTTTCCCATAGAAATTCTGTACAAGAAATTGGTAACTACTTATTCAAATTGTCTTCTAGACTTTTCTTTTTATATGAAATGTCTTATATGTATAAATTGTGCTGAGAATTAATTTAGATTAACATAGAATAAATAAATTAAGTATGGCTGGAATTTAATGAAACCTTGTTTATTAGTAAGGCAGGTCATGAGTTCAGCGACGTTTTGTATCGAATATAATATATAGCTTAGAACGACCATGTTATTTAACGGACTTATTTATTACTTTCAGATTTTCTTTTTTAACTTCATGTCTTGCGCAATCGTTGGTACGGTATACTTGTTTTAAACATTTTTGTTTAATTCCTGATAATATCAATTCGGATTGAAGATTTTTAGGCCAAAGTAAACTACACTCAACACTATTTGATTTGAGTCCCACGTAAGCCCACGTTCACAGAGGCGTGGGGGTCTGTTTTAACGTGTAGGTATTTAAACCACGATGTTATGATATGTTAATATTACTGTATAATTCTAAACGAAAATCTGCTCTCATCTAGAACCAATAGCAACTATACTGTAAGCACAATTATGGCTGCTAGCTCTTCTGTAAATAACATAACTTCTTTTTGCTGCTAGCATCTGATGAAGCTAAACACGGTAAGTCTATGTCACCTTTTTATAATAGTGTGTCCTAGCCTTTACACCCCGCTCTTGACGCTTGTATGTTGTATAACAACACAATATGTAGATTAGAATAGTTCTTTATTTGCACAAAAAGTAGGTACAAGTTACATATTATGTTAAGTTTAAAATGATCCCTATACTAATTTTAACCTTAGTATTAATTAAAACATACCTTCTTAGTATTCACGTTAAAAATGTTATTCTGAAATAAAAAAAATAAAAACTAGCCGCGCCTGTAATTTCATTTTGACCGGCTTAAAAAAAAAGAATTTTGCTATTCGCTCAGTTAAGTAATATTGTAGGAATTGCATAATATTCGTATAATTATGTTAGTCTATGTGCGATTTTAAGCACGTATGCTTTAGAGTTCGTATGTACATATGTTTTTGTTCACAATATTGCTAGTAGTTATATCCATCTTATGTGTTATTTTGATGTTTAAGCTAGCTATATGAAATAGTAACACACATCCATACATCCACGCTCACAAACTTTTGCATTTATAACTATATATACTAGCGACAAGCCCCGGCTTCGCACGGCTGCAATGTAGATACTAATGTTTTCTCTGCTATAATATGCATATATTACACATATAAACCTTCCTCTTGAATCGCCGCATCAAAATCCGTTGCGTAGTTTTAAAGATCTAAGCATACATAGGGACAGACAGACAGCGGAAAGTGACTTTGTTTTATACTATGTAGTAATAGTGATAGTACTAGGATGGTAGAGAGTGGTAGCATACCTATTTCTGTTTTCTTGTGTTTGAGGAGCAATGATCTTGACCGCGGCTAGAAAGTCATTAATTATCTGATGTAATTATCATACACTCATCATGTATCATATCAGACTATAAAGGTCAAATGGCCTACCCTAATGGTCATATCAGAGCCTTTGAGCCTTTTAATCGATTGGTAAAATTAACTATATAACATGGAGTGTCGTTTCTGCGTTCCTTGTACATATCAATATAGGTACGATCGACGAATGGGACCTTTTGAGAATGGGACGTTTTGAGGATGGGACTTTCTGAGAATGGGACCTTTTGAGAATGGTACCTTCTGAGAATGGGACCTTCTAACTATGGGAAATTTTGCAAATAGAACGTTTACCGAAATGGTCATACGTTTTCCGGGTGACATTTTGAAAATGGGACATTCTGCGTCAGATCCCACTAAATAACTATTGGTTTAAAAAAACTTTAGAAAATTCAAGCTTTTTGGACCGCGATAAAGCAAGTCTTCATTTAAGAGAAGTCGAAATTTCGTAGCCTTCTGGACTACGATAAGTTATTATTTAATAGTGTCTTACTGAAACTGGTTTTTTACGATCGAAACCGAATTTTGGCAACAGTCTCAGTTTTGGCCGAAACCGAAACTTCCTTACAAGGATCATGTTTTGACGGAAAAATAAAGAAAACGTTACTATAATCAGTCAGTCTTTATTTTATTTAACTTTTAATCACATAGCTATGCAGTCTTCGACATTTTTACTTATTGGTATGTTAATCAACATAACAACCCCTCATATAAGAAAAAAATATTAATTGCGCCTTAAAAATACTTAAAATAGGTGAGGTGTTTATTTGAGTTGTTAGGTTAAACTTGATTCTACTATAATCTATATATTAGTTTGTTATAATGAATTATTTTTTGATGTTTACTACCTACTCTTATGCTATATCACGTAATAAAACTTACCGAATTCAAAATAAATCACACGAAAACTCACAACAAACAAAACAAACTGCAAACACAAGCCAGTCACGACATGATTAGACACGTGGACGCGGCAAAATGTCTTCGTCGCTTACTCGCTTGGATGGAATTTAACGCGCCGAACATGACCGACCACAGCGCGAGGACTCCCGAATGCAGTTTCGGTTTCGGTCGTAGTTTCAGCAGGTTTGCTGCCGAAATCGAAACTAAACCGAAACTCGTTTTATTGCCGAAACTGGACCGAAACTGGAGCCGAAACCGAACTTTCGATCGGACGCTATTATTTAATCATAACCGACCTCTAAGGAATTTGAGGTTATGGGAAGATTTTGTGATTATTTTCCTCTACACGTCGGGGCGCTGGCTAATCGGGGCCCCGTATCATTGAAACAGCTGGAGGTCTACTCTCTAAGCACGAAACCCGTAGTTTCGGCCGAAGTTACGGGCGTTTGCTACTCCGTATTACTTACGGACATACGATTAGTGAGAGACCCGAACTAAAAACGAGTGACAACTGTGATCGGACAGTTGTGCCTACTCCCGATGTATTTTTTAAACTCATGAATCCGAAAATAATAGGGGGTAGGGTTCATTTTGAAGTTTCGATATACTTTCGTACGGGCCCGTATCTTCGCTGAAGGACTTAGAGAGTAGACCCGCCGTATCAGGATACGGCGGTAGCTACGTCACTGGATTTTTTTATCATTATTATCGCTGATAGAAAGTCACGTTGCCAAGGCTCTCTTGATCGCAAGATTATGATACACATGGTACTCACCAAGAGGATCTCTTCACTTGTTGAATTTATTTTCTGCACTTATTTGTTTAATGTTGATGCCTCCCTCGCTATGTCATGCAAAAAGCGTGCTAGGTTTTCTAAATGTGTATGTTTTATAAATGCGACCATCTGTGGCATCATTGAATAACAGACTGCCCTATACCATAATATACCTATGTATGTACCTAGTACAGTGACCTATATATCAGTAGTAAGGCATGACATAATCGCCCTTACAGCTACAACATAAGGTGCTTTCAGTGTCGAATTGTGACGTTTACTGCACGTCTACTTAATTGATGACATAACTGACAGTGACCCTAGAAAATGTCGTTCTATTTTGAAATCGCTTAAAGTCTGTAACGATAAAACATTCGTCCATAAATGTCACGGTTTATTGCAGACGCCTTATGTTTGAATACTTTAAAATAGATTTTATGTTCTACAAATTATAAACGGTTTCGGAAACAATAATGAGAATTTACAGGGAGTTTCAGATTTGGTATCCAAGTATGATAGTAATATATATGTACGTACTTGGTGTTCCATTTCTTTTTTATGTGTTTATGGGATAAGTATAGGCCACACAACGGAACAACACTTCCATACAAAACTTGAATACTACCTACTCGATCTACACGATAACTGACAAATGCTTGCGGCTGGACAGGTCCACTCAAATCTGTGTGGTTCTTTCTTCAAAAGGGCATCTCAGACACTATCAATATCTGCATAGTCCTCCTGTGAGTTGACCAAGATTATGTCTGGACCTTAAAAGAGACTATGACCTCTGAGTTTGTTTCGGCTGTTTCTTCTCAGAGTAGTCAGATACGAAACACCGGCCTCATCTAGTTTAAAAAAAAATGACATGTAAAAACCTATCTGCAAAATAAATATTATTGACTGCCTCCTTGGTCGAGTGTTTGCAAGCGCGACTACTAAGCATGGGGTCTTGGGTTCGATGCCAGGGTCGGGTAAAGTGTTATTGGGTTTTCCATTAGGAATTTCTCAGTAGCAGACACGGAGTCTGGATTTGTGCCCAGTTGATGGCAATAGGCTTGCCCCCTATTACTGGCAAAATGTGGGTGTACTAAGTTTTTAGTTACAACTCTGCCTAACCCTTCGGAAATTTCAGGCGTGATGTTATGTAAATATTATTTATCACTCGACCGAAATGTATGGGACAGCTGAAATTTTGTTCGTGATTACGATATTGGTCTCATGGAGAAAATTGTTCAGCTGTCTGACCTGTTCTGTGTGCCTACCTTTTGACCACTTGGCTAAATATCAATTGCCGTGCCCCTAGCGCGCGGCTACAAATCAATAAAATAAATAATACCTACAACAAATAAGCATTTCCAATACTTAGCTACGAGACATAATTTTAAATAATCGTTGTAAATAATATCTCTATTTCATAATGGTTTTAGTTGTACCACGCAGTTAATAGGACGAAAGTAGAACCAAAAAAATGCATGTTCTGTGTCGCAGAAATACGACACAAGCGGTAGGGGCACGGAAATATGTGTCGCATAAATGCGACACAAGCGGTCAAAAGGTTAAATATGAACAGACCTTTCTGATACATGCTGTATAAGCTTCTTTCGTTATTTAAAGCTTATCAACAGACCAATTCTAGTATTTAAATACGTTCAATCTAGTCGCAATCTCGTCGCTGAGATGAGATAGTTAGTTGAGTTTGAAAATTAAGCATGTGTATTGGCCATGGCAAATCACATTGCTTTCATGTTTTAAGTAAAGCATCTATAGGTATGTACATCAAATAAATAAAATTGAAGTGTCTGTTTGTGATTTCTAAATAACAGCTTCTTAATGAGTGCGAAAATATATGTGATATTTTTTTTCTGTCTTTCGGTCTGTCTGTTGGTTCTGGCTAATCTCCGAAACTGCTGTACCGATTTTGACGGTACTTTTACTGGCCGATAGCTAATGTTTCAAAGGGTAACTAATGCTAAGTATTAGGGTTCCGTGCACAAAAAATTAAAACCCTCGAAAATGTTATCAATTCAAATAGGGAAGTAATGTTTTTATGATAATTTCATGCAGATGAAGGTCGCGAGACACAGCTAGTATTTAATTTGTTCAAAACTAACTCACTAACTGTATACATTATTACATAGGTCTTGAGTTCGAACCCAGGACACGCACCTCTGTCAGGCCTGTGGACGGTGAGCTAAGGGCTAGCTCGCCGTCCCTCCGTCTTAGGACGACAGGCCGTGTCGACGGCACGTTCGTGTTCCACGCGCGCCTCAAAGAGATGTCAGTATAGGGAAGGGGCCCGCAAGGGCCGATGCCTGCCGGGTGCTGCGGGTTGTTCGAAAGAGATACCGCGGCCCCGGAACACAAAGGGCGATGAAGGAACATGGGTGGGTTTTAGTCAGTAAAAGTCTGACACACCCTCCCGCTCAGCCCAGAGCGGGAGAAGTCATTTGATGATTTCCCATCCGAAAAAAAAAAAAAAAAAAAAAAGGACACGCACCTCTGATTTTTCGGAATCATGTGCGTATTGAATAATTATCACTTGCTTCGGTGAAGGAAAACATCGTGAGGAAACCAGCATACCTGAGAGATATTTCTCGACGGCATGTAAAGCCAAGTCCGAAGCCCATGGGCGGTATAAAAACTCTGACACCAGGTTAGGCACTAACCACACGATAAAGAAAGAATTATTCCAAACGAATAAAGTAAATAGAAACCACCTGTATATTTATTAGATTTAATGACAATAGAAGTTAGGATAATAAAATTCGGCGCCAAATTCCATTCCGTACCTACGCAGTTTTCATAATGTCAAATTAATAAATGCCTTGTGAAACAGCTGTTATTTTCTTGAAATATACAACATGTTTTCCTATTGTTTAAATACATTGGACACGACCAACCTCCAGTCCATTACTATCCGATTCTGATCTGTTTGGTCAACGCACAGTTATAAGCAATGCACGAGATCACCACCCCGTCATCTCACGTGGGTACCGTATACGTTCGATTTTTGAATCGAAAATACAACTGTACTAAATACGACTAGCAAAGTAACACACTTATCTATGGTCTAGTTAAAGTAATCACTTGAGTTTGAGTAAATACTCATGCAAAACATTTTTATGCAATAGACAAGAATTTAAACGAGAAGTAAGAACTCGTCAAAGAAAGTAAAGCTAAGTATTTAGAATACTTTTGACAGGTCTAACTTCAAGTAATTACTAGACTGCAGACTAATTGTGAAACGAGCATTTTCTATTTTAAAACGTTTACAATGTTAATAAAAATAATATTAGTATGGGTTGCGCGTCGTCTACCAACCCATCTAGCTCCTATCCTAAACAGAGCGAGAACGCTATACGTTCAGCAGCACGCTCTTTTTCTCGCTCTAGCAAATGATGTTTCTGAGCGATAGAAAAGGACAGGATCTTGGAAAAGTGCGATTCCATGCCGCTAGATAAGGTTCAACTCGTAGTAAAAATGAGGCGAGGAGCTAGTGATTCCGTGCAGTGCCTATAACTGTGTGTAGACCGTTGTTCCGCATCCTCTCTCAATACAAAGGCACCACTTTACGAATAATGGTGACAGCACCCCAGGGGCATTTTATCCAATTACACGATGAGCTCATTCATTCAGACGTCAAATACATTGTTTATTTATAGACCGTAAATGAGTAGATGGCTATAAATATGTAGATACTTGCAAAGAGATGTAAATATAGCAATAACAATGCATTTTTTTAAAGTCTGTCTCGTTAGGGTAGTGGTCGCAAGCGCGACTGCTAAGCACGAGGTCTTGGGTTCGAGCCCCAGGTCGTGCAAAATGTTATTGGGTTTTTTCCATCAGAAATTTCTCAATAGCAGCCACGGAGTCTGGATTTGTGCCCGGTTGATGGCAATAGGCTCGCCCCTTCTACATGGGACTTAAACATAACTGGCGAAATGTGGGTGTACTATGAGGTACACCTCTGCCTAACCTTTGGGGGTTACAGGCATGATGTTATGTTAAGTTTTTAACCGACTTCAAAAAAAGGAGGAGGTTCTCAATTCGGTTGTATGTTTTATTTTTTTTTGTGTTTGTTACCTCATATCTCCGTCATTTATGAACCGATTTGAAAAATTCTTCTTTTATCTGAATGGATCTACTTCCCTATTGGTCCCATAGAAATTTCATCAAAATTGGTTCAGCAGTTTGGTTTTGAAATCAAAATAGCTGGAAAAAATGTCATCCAAGTAAAAGAAATTGCGAAATTGATACTTGACAAGGATTTGTGTGTGATACGATAACTAAAAAGGGTAAAATAAAAACTTTTTTGTAAAAAAAAACCGACTTCCAAAAAAACACAAAAAAAGTGGAAAATAACTTTACTTTCGGAAGTCGGTGGCAAAAAAGTCAATGAAACAAACAATAGTCACCGACTTCCGAAAGTAAAGTTATTTTCCAGTTTTTTTAGTGTTTTTTTGGAAGTCGGTTTTTAAAAAAAGAGATTACTCTTAGAAAATGCTTAATTTGCATTTCCTTTTTTACAACTATTTTAGCGTTGGCAAGATGTTAAGAACTGGTTTTCAGCTGCACTCGATTAGACTGGAAGCCGACCCTAACATAGTTGGGAAAAGGAAAGCCGGACGATGATGAGACTTCGTAAAGTTTTATCTAAAAAAAATGTAGATATACTCACAAAAATCACGAAAAAGTCAGGCGACATTAATATCTGTCAAATAAGTTTACAAGTTTACCACATGGCCCGCGGGTGTCGTATGAAATTATGTGAAAGTTTTTGATAAATCTCATTCGAGAACTTGGATTTTTATTCGAATATACGACAGAGTCGGAGATTAATGTTATTTCAGAAAAGGAAATCTTTATTTGTAAACATAGATTATACAGAGGTGTTACAAATTAATGTAATATAGCGAATCCATTTATGTCTTGCGTTTTTGTTCAGACGTTTATTGGCAACATTTTGGTTTAGTGATTTATTGAGAAAAATAATGCAATATTAAATCAAAATTACTTTTTTGTTGTTTTTATGTCGATCGAAAAGTATCCAAAAATCAAATAAGTGTGTTTGGGAAAAACCCTTCAATAGGTACCTACATATTTGTTTCATTTGACGCTGCAACAAATGTGACTTTTTTCGATAGTAGTACATAAAACACTAGCATAAAGTTGATATTTGTTTCTTTGAAAATAACCTCAATAAAATTGGAAACAAACATTTGAATAGGTAGTACCGACTTATACTTTATAGAACCATTTTACACATGGCATTACTAGAGAGATAGTTATTAATTACTTAAGTTGTCATAAATTCTACGACATCGTGAATGGTCGTAATTTACTAGCGTTATACGACTTCAGAACAAGAAGTACCCTCCACCAGCCACCCATAACTACTGAATGTGCCTTTGATGTTCATAAGTCGTAGAGTTTAAAGTTAGAACTTTTATGAGTCGTCAATCAAGTTTATTTAGGTATTATAAATAAATAAAAAATAAATTCAGTTACATCCGGTTAGACGAGAAGGCGACCCCAAAATAGTTGTAAAAAGGCTCGGCAGATGATGGCGTGTCTTCATATTATAGTAATGCCAGAGGAACATTAAATTCACTAGAGTGACGACTCATAAAAGTTCTAACTCTAAACTTTACGGAGCAACCTAGGCAAGCGCGGCTTATCCTGAAGATCGACCCGAGTGGCTTTTATCATTAGCCACAAGCTCCGCCTCACGATATGAAGACACGTATGTATTTCTATAGGACTCATGGAAAAAGTAGGAACAGTGGGTTTAGTTGGTAAGAGTCCAAAATGAGGTTCTGTTCTCTTTAGACGGAATATAGCAATCAATTTAGCCTTTTGCAGTTCACTGCTTGACATAGTCTAGAAGCCTTAGGAATGATTATATATTAATAATTTTACTAAGCCAGCATAAAAGGAACAACAAAATTATAAGATAAACCACCTGATCTGCGCAACTTCGTCTGTGTAACATTTTTGATGGATGCTCAGCTCCTATTGGTCGCAGTGTGATTTTATATAGCCTATAACCTTCCTCGATAAATGGGCTATCCAACACTAAAAGAATTTTTCAATTCGAACCAGTAGTTCCTGAGATTAGCGTGTTGAACCAAACAAACAAAATCTTCAGCTTTATAATATTAGTATAGGTAGATTAAATATGTAGTTTATTTATAATGACGATAAAAAGAAGCGAGAATGCTTTTCATTTGAAAAGGCTTTACGAAGCCACGAAAATGTTTGCCGAGAATTAATACCGTGCGCCATTAAAAAATTTAACTGATTTAATATGATATTATACATTAATTAGGTAAATATTCTCTGAAATTTATTCATTAGCTGATTAACGGATTATTAATATTATGTTCTGGGTAAATGGTGAAATTCGTTAGGTGTTTAAATGTTTGCTATTTTACATTTAATAAAATAACAGCTGTTGGCCTTTACTGTATTCCTGGTACGCTTGGGAATGTGTGCTCGACAAGTAACGAAAGATTAATCGCAATAGAATTAATGATTTTTGAATGCATACGGGGTAAAGAGGTTTGGGTAAAAGTGGCATGATTTTTTCAAGTCTGCGGCCACTGATGAAAAGTATTTCATTAGATAGAACACAATAAGACATTCATTTTCTTCTATGAATAATTATTTCTAAAATGCATCGGAGACGAGATATTTAAAGAAAGAAAAAACTATGTAATTATTTATTATAATTGTGCCTATTTAATGAATATTTTCATTTGTTCACTGTTATTTCTGTCTATAACTTGCAATTAGTAAGTAACGTGCTTTCCGAGGCACGGCGGAAGCCCGGTAAGTTATGATGGTCACCCATCCACAGACAGACCTAGGCAACCGACCGAGTTCCAGTAGTGCGCGTAGCAAAAGACAAAAGAAAGAGGGTAGACAGATTTGTCTGCACCTAACAAGTTTTTACCATCCACCCGCATTCTCCAGTCATCTCGTGATCATGGCGCTTGCACCAGCGTCGAAATATCGTTAGCTAAATACAAACATTAATCGCGGAAGATATCCCGTAAGTGATAGTGAAAGTTTGGATCAAAATTTCAAGAAAAATTATGGTTAGTCTCGTAAGACCATTTTCGTGTAGCTGTAACGGTTAAGGTAGTTCCCCTTCACTGCCCGGCTGAAAGTTTCCACCCAATTTAGAATTGCGGTTCCACTATACGGCTCACCATCACTGCTCTCAAAACGGTGAAGGTAAACATCGTGAGGAAACCGGCATGTCCAAGAACCTAAAAATCGAAGAAGGGTATTCTTCCAACCCTCACTGGGCCTGCGTAGTGAAATTCAGGCCACTTTGTCTTACAGAGTGAAAGCTCGTGTCCATACGAGAATAATAAACGCCTGATGTTCGAACTAATGGTTTTATATTCGTAAAAATTTTATGCTTTCCAAAAAGATGGCCTTATAAGTCTAAAGCAGCTGTCGGCAACAGGTGGCATCCGGACCGCGGAAGGTCAAACTTTCCAGCTACTCAATTTAAATAACATTTTTATACATACAACTACATACGTTTGAAAGCCACGTAGAATGTAGCCAGTACTTATTCTAGAACCTATATTACGATTAAGAAGACTAAAAATGATGCGATGGAAAAAAATACCCTGTATAATTACATAGACGATGCAAAATAACAGACTAGTATATAGTAACAAAGTATTATGAGCTTTTCTTTGGGACTTCGATAATCATTTCCAACGGTAGTCGGACCCTACTTCTTAACCTGAAACTACTTGCCGACTCCTGGTCTAAAGCCTAGCAGTGAATAGGTGAAAACACAGATACAATACAGAAACAGTATTCTTAACTTTTTAAACGGATAAGTGTAAGAAGTATTAGTATTTTCGGACCCCACATAAATGTTTTTTTTTTTTTATATTGCGTTTGTTTTAAAAAAGTAAAAAACTATGATGTTACGATTTCTTTTACATATATGTAGATTGTAAGCCGCTTTTAATCACTCAAATTGATCACTGCATGAAAATTCAGTTGACCGTTCAAACATGAAATGAACACATAAAAATTCAGTTGTATGCTGTTTTACTGTAGCACTTTTGCGGCGCAACTGTTAGCATGGCTGTTTGCTTTATTTGTATGCAATCTGTTGCTTCAAACTTTGAAACAGAACTTTTGCTTTTCAAAATGTTATGGACTTCAGAACACTATTCCTGTTTAAGGTTTCTTAATGTAGTTTTCAAAGTTTTTTTTTTTTAATAGCAATATTGCGTATGAACAGTTGAACACGTTTTTCTAGCAAAGTAGTTAGTTATTCATAAATTGTTTATTTTAAATTTTTCGAAGTAATTTGAAATTCATCTTGGGGTCTATTTCACCACCTCTGAATGAAATCATGAGTTAATCTTGCAGGAAATACATGTTACGCTATTTATTGCGTTTTTACTGGTATCATTCAGAAAGTGTGAAACAGGCCCGTACTCATTCTTATAAATCATAATAATAATCACATAACCTCATACATTATCCCATGTGTGTTTGAATATTTTGGTGTTAACACAAAATATAGCCTTATTTTCATTGAAAAAAAGGTGTTATTTCCTTAATAGTAAAAAAATGACATTGTTTCAGATGACGAATTTGGTGAGAAGTCAGTGTCCGTGTTACTGGACGGGGAGGAGTCTGAAATGATATTTATCGATCATCCTAGCACTGAGATGTCGGTTAGTTTGCATCTATTTTCTTTGTAACATGTCGGTGGCAATTTTTAACTTAAATGAGCCCAGAACGCTACGAGTTTGGCACTCTCACTAGAGTCCATCAATATCTGGCAACTGCAGGCATCAAGGAACGTAGCGATATCAACGTGTCCTATTATTTGTGGAACATCTGTTTTATAAAAGAGTCGGTTCAGCATTTGCTCTAACTTGACCTACTTCCTACAAATCAAATACAGTCTTCCTATCAAGGCAAATAGATTACGTCTGTGAACAATTCAAGGATGTTGAAGTCAGTGTCTTCAGTTAACCCTAAATTTATTGGAGTATCTACAATACCGTAGGTAGACCAAACTTAAGCAATCATGACCCAATATTTACAGGCCCAATGCGGCCGGCGGCGATGCAGAGGCGGTTTTTTTAATCAAATTTTACGTTACACGTGGTGACTTATTACCAGAAAGCTAGACTAGATGGTATCTCATTACTTTACCTAGTGTTTCATACCTTGTAAAAGATTCTAAACCCTACGAAAAATACACACTATCTCTTTAAATGTACTACTTCCTCAAAATTAACCTAACATTTCCCCCATCTCAGGTGGAGAACTGCCTCTCAACGTACGAGCCCCACGCCTGCGTGGTAGTCTACTCCGTGGTAGCCAAGAGTTCGTTCACGCGCTCAGCAGAACTGCTGGCTTACCTCGCCAGGGAGCAGTTCACTGTGGAGAGGACCGTCGTGCTGGTCGGGAATAAGGCTGATCTGGCTAGGGCTAGGCAGGTTTCTACTAATGGTAAGTGAGGAGATTCTGAGGCCGAGATCTATAAAGGGTGTAAAGAGACCCTTCACGAAGCTGAAAGGCACTTTTTCTTCCCGTCATTGCGATCGATTTTTTCGTTCTGAACCATACATGACCAGCTTCTAGTTACGGAGATATTGAGATATTGGAGGTCAAAGTGGCAATTTAAAAAAAAAAATACAATTTGTTAGTGTTATTACTTTGATTTAAATACCTCCGTGACCCTTGTATTATTCAATGTTTTCAGCACAACGTTTTGAGTGCGTTATATTACGTAAATCGTGATTTTTCACAACAATTTGAGTGCGTTATATTACGTAAATCGTGATTTTTCACAACAATTTGAGTGCGTTATATTACGTAAATCGTGATTTTTCACACCAAAAAGAGAAAGTCGTTTCTCACCAATAATTTTTGCGTAGAGTTACTTAGTTTGATGTACAGAATGCTTGGTTGGCGGCTTCGTGAAGGGTCCATTGACATTTGTCTAAATAAACACTGCGCGTGCTTTGGTATATTTCCGGCACTGTCACTTAAAGTTTGACAGTTATAGGTGAAAAGCTAAGCCAAAATGTGTGCTAAGTAACGTTTGTAGATCTTGACCTAAGAACCCCGAGGTTTACTCCTGGGAATTCAGCCATCTTTTACATTTCAAACAATTGGATCATAAAATCTTTATTAAAAATTGTAACCCTGTATACATATTTGCTGTCGCTTAGTAGGGTATAAACGTTTGGTATTGAGAGCAAAATAATTTTAGTAATTGAATGGAGTATCTAATTACTTATTAGCTTGTGTTCATACAATACTAATAATTGTTTAATTAACTAGCAATTCATGTATAGGTTCAGTGAAACTGTTGATACAAATGATCACCGAAGCAATTATTATTAAGAGCGTGTACGCCGTACGGCATTTCATACAAATTTTCAAGTCCTTATTTTTCGATATGACTGAACCGATTTTAATGAAACTTCATACCCATAAGCAGGATACATAGGTCTAAAAAGTTAGTGATAAACATTTTCGCAAAATTGTGTTACAGTTAAATTAGACTGATTTTAAATTTTCCATAGAAACAGAAATTTCCAATTATCTTTTTTTAAATAAGACATTTCGAAAATGTTTTTCAATAACTTTTTAGACCTATGTATCCTACTTATGTGTGTGAAGTTTCATCAAAATCGGTTCAGTCGTTTCGAAAAATAAGGACTTGATAATTTGCATGAAATGCCGTATGGCGTACACGCTCTTAACTGATCACAGCGAATCTCAAATACAAGTAGGTTTTAATTAATTAATTTAGGTTTTAGCTATATTCCCGTTTGTCTCAAGGGCGCAAGCGCTGCAGCTGGGCATGACGTGTTGATTCGATTTCCAGATCGGGCTGTGTTATTGGGTTTTGTCAGCAGCAACACGGAGTCGAGTTGTGCCCGGTTGATGGAAATAGTTTCACACCTCATTACGTAGGATTTAAACATAACTGGCTAAATGTGGATGTACTCAAAGCACAATCTGCTTAATATATTATTTTGACCACTTTAATCACCATCCATTTTGCTATACAGAGGGCAAAGGGCTAGCCACGTCGCGAGACTGCAAGTTCATAGAGACGTCATCAGGGATCCAGCACAATGTGGACGAGCTGCTGGTCGGGATCCTCAAGCAGATCCGATTGAAGGAGAGCAGGGATAAGAAGCATGCCAAGAAAGTTGGGAAGCAGGTATGTTACCGACACATGCTATGGAAAATTTAATAGCTTCTTCACATTTGCCCTTGTAGCAACCCATTTCAACCTTAATGTAACGAGAATAGAGGTCTCTGTAATTTTGACAGACTCTTCAGTGGCAGCAACCCAACATTGACCTTATAATAATGAGCAGAAAGATTGTAGACCAAACAAAGGTGAAATAACTGTAAAAGGATCTTAGCGGCATTTGAGGGATTTTGACACTTGTCGCCAAAGTAATAGAGATTGTAATTTGCACTATTTGTTTTCATGTAAAATTTTATAAAAGAGACGAAATTACAGAAACTGTGAGAAAGACTGTACACTGTTTATCTAAAAGCGAAGAAAATTTGAGGGGAATTTGAAAGTACGACGACTAATGTTGCCTCAAAAGTTAAAATAGATATAAGCATTGTACTATTTTCACTGATTTGCTTTTATAGTTTATAAAAGTAGTATAGTTTATAGTTTTTTTTGTCAAAAAGTTTTTGAATGTGACTAAACAAGTTCCATTAATACAAACACGAATACAAAACGTATTTTCCGTCTAGTTTCAAATATAGATCACTCAATCATACTTTGTGATGATCAAAAGGTGTAAATATTCAATTGAAATACAAGAACACATAAATTGACTATGAAGAAACGAATAATCAGATCAGATCTTGAATAGGAAATCGAGGCATTAGTAAGAATAGCTTAATAATTTGAAGTTCAAGTACTGAAATAAATGTTTAACATTTATGTCTTCAATAAAACAAGGCAGTGAGGAAAAAATAATGAGAAAATGTGAATAAGCTTCAGGGAAGGTATACTCAATGTTCCTTAAAAGGTTAAACAAAAACAAGAAAGCATGTATCATGTCTGAATATTTGCGTAATTATTGCCAAAATAAAGATAAAAGAGCTGGCATGAAAATGGGATCCAACTTCGAGATCTAACAAAAAAATTGTGTTTCCTTCAAATTGACAGAAAATATTTGCTCAAAGTCTTTGTATTTTGAAAGTTGTTTTAGATTAATTATTTTGTTTTAGGAAGCGAAGCAGCCTAAACTTGCGAGCTCTCGCACACACATATCGCTAAGCATCGCCCGAGAGCTCCTACAGAAGATCTGCATAAACGACATTTCCAAATCCAAGTCTTGCGAGAATTTACACGTCCTGTAAACTTCTGGGCTCCTGGTATCTTGTGAATTAATAGATGTTTTTCTAATTGTTGATGTATAGAGGATTCTTCCTTTTAACTTTAATGTCTAGATTGTTTTTGACTGGGTATAATGTTAAGGTTAATTTTGTTTAGTATACGATAAGTGCTATAAGTAAACTAACCTGCTTTGTCACTGGAATTTTCACATCATTTTTATTACAGTTTCTCCAAGGCATGTCGCCATTTTTCCCGTTTTTTTGTTTTTCTTAAAATACTCTTTGACTTCGACCCTTTTCAATTTTCTAAACACGATCCAGAATTCTTTATTCATCATAATTACATTTAATTTTCGCAAATCCCTTATTGTTACCATGAAAATAGCTGGTTTTTCCTCAATCGTTTACGTCAAAAGTATATCACGAGGAATAATTTATGAAAAATATTCGTGGTAAAGTAGCTCGAGAGGGTTCTTGAAAAGAGCGTTGATTTTCGCGAAAAATATTCTTATTTAGCAAGAAAAATGTCTGTTCAAGGTCGATTGAATATGGGTTGGTAACAATGGCTTGCTCGCAAGATCGGACATCAATATTTCCATATACAAGACATTCGAGAAACTCATATAAATCAGCCTTCAGATTTATTGTATTCCATCCATTAATTCTAATAAAAAGGTTTCGTCATTATTTCGTAACTTGATATATTTTTGCGCGCTTTTCTTTGTCCAAGATTATAATGCTGTTATTTTGTTTACTTTGTTCGTCTCACGTTCTTGTTCGCTCATATTTTTAGCGCACCTGCGTCTCTTCTATCATTTTGTATTCCATACAACATCAGTTAATAGTGATCTTCTTTTGTTACAATTGGATCATCTATTTTTCTAATTGGATCATTATTTTTTATAAATGAACGCGTAAATTAATTCTGAGGATTTCTCGTAGGAAAATTCATTATTGAAGATCTTGGAATAACTGTTAGAATTATTAATGATCAAACGCCACTTAGCCGTTAACATTCGAATGATTTGTAATTCCTACTAATTTTCAGAGACAATTTCGGCTTTCGTTAGCCATACTTACTATTTGTATAAACTATAAAGAATTCCTTACAAAACCCTTCTTACGGTAATTAGTGTTAAACTAAGTTTAAGTGTGTAGTTATAACAATTTTGAATGTTTAGTAATATCATTGGAATTCATATCTTTAGTGTATGTTGGTTCTATGTCATCTTCATTTTGTCCTATAGCTTTTTGGTCATTATAAACTTTACCAATTACATAAAAAAATTCAATAGAATTTCCGAGAGGTTAACTGAACTTTATAGTTAATTGTCCTTTAATATTTAGATAACTTATTTATCTATTAAATAGCGTTGGCATGCTTTCGTCAAGGGAAAACACAACTTTGGTCTCACTTTGTAAATGTATAATAATATCGTCCGGGAATATTAAACAGATCTATATTTATTTGAATATAAATAAAGCTTTGAAAAAAACTAATTTGATCTAAACATGAGATTAAAAAGCAAATAGAGACTGGAGTTGCAACTCACCGCTAATTACAAATCAAATATTGATTAAAAAATTCAAAGACTTTTATTATTTGATAAAGTAGTAAATGTTATTCACATATACGTGTATCTAAATATGTATAATATCGTTAACATAATGAGTATTTTTCATTAGAGTACTTGTTATGATTAGTGTTTACTTACGACTCGTGTTTCGAGCAATTACTTAGTTTGTTTGAGTATCAGATGAATAGAGAATGGAGCGTCTGATGTGATGTTTTACTGGCGGTACTTGTTATTTGGGTGACTTTGCTGTCCATATAAGTACTGTGGTGGAGCGAAGTGTTAATTAAATTGGTAGTTTATTTTCAGGCATCTATGGACCAATTTTGGTAAAAGCCTTTGCTTATATCTGTAGCATGACTCTGGCTGACTTGCACAACATATCTCTAAATGTGTTTGACGCTAAACGTAGGTATTTAAACCGTTCACATCGTTCTGTCAATCGTTTGAAGTCGATAAAGACAGAATGAGGTTTTAAATATGTTCAGTGCTTAAACCGGATAAGTTATTTGTGGTACAAGTGACCCTTAACATGACTCAGAATATTAGTAGTTATTACTTCAAAATGAGAAAAAAATACTATACTAATAAACAGTCCAAATTTATTGGTACCGAATTTATATCTCTTCAAATCAAGTCTTTTGAGTCACCTCATTGACTTTTAGATCCTTTTGACAAAAAGTATCCCAGTACCTTCATAACATCAAAGAAAATATGTATTGAATCAATACGTTGAAGACAAGCCTCGCCCAGTAAAACATCTATAGTGACTGCTCCATCTTTGCTTGTTTAATGGCCGCCATTTACGTGCTATTGGTAACCGATACCTAGAGCTGATGGCTGACCGCGACTAATTGAATGAAGTATGAACTTGGAACATGAGTTATAGTGCCTAAGACTTGATGGGGAGCGGCCAGGCTGGCGAGAATTTAAACTTAGGTAATTTCTGCCGCACTATGAAGCTTTTTGATAAGGAAATTGGACACTATTTTTCACAGACAAAGTTGAAAATTCAACAGCATGTTCAATGTATATTACGACAATTCAAATGTCCACTGTCGTTTTGTGTGTTTGTAACGGGTTAACTCTCGAAATACTGATCCGATTGAAGAAATATTTCAAAGATAGAAAACTACATTATTACGGAGTGATATAGGATAATTTTAACCCAAATAAATTCAGTGTTCCTGTGAAAACACAGGGGCAAAGTCACGGGTATAAACTACCGTTTAGTATAGATGCCTACTTTATTTTAATTTAATAGACCTTGGACTAGATCGTTTGGAAGAACTCTGTGTATTGAGATGATTGCGATTGAAATTATTTTTTCAAGGTGAGTACGGATATTTCTGCGTTGCTTTTTTATTGGAAAATATTTTTAAAACTTCGGCACCACTACTACTACCACCATCGCTATTAATTGAGATCTCGGTTTGTGCACGTTTTCAAAAACACAAAATGATTGCCATACTAAAATAATTGCCTAAATAAAGGAACTTTGTTGAATTTTCAACGCTCACCTAAGCGACGAGAATTGAAATTCCAACAGTTCAATAACATTTAGGCTTTAGGCTTTAACACAGGTATCTATGGTCAAGTTAAAGTAATAACTTGAGTCTAAGTAAGAATAACAATCTTATCTTAAATATTGACCTTAACTCAAGTGATCACTTTGACTTCTCTATAGATACGGGTGTTAGTGTTAGTAAAAAACGGGTATTAATCCTTTTTCGTCGCCACTTTGGCCGTTCTGTAAGCTTCAAAGCACCTCGTATTATTTGAAGTGATGCAAACTTTGTCTTGTATCGCTGCAAGTAATATCAGAACTTCGAGCTTTAGTTATGAGAAACCCCGCGAGCAGTCTCCTGTGGCGAGAGCTATATTTTCAATGTAAAGTTTTCCTAGAACGCGCTCGGGGTACACAGTGTAAAATGGTACAGAAATTCCAGGATAAAACCTGCCGAATAACGAAAGACAGAGATTGCTGTATATCCTAAAAAAACACTCGATTCTGTGTTAAGGTTGACCGTACGTCTATGGCAACACTTTGAATTTGAGTTGGCCTTGCGTGGTAGGGAACTTAAATGGAATAAGAGACCAGCTTATACTGGTTTCGTTACCACTGACGAATTTTGAGCTTTGTTACACTTACCAAACGCTGAAAATCGAAGTTCTTTTTCATGAACTCTATCACAGTTAAGACAAATATCTATCGACATACTGGATTTTCTGTATCTTTTTATAATGTGTGAAACATCAGTATTAATAATATTCATATAAAAAATAAAAATTCACGCGCTTGTCTATACATAGCGTAAGTTAATGTTAAGCTACGTGTTACTATTAGAATACTAATTATATTTTTCTATACGAAACTTTCTACGACTTTAGAAATGACGAGAGTTGTTTTTTACCCTTTTTTTTATTTGTGCCAATGGAATATTTTTACCAATTGATTTATAATTTGAAGATTAACAACAGGGGTCTTCACCTTGGATAGATTCTATGATCAATCCATCAGCGTGTGGTGAATGCACCAATTACGTCCCGTTGAGTCAATATCAACAATTTGCGCAGCGGTAGTCTTGTTTGTCGGTACTTTATACTTCATTAAGCTCTTTCATCAAAATGTAGATGGAATTTTTCTTATTATGTAAAAGTTTTTATTTATTCCAGAATTAAGGTTGTATTTTGGAACGACGTTTAAGCGTGAACTTTGATATAAATTCGAATGTTGATTCATGATTCAAGTCTTTATATTCAATTATCTTATCAATACAAATAAATAAAATGTAAGTGTCTGTTTGTAATTTCAAAGTAACAGCTTCTTACTGAATGCATATGAAAGTATAATATATGGTACCTACTTATTTATAACAAAAAAAAATATTTTTAATTTTTATGTCTGTTGTCGGCCTCTTGTCTTGCAAATGCATTGCCATCCTAGGAGTTTAAATCTTGTTTCTCGCTTGATTATTCCAGAAATAATGTGACCTACCATGACTTCTGAGTGCAGGAATTTTTTAGTTCTATTCCAGTGTGGGAAAGAGACCGAGCTATACAGCGTGTCTAGCACCATCTCTTTCCCACACTGGAATAGAACTAAAAAAATCCTGCAGTAAGAAGTCATGGTAGGCCACGCTAAAGTTAGAAGGATTTTCCAAGGAAACTTTCTGTATGCCATTTTGTTTTTTGTTTTTAGCCCCTTATTTGATCTTGTAACGTACATATATGGGGAACTAAAACTAGAATTATCCCGTTTTTGTACGATTTTTTCGAAATAATTAAGTCGTAACAAAATTTTTCATTGGCACAAAATGAAAAATGTCTTCTAAAACTTTTTGTAAAACAAAAAAAAATGTGTCTTCTTTGTAACTAGTCTATGGTTTAGTGTCTTAGTTATTGACCTGTATCATTGTTAATACTTAGAACTTATTTCAAACTATCTTTTAGTTTCCAGCATTTGCCTCCGAGAGAGTTTCTAAGTATTTAGATAGGAAACAAATGGTTTTGGGGTATGTGCGAATTTTTTCCTGAAAATGCTGATTTATTTTAGGAGATAACGTATTTGTTGTTAATTGAATTCCTTTTTTCCACATGGAACTGAAATTCTTCCAAAATTTTTCACAGATTAAACACGAAATAATACCTAATTAGTAACAGACAAACCACATACTTACTCCACTTTATAATAAGTAAGTCCATCACTAAAATGTGGATAAACGCCGAGTATACCCCATCAAACAGAAGCGTCCCAGAAAATGTGTTTAATCATAGCTCGAATTTCGCAAAATGAGAAACAGTGAAATATTAAACGCAGGAGAAAATTAAGTCTTCTTGAAACCCGCACCGAACGTAATTAGAACTAAATAGTAGGTAGGAAGCACAATTTATAAATTCTTCGTCGGAACTGAGATTTTTTTAATTACTGAGTAAACAGCCTTGGGCGTGAGGAACGGGCAAATCTTGAAAATCGAAAATTGTGCGCGTAATTAGAACTTTTTGGGTGTTTTGAAATCGGAGTACAGCAATTAGCTAATTCTTTGAATTTCTTACTAAGCGTGAGATTTGTAAACGTTACTTATCACGGCTGAGCGCTGTTCTTGGCACTGTCAAACTACAGATGCAAGTATGTGACGGGAACAAGTTTCAGTCAAAGTAAGTGCTTAATAAAGTTTATAGATGTCGGCTTAAGGATTTCTATTCCAACCTAAAGGTATAACAAAACATGGAACATCAACTATTTAAAAATATGCAAACATTTTAATTATGTCTACCTATGTGAAAGACTTAATTAAAATCCATATCTGCATGAAATCACAACAAACGCAAACCACAAGTAAATGTTGAATGAATTTAAGAGATAAAAAGGCGGTGTAAAAGAATGAACGAAATGAACCATTGTTTGTGGAGCAGTGAATGAGTAAATGTGGTTACTTATGCTTTGCTTTTTGTTCAAGATTTTCATTTTCTCGCTTGAATGAATTGCGACGTACGAGGGTAATAAGTAATGTATGATTCTGTTTGTACGAGATTTTTAATTAACATTCTGTTACTTTTTATCTCTACGTGTCTGTGGTGTTTTTTGTTACTTATTACTTTGCGTTCTCTCTTTTCCGCCGTATGGGATTCGGATTCTTTGAAAATATATTCCGTTTACACTAAATAAACATTTTAAATAAACAGTAGTTGAAATAAACATTTTATATATTTTTTATACTTTTACATTCTTTAAATGCATAAGAGGAAATAATATAATTTTTATTAAAAATAACGGATGGAACGGATTAAAAGACACCTACACAAAGATTAACAGATCTTGTGCGGCAGAACGAATTACTCCAGAAGCTTCTTCTCTAGTTTCTGAGAGAAGGATTAATTTCAGGACATTAACTATCACGCTTGCTGACTGAGTGTACAAAACCTCGGTGTTTTCTTACTAAGACAGGGTCAAATTAAGTTACCTAGAGAAATTTCGCTGACGTGAAGAGTATTTATAATGGGTGTAAAATACTCTTGAAGAAGCCGAAGGGTACTTGTTTTTCCCGTCATTGCGAATTATTTTTTTGTTCTAGACCCTTCCTGGGAACCTTCTACTTACGGAGATATTGGAAGTCAAAGTTACAACATTTGACAAGTTTTTTTTTATTTTTTTCATTTCATTTTAGATAAACTAAAACTCAAACGCAAACTCAAAACATTTATTTCAATTAGACCATTACAGGCACTTTTGAATGTCAAAACACAAAAAAAAATCTAAGCTACAGTCCCAGTCACAGGGCATAATAACTTGTGAAAGTACTGCAGTTGCCCATTCGAAAGCGTAGATCTCTATGGAGATGAATGGGCAAGAAACTCCATGGACACTCTTTTAAATCTTTATGTTGTTACAAAGTCTCGGTTACATCATTCATGTCGAGATTAAACATATATGTGAGAACGATGTAGAAAGACGTGCGAGTAAGAGCGTCCAGAATAAAAGGATAAAATTAACAAATCAAAAATACAATAATCCATGGCAATAAAACAAAACACACAATATTACAAGGTTTTTATGTAATAACTTTAATTTAATTACTTCCACCACTCCCGTACAATTCAATGCATCGATCAGCACAATGTTTTGACTGCGTTACATTGAGTCTTACAGTAAAACAAGTTGTTTCACCCCAAAACAAACACATCGTTTCTTAGTCTGATTCATCTCACTGCGGTTCAAATGCTTCGCGCGGACTTCCTATTCTTTCGAACCGGGGATAATGTGGGTCGTTGTATTTGTCAACTACGTAACAACTCCAATAGAATTTTGAGTAAGATTCGCACAAATCCCAACGTTCCCTCGAAGGGAGATCGAGCTTTAAAAGTACCTATAGTAGTGGATGCGTGTGTCTACTCGTGTAGACGTACACGTGTGTTTCTTATTGTGATAATGGTGTAATTGTGCATTTTATCATTATGACATTTAAAAACCCCCTTTTATTAAATAAAACAACTTTACGAATGACACATATCTGGTAAATGCGACGGTTGAAATAATTTCAGTGAAGGTTTAGTGAAAAGTTTAGCAGAATCGCCCCTGAAGTCGATAAAATTAAAATCAAAATTAAAGCATTTATTTCAAGTAAGCCAGTTACAGGCACTTTTGAATTGTCGAAACAAAGACAAGAATAAAATAAAGCTACAGTCCCAGTCACAAGGTATAATAACTTGTGAAAGTACTGTAGTTGCCCATTCCAAAGCGTAGATCTCTATGGAGATGAATAGCCATGAAACTCCATGGACACTCTTTTAAATCAGAATATTTTTACAAAACTTTGGTTACATCATCCATGTTGAGATTGTACATTAACGATTTTGATCGACTTATGGGGTGATTCTGAACAATATTTTTCCAAAGACCCTGTAAAACACTCCGAGCAGATACCTATTTAGTCATTGCTAAATCATCTCAGACTCGTAAATTTTAGTTTGCGAGAAAAACCGCATTTTTTCGTAAGGAGGGGTTTGAAATCCATCAAAATGCACAAATTCACTTAAATGTGTTAAATTAATTTAAACTAAGTAACTTTTCTATATTTCCTGGCGTGGGCGACTGACGGTCTTAGAGCTATAAACTGTTATGCAGGTAACTTCCCTAATGGAACCTGCCACCTGTCCTCGAATGTTTGGACACAGTGTAGAGAAATACAGTAAGAAAACTTTCTTGTATACTTTAAGGATATTTATTGCTTTGTTGAAAAAGGCTCTTTAGAAAATTTATTTTGATACAAGAAGGTACATTAACCTTTTGACCGCCACGGTCGGCTATAACCGACAAGAAAACGTAATTTTCAAGTAGTTTTAATTTGCCTTAACAACTTTTAATTTCGAACGGCAGTTTCAACTGCCAATGTGTAATTTAACATATCATTACATTTGGGTAGGCCTTTGTTGTGGGATGCAACATGTGTCGACACCCTTGCGCCATCCCATCTTCCTACCACGGAGAGCTGTGCTGGGGCGGCTGCTACCGCTACTGAAAACCTCAAACGGCGCAAATACAATAACCCCAGCAGCTATGTGTGCCGTTTTGGGTTGAAACACTAGGACTATGGGGTCCGAGTGCCCACCTAGTCTTTCAAGACATCGCCAAGCGGTTGATCGACTCTTCCCGTGACCAGAGGGCTGGCCTATTTTTGGTCAAAGAATCAGTCATCCAATGTGGAAATGCTGCCAGCCTTCTGGGCACTATTCATGTTGACAGCGAATTGGACAATTTTTTTGACGCCCTTTATTGCTTTTCTTCATGTAAGTTTGGTTAACGAGGAAAATAAACTGTAGCATAAAATTGTCTACACAATGTAAAACCAAATAAAATGTCAACAATGTATTACTTTGCTAAATTTAAGTATTTCGAAAATTTAACCAAGTTGTCCTACTGCTATTTTTTTCTGTACTGTATTTTTAGTACTAAGATTGCCAGCTTCCCACGTATTTTGTATAAATATTCTCAAAGTCTGAATATCTCTTCTATAAACTAAATAAATACAAGTTGTTGTGTTTCACATAAATCATATAAATCCGTGTAGTTCATGTAGATTACTTTGTATACGTTCGTTCGATGTTTTTGGTGATTTTTAAACTATTTATGTGATTATAATAGTTGCAAAATAAAATATGATAAACTGAAGTTTTTTTGTTTAATATTTTCACACCTTACACTCAAACTCAAAGCATTTATTTTAATTAGATCATTACAGGCACTTTTGAATGTCAAAACACAAAAAATACACTAAGCTACAGTCCTAGTCACAGGGCATAATAACGTGTAAAAGTACTGTAGTTGCCCATTCGAAAGCGTAGATCTCTATGGAGATGAGTGGGCAAGAAACTCCATAGACACTCTTTTAAATCATTATGTTGTTACAAAGTCTCGGTTACATCATCCATGTCGAGATTAAACATATATGTATGTGAGAATGATGTAGAAAGACGTGCGAGTAAGAGCTTAGACCATCTTCCAACCGAAACACACCTTGCAGACTCGCTACTGCATGCGCATTGCAATTTTCCGAACAATTCACATGACGCGTCGTTGATCTAGTGGTCACGCAAGCACGACTGCTGAGCCATGAGTTCCTGGGTTCGATTCCCTGGTCGGGCAAGGTGTTATTGGGTTTTTCCATCAGGTGTCTCAGTAGCAGCCAAGGAGTCTGGATTTGTGCCCGGTTGATGGCAATGGGCTCGCCCCCTATTATATGGGTCTTAAAAATAAGTACTTAGCGAAATGTGCGTGAACTTTTGGGTAGGTACCTCTGCCTAACCCTTCGGGGATTTCTGGCGTGATGGTGTTATGTTACATCACGCCTGAATATAAGCGTAAAGGGTCAAACGGAGGTGTTCCTATGTACATAAAGTACACGCAACATTTTGTCATTAATTGGACTCGACAATACTTTACCAGACCTGGAAATCAAACCCAAGAACTCGACTCGAGCTCAGCAGTAGTGTTTGCGACCACACCAACGAAACAGCTTTCGATGAAAATTACAATAATTAAATGATTACGGGTGGGGAAACACAAAAAAAATCGGATCATTCTCACTAGTTCCACCAGCAATTAGTTCCATGGAACTAGTGAGTTTTTTTTTTCTCAGTAGTTCCATGCACTTTGATAATGGAACAAATGAAACAAAACTTAATCGAACTCGTCTCCATAGTTACAGTAATTCATTGCTCATTTAAGGTTGTCTGGAGGATATCGCTATCAGCGATAAGACCGCCATTGTAACCATAAAATTAACAATATTGTAAAACCGTTGTGTTTAAATTTTGGTGTACAATAAATTATATTCTATTCTATTCTATTGCAGTTTTTTTCCTTTGGTTACCTGAACTATAGCGAATTCCAGTAAATGTGTAAGTTGCAAAGTTTGGAGACATTTTAAAATCAGCAACACATAAAATGAGAAAGAGAAGAAGAAAAAATGTCAATCTACCATGAGTTTCGTCCATCTGCCAATTCAGGGAGAACATTTACACTTCTGTTCAAACTTTATGGCGGCTCGGAAGTTAGCTGCGAGTGACGGTCTGCGCATTATACAATCAAGACGATACGTCCTCTGCGCCCCGCTGATACCTAAAATTGTGTTCTGCGCAGCTTTACGTTAGATGTTTCGACCCGCAATAAAGTTTGAACCGTTATATTTGCTCTAACCGTCACTCGCAGCTAACTTCCGAGCCGCCATAAAGTTTGAACAGAACTATACTTGGTGTACCTACAAACAAGTTAATGACTGTCCTGTGGTGACAATAATACCAATAATTCTATAGCTTGTTTTCTTCCAAATGTCAAAGCCATCTCCCGCAGATGTGCTCATAAAATTTTATATGATTTTGATGATACCATAGCGCGGTGGGACCACTCGTAATTGAGACCATTCATACAAAATTATGGCTTCGTTATGGGTCTTATTCCTGCACTGACGTCAGGAGATATTTTTAGTCTATTCCTCAATAAAACTGAGATGTATAGGTATATAGTAACCTACTTATTAAATAGGGTTGTTAATCTGACGCCGTTGCTTGGGCGTAAGGTGAAAAATGTATTCACTGTTCATTACTTTTTTGTTATACAAGAGTTCTTGTAGTAACGAAACGGCCAAGACACACATGTATGTATTTTTACTAACGTGCAGAGTTTGTAGGGCTTGTAGAGTTCGGGCGTGTAGTGTTAGAAGCTTGGCTCTACATGAGATCTGATAACTTTTTGTCAGTGCGAGCCAAATGTTCTCGTCATGGCAACATTTTACATGAAAATGTTTTTGGTGGGATGTATTTTTACTGGAAACGATGCGAGATAGAAAAGTAGCTTAGGGACGACAAAAGAAGTGTTGATGACCTACAGAAGACCACTGGATGGACTTGGATTCTTCTTCTTTCGTGTCAATGGTACGACATGTTTAAATATCTTGGGCCCAAAATGTGGCCACGTTAGACGCGGCGTCTGTGGCATCTTTTAGGTCCTCTAAAGTGAAGGTGTTGGGACACTTCGGACACTCTAGCAAGTGGGATATCGTCTGGTCGGGAGCACCGCATGCACACTGTGTTGGAAGGATTTTCAATACCCACAGTGTTTACAGCGGCCTACTTGGGAGACCTGGAGAAACTTCGCACATACCAGGAAAGCATGGCTCAATGCGGACTAGCCAGAAGTAGTACTACACAGTAGGTGGCACAAGGCGGCTAATGTTGATGTGAGATGGTAGATAAACATGGCGATAAAATAATTGATCAATGCCGCCACGGTTGGCGCAGTGGCTTAGCGATTGTCTGCTCCGTTTCATATCGAGGGTTCGATCCCCGCACGCAACAAATATTTGTGTGGCCTACAGACAGTTGCTTCGATTCTGACCGTTTGTGTATGTAAGTTTAAAAGTTTGTAAACGCACCCACGATACAGCAGAAATTCCTAGTGTGGGGCCAACAACTCGAGGTCGAGTAGGTAGAAATGTTGTATGGGACAGCTCGTAATCGCGTAAAAATATTACGCGATTACGATTTTGTAATCGTACAGAAAGTTTTATAGTTTGATAGTCTGTATTACACCATTTAATATGACCACACCTTTCTGCTACACTCTGTAGAACCTTTTTTATCAACAGACGGTCAAAATGTCAAGAAATCGGCTATTAACTAATGTACTCGTAAATTCTCTAAGGAGGTTTAAACCTAGAACCTTTTGAGAGTAACGCATCTAAGAGATGCAAGTAGAAAAAGCCATTTTTCATACTTTATTGAAGCTTTCACAGAGCGCACTACTTTTCCGACCGATTGCTCCAAGCGTACGCCCCTTTCACTTGAATTAGAGAGACGCAAAGAGCTATATCCTTCCCTAGGGTGGATAAAGAAAGTTGTGCTTTAGAAAATGTGCCGAAGAAAGATGGTGAATTCTTTTTTAACAGACTTTCAATAGGACGAGCATGTATGTTCAGTGATAATTCTGAACAACGTCGACTGATTTTGTTGTTTTGCTTTTTTTTAGAAACGGGTTTTATTTAGGGGTTAGTCCCATATTGATGAATAGTTTATTAATTAACTTCCATAGTGAGATATAATACAACATGGTAGGAATATCGACGCACAAACGGTTACTACGTGTTCAGTAGGTACATCATTCTGAAGGGGCCACATGGAAATATTTCATCAGTAATAAAAAAAAAATGCAGTTCCATTCATTTTGACCCAGGGTATTGCTTTTTTTATAGGAAACAGATGATTTTTACATCGGGTTTCACGGAATCATGACTTGGGTCACGACGTAGGACACTTTCTGTCCCAGTAGAATGTTCCAGTGCGTTTGACAATTATCAATGCAAAAGCTACTCCATATTTCCATAAAATCCACAACAAACACGCCACAACAGATACGCAAATAACACTATAATATACCCGAAACACATTCGCGAAATAGAATGACTGTATCAAGGTAAGTCGTTTGCTATGGAATCAGAATTCCGATCACTACCCAAAGCCCTTTCTATTCGATACGTAGTAACGATCTTGTTCGATCCGATCTTAATCTAGCTGTATATGGCGTAGATATCCGAAGCTGTTGTAATAAAATTCAACGCGATACGGTAATGGTTACGGTAAATATACTTACCTTTGAGTCGATGCTATAACTCCAGAGGGAACTAATTTTATGAAGTGATGTCGGTGTACAAACTGATTGCCTTGTTGGTCTAGTCACTAGACTCTAGTGGCAGCAAGCGCGACAGCTGACCATGAGGACCTGACTTCGATTCCCGGGTCGGGTAAATTGTTATTGGATTTTTTCATCAGGCGTTTCTTAGTAGCAGCGATGGAGGCTGGATTTGTGCCCGGTTGATGGCAATGGGCTCGCCCCCTATTACATGGAACTTAAACTTAACTGGCGAAATGTGGGTGCACTATTAGACACACCTTTGCCTATCTCTTCGGGGATTGCAGGCTATTTATTCTTCGGGTGTTATGTTACGTTATGAACCTGTTTTAAATAAATACAACATGTTTTATATAAATAAAATACATACGTTCATGTTTGAACATGTAAGCTGTTAAGATCGACATGTGCTTGGCAATGCACGTAAGTTTTGATGCTCAACTCAAACTCAAAGCATTTATTTCAATTAGACCATTACAGGCACTTTTGAATGTCAAAACACAAAAAATAAACCAAGCTACAGTCCCTGTCACAGGGCATAATAACTTGTGAAAGTACCGTAGTTACCCATTCGAAAGCGTAGATCTTATGGAGAAACTCCATGGACACTCTTTTCAAATCAATATGTTTTTACAAAATCTTGGTTACATCATTCATGTCGAGATTATACATACATATATTATGTGAGAACGATGTAGAAAGACGTGTGAGTAAGAGCGTCCAGAGTAAAAAGATGAAATCAACAATTCAAAAATACAATAATCCATAGCAGCTGCGAGATGACCAGTCCCTACTGACAGCGCCCGTTCACGAACATGACGCATGGATCAGCCATCATTCAACTCAACCATTTTGGAGGGAACTAAACTGCTCTATTCTTTTGCATACCTACTTAATAATATTGCATGATACCGTACGGTGACATACAATTACACGTATGAGTATATCACGTACTCACAAGAATCAGGTACAAAACGTTTATTCAGTACAACAAAATATACAAAACGTAGCAACGGTGAAGGAAAACGTTTCAATTAGAACCGAAAATTCGAAGATAAACGATACCTACCAATCCACACTGGACACGCGTGGACTACGGCCCAATCACAGTTAGAGACTTTCTCTGTGAGAGCACAGAGACAGTCGGAACAACTGATGATTAGGATGCTGCGCTATTTACCTTACCTAAAAGAGCACATACAGTACATGGGTATGCTGGAAGAGATTTCACTAGAAATAAAAAATAATAAAAATAGTTTATTTTCAGACAAATAAGTCCATAGAAGAGGTTAGTAACATAAATCTTAGGAACTATGTTAGTACAACAAAAATAACAATCACAATGCGAATACACTCTCTAATTCATTCACTTAACTTGCACCTGTCACATGCAGGTTAGTGAAGCGACGCATGACCGCCGAGTCCATTCTGTCCGCTATCATTTTCAGGATGCCGTTACGGCTTCCCCTCATACTGCGCAACACGGCCATGGTTTTCCTACGCATAACTGCATAGAAATCATCTATGTGCGCATCTGCAAACATGCCCGAAGCACTACAGTACCGCGGAAGCCGCACCAGAGCCCTGAAGATGTTATTATATTGCACTCTGAGTGCATTATAGGTCCGCTGCTTGAAAATAAATTAATAATAAACATTACCTTTGTACTCTAAAAATACCGGATGGAAAAACCCAGTATAACACTTTGCCCGACCCGGGACTAAAGGACCTCATGCTCGACACTTGCGCCACCAACCGAACAACGGGGCACTCCGACCAACCGAGTTAATTATAAACCACAAATGTTGCCGTGTTCTGTTACAGATATTGGACGGCAATGCAGGTGTGGTTTGCTGTTTCAGAATTGTGATAATTGTACAATTTTTCGAATATAGCGGCGTAGGTTAGAAAGATAATATTATGTTTATAATTAGTTCGAAGTATTAGAGCACAGATTAGTTAAGGCACAATTAGGCAAGAATCAAAGCACGCCTGCTGTTAAAAAGGAAAGTGAAGACAGAAGAGTTCAACCTGTAGATATCTAATTAAGAGCTCAGTCACACGGCTTCCGTCATAAAACACGATAAGTCATGACGGTTGGACGTTCATATGGCATACGGAATCATGTTTTATCACGATCCTGCAAAAAAAAAACGAATTGGTTTGCACATTAGTTCCGTGATTTTTCGGGAGCAAGCGCATCGGCGAAGCCGTCACAAAAATTTCACGATTTGTGTTTTTTGACGTACCTTATTTTTTAAAGACGATACTTGATTTAAGACCTGTCCGTCTTTCATTTTTAAAAATTCGTAAACGTTAAAAAAAAATTAAAGATCGCGAAAAAAGACGATACGTCAAAAAATCGAATCGTCGTCGTGTGAACGGGCTGTAAGTAAGTAGATTTATTTATAACAAAACGAGAAAAATAACGCTACAATTTCTTCTTTTTCGTATTATCCATGTTTTTTGTTCTTTGTCCGATTCGGTATCCACTTGGTAACTTCCTAAAATAGAAAAAAAAACAAGAGAACAACGTTTTTCTTTCTTTTGTTTTGTGTATGTACTATCACCAAAACTAATTAGGTAATATGTTTTGGCTCCGCGTATTTTCTGAGAACACTAATTAAGTCTAATGAGATAGATTTGTCATGGGGAAGGTGGGAGGCAGTAGGCGATAAGCAGAGGTTTTAGGTTTCTTGTAGCTTCTAGCTACAGTAATACAACATACATAGCTCTCTGTGTTAATAAGTACAAACTGTTAAATTATTTCTCTGGGACTTCGTCGAGCTTCTAGTAATTATTACTTTTTACTTTTTTCTATTTACTTTTTTTTCTTATTATTATTATTTTTTATTATGTGTGACATTTAATGATTTTTATGAATAAATGTTTGTAAGTATTATTGATTTTATTTGATTAGTGTGAATGTGAGGACAATGTGGGTAATTTTTATGTTTTTTGTTTGTTTTTACTATTGTCTGGCAGTTTGAGTACCTACTATAAGCGACCTACAAAAATGTCCTATCTTTGGTATTGTTTTTCGTTTCGTTGAGCTCCTTGAGTTATGAGTCGAGCTACACGATAACTGACAAATGCTTGCACTGGCTGGACAGGTCCACTCAAATGTGTGTGGTTCTTTCTTCAAAAGACCATTTCAGACACTCATCTGCATAGTCCTCATGTGAGTTTATTAAGATTATGTCTGGACCTTAAAAGAGACTATGACCTCTGAGTTTGTTTTGGCTGTTTCTTCTCAGAGTAGTCAGATACGAAACACCGGCCTCATCTAGTTTTAAAAAAGAAGACGTGTAAAAGTGTTTGTAAAAACCTATTTGCAAAATAAACATCATTTATCATTAGTCTCGGCGGTTTTCAGCTGGTCGCCACTTTTGATTCTGGCTTTCAGGAGTTGCAGTGGTTTGGGAATCGTGTGGCGGGCTTGTACCAAAAAAAGAACTACGAACTATACCTTCCCGGCACGGTTGGTGTCTGTGTGATTGGCTCCTGCGTTGCGTGTCGCTGGGTCCATCCCCGCACGGAGCAAATATTTGTATGGTCTACAGGTAGCTGTTCTCGGTCTGGCTGTTTGTTTATATGAGTTTAAATGTTTGTAAACACACCCACGATACAGGAGACATTCCTAGTCCCACACTAGGAATTACATCTGTGTTTTTTTTTTTAAACAAGCAGGTGGAGTAAAATCCTTACTAAATGGTTACCGAGAAACAGTATAAGGTTGAAAGTTCAACAGCAGCATGGGTGAATGACATTCAGAGGATTGCTGGTAAGACCTGGTTGAGAATCGCGCAGAACATGGAAGAATGGCAGCAAGAAGGTAAGAGGGATTTATTCAGCCTCGGTTGGAACAAGGGTGTCGATGATGGTGATGATGATGTTGATCACCAAATCGCCATTGAACCTTATTTCACAATATTGTATAAGAGCGATACCTCTTGGTAAGACTGGTTGTCTGACTTGTATCTGTAACGACTCCGGCCGGTACCAACGGCTTAACGTGCTTTCCGAAACACGAAGGAAACTCGGTATGTATTGGATGTTCATACATCCACAAACCGACCTTGGCAAATGCTGCTTAACCTTGAAGGACGACCAGTATGGCTGTTAATATTTAGCCACGAGCTCCTCACCGCCATCTTGATCATCATTACAACAAAATTAAATCAAATTAAAAAAAAAACAGGTAGGGCTAAAAATTGCACAAAATGCAATCACTTTTAAGCAATGCAAATCGAAAAAAAGAAAAAAAAAAACAGAAAAGAATTTTATTTTTCTTTCAAAAATTAAATAAGTTTTTGCGTTCAACAATCGTCATCAAACTACGTCGAATTTACGCAAACTTGAACCTTCTGTCTTCAGCAAAAGGCAAAAACAAATGAAAGCCTTCATAGACGTTTTTAACGAGACAGTTTTGTTGTATTGTGGCTCATAATTACAGAGCCGGATTCAGGAAGACAAAGGAGCTATTGAAGACGAGACTTTTCATTGAAAACCTCTTTTGTTTCTAAGGTGGCGCGCCAAGTCGTGACGTCAGGTGCAATTCTTGATAATGAACGATGCGATTTTATTTTTATACATATCTACTCGTATTCCGGAGTTTATCTATACCAAGGTGCATTTTTTTTTAGTTTTGTGTTTTCCCGCCTGCAGTTGATTGAAGTGTAAATTGAAAGAGATCACGTCGTGGCAGCTCTTTAATTGCATTTTGTTTTTAACCTTGGGTGTTATCGTGGTATGAACATGTGATGCGTAGGAATGAGGAAAATGTTGAGTAGGAATGTAGATGGCTGTAAGAGTAGAGGAAGGCCAAAGAAACGATGGATGTACTGTGTGAAGAATGATATGGCTAGAAAGAAGGTAACTGCTGAGATGACGAGTAATAGAGAAGTATGGAAGAAGAAGACATGCTGCACAGACGCCAAATAAATTGGGATAAGGGCAGAAGAATGATGATGGTTGATTGGGGATGATTTGATAACTTGTATAAGGTACCTATTTTCACAAAAATACGGCATTTTCTTTTTGCCTGACTCTAACAAATTTCTCTAACAACGTATAAAATAAACAAACAAGGAGCTCTTCAAAACATGGACAAAAGTAAATATCGCTTAATAATAGATGGCACCCCTCCCGGTAGCAGCTAAGCGAAGTCATTGACCGTAGCACCGTGACCCCGGAATCGCTCTATTTATACTTCGTAAGTACCCAGCTCCAGGCAAATATCAAGGTCGAAGATGCCGAAAACCAAGTTGACCCCTGAATACTAACAACTGTAATGCTAAGCCAGGTCATGAAATATTTGTCAGTTCCGTACTCCAAGTGCGAACATCCAATATAAATTGAAACTTGAAAGCCTTGAAGCTTGAATTCCAAGACGGGTCATTTGAAAATTGTCAGAAAAGACTCCGAGTACATTATATACGAACAGCCAGTATCTGAAGAACCGTGAAATTCTACAGCTTGAAAGCCAAGAAGGGTCCCAAAATATTTGTCAGTAAAGCCTTCAGTAATTTCCCAAGTCACTCCCATAGTTTTGTTGACATTATCATCAATCACTTTTGGGGTAAAACTTTAGTTTTCGGGGAATGTATTTTATTTTTCCACAATAAACTACTAAAGCTGATGTAACGATCTATCAATTTAATTAAGTTGTCAATGTACATGACATGCTTTTAAAAGCTTTTAGCGTTAAATGAATTCATAACGTAGCTACGGAAATTTCATGGAATTATCAATGAAACAACTGATAATTTATGCGGAAGAAGATTGATTGCAGGCCGAGGTGAGCTGATAAGGTTGGGCCAAACTGGTTTGGACTGTTTTCGAAGGCCGGATTCTACAGACCGATAATGTACTATGTATATGTAGTAGGCCCGGTGTCTGGTGGTCACTGTCCGGTGTACTTATACGGCCCGCTATCTGTCCGTTTGGACCTCAACAGCACTATTCTGCAAAGTTCACGTTGAATTTCATTTAAATGACAGAGCACCGTCCGAAAACGTAGTCATTAGGTTTAAAAGTACATCAAATCCAAGCGGCAACTAAGAAATTATTCATCGAAAGAAAAATTACTTATTAGTCTCGCACTGGACAAAACAAAATGGTAAGTTAACAATAAAACAAGATCAAAAAAAAAGTATACTTAAGAACAAATTAAAATAAGACTGATTAACAAAACTGGTCCTGTACGAGGCCAAAAGGCCCCAAAAACCCAATAACACTTTGTCAGACCTTAGAATCGAACCAGGACCTCATTCTCAGCTTACGACCAGTAGACTTACGGACAAATCACGAAAACATAACCACTATAACTGTAGCAGATAGTTACTTTAAAATTGATATCTTAGATTCGAGCCTTCTTATTTCCCTGGAGGAGTTTCCCGAGCCGTTGCCAGCAAAACAAATGTTTGCTTCAAGTATTAACTGTTAACTTAACTTTCGTTTCTTTATTCAGGAACGAGAGATTTTTCAAGGCGGATCTAAGTGATTTATCTAGTTTTCCCATGAGGAATTATCGATTGTTATTGACTGGGTTTATCTTACCCATCGATGCCCGAATTCTGAATTCAAAAATTTATGTTCTTTTCTAAAGTAGCATTGGTCGATTAAAAAAAAAGTCTATTCATTTTTCCAAATACGCCTATGCACTTAGTAGTTGCCCGTATGCGGTAACTGCGCGATGCGATTATATCCGAATTCGGGCATTTACCGTAGGCTAAAACCTCTTTTGGACCGTCCGTAGCAAGGTTTTGGTCCGTAAATCCTTGACGAAGCTGGGTGAGCTTACCCGAACATGTACATCACTAGGGTAGCTAGTAGTAATTCCAAAGGCATCCAAAGTTGGATATTTTTTTCCAGGTGTTGCGTTCGTACGACCAGCACGCAGACGAAGCCACGAGCAAAAGCTAGTCAAAAATACTAGAAAGAACACAAATTGCTCGGTAACCTCTTCCTGAATATGACATGTTTCGATTAGAACCTCATTGTTCTTACAAATTGATGAAACTTCAATTTTCTCCCCGACATTTTCTGTTGCATCGGGTTTTTCAATTCTCGTTTCATATTGCGGAATCTGGGTCAAAGAATGCCAGATAAACAGGGCAGCGTAGATGCAAGTCGGGCGAAGTAGATTAAAAAACATACAAATTCAAATTAATGATTTAGTTATGCCAGTACCAGCGTACTTTTGAAAGGACTCGTTTGCGGGTCACGATAGTTCTACTATAATACTCTTGTTAGGTCACCTACTAAATGATAAATGATGTTTATTTTGCAAATAGGTTTTTACAAACACTTTTACACGTCTTCTTTTTTAAAACTAGATGAGGCCGGTGTTTCGTATCTGACTACTCTGAGAAGAAACAGCCGAAACAAACTCAGAGGTCACAGTCTCTTTTAAGGTCCAGACATAATCTTGATAAACTCACATGAGGACTATGCAGATGAGTGTCTGAGATAGTCTTTTGAAGAAAGAACCACACAGATTTGACTGGACCTGTCCACGGTAGTAAACTAGTATTATGTTCTGGATGGAAAAGTATGGATGGCCTGATTAAAGGCAGACAAAACATTGAATTGTTTTAGTTTATTATTTAATTTTCATTATATCATTTAATTTTGTTTAGGTATCACACGCAAAGCGAGTAAAGCTAGCAATTACAAACGAGTTTTTTGTTGGTGTGTACTGTAGAGAGGCAACCTTTATGGTAATTTAAGAAGAATACTAGCACATAATAATCAAGAAAGCTGGATGCACACTATTTCGTAATCAGAATAGAAGAAGAAGAAGAAGTTTTGAAGATAGAGCTAGGCGTCGTCTGTCAGAGTGGTGATATTCGTAAAAAAATATTTTAAATAATTATACGAATTTAATCATTTAAACGCATTTTATTTATACACGAAACACAAATAACACGCCCAGCCACTAAAGTACCACTAGCCAGTAGAGAAAGAGTTCTCGTGGGCAGTGTGAACAGTCAGCGGTCAACTATTTTTAATATGTTTCTCTTTTACTGACACGGAACCTACATCTAATTGTAAGTGTCGTGAGCGAGTAAATAATCGAAATAGTTAGTCGCTTCCTAGTGGGACAAATGCTTTTGTTTTTTGTTTTTCTTGTGAGCGTTGAATTTGTGCAGAGTAAGTACCTTTTTGTTATTCTTCCTGTTTTATTACATATCGAAGAATCTTTCGATTGTACAGAGACGATGTTTGTAGATAGTACAGTCACGGACTTTAATTGATGAGCCACTTGCCACTATTCGTATTTTAGCCGTGTAATGCAAATCGGGTTTAGTCAGTTATATTCGTACATAATAAAGAGTGACTACCCAAAGTCAACCAATTGCAGGTCTCGCAACCGTAACCTAGCAACAATTGTTTTAGCGTAGCTATAGTAACGTTAAAAGTTTTTTATTTTTCCATTTTTAGTTGTAATATCCTATACAAATATTTGCCATGCATTTATTTTACATTGATAACAATACATGTCATGGTAGGTAATAGGCAAGGCTTATCCCCAATACAATGGAACTTAGTATCCTAACTGTGGAAATTTGGGTGTACTGTACACATCATAACATAACATCGCGCCTGTATGCTCTGAAGACCCGTTATGTTATGATATTGTGTAAACAATAAAAATCCAAGCGATTGCAGCTTTCATGACCAATTTGCTGTCATTTATTGAGGAATTCCGTTGCCTATCTCCGAAGTTCTTCACCAAATTTAAATGGGACCACTCCGAGAAAGTACTCTTCAAGAAAACTACCCAAATCGCTTCAAGTGTGCCTATAAAATTTGAAGAGTTCTCTCTATTTCTCCAGGATCCCTTCATTAGATCCTGACTTGATGATCGTGGGACCACCTGGGAAGTATAATATATACCCTTCCAAACAAAAAAAAATCCAAATCGGTCCAGCCATCTTCGAGTAATCGGGAAACATACATAAAAAAAAAAATAACAAAAGGTTCCGACGAATTGAAAAATTGGAAAGTTTGAAAGTGGCTCATCAATTAAAGTCCGTCGGGTCTGAAATAAATATTTATAATAATAATAGATAAGGCACAGAGGCATATTTACTTCGCTCACAGAGACATATAGCGCAGACTGGACGTATATCAACGTGTCACGGACGTAGTCTCTACCCCGTTGTCTCTGTTTGTACTGCTATTTATTAACATTCAATGTGCATGCAGTGTGCAGTAGACAGACATTGGAACGTCAGTAAATCGTTCTTGTTCATTATACTCCTACCATTAGGCTGCATTTACACCAAGCGGAGAAATCCTCGCGCGTTTTTTTCATGTCACTGAATAAAGGACTGTATCAGTATTGTTTTGAAGTATAAAATTCTTGACCAGCGAGTAGACGCTTAATGTCTGCGTTGAATTTTATACTTAAAGACAATACTGATACCGTCCTTAATTCAGTGGCATCAAAAAAGTGCGCGAGGATTTATCCGCTTCATAGAATACACCTACTCTGCAAATTTCAACTGTCTCGCGCCTGTAGTCTCGGAGCATAATGGCTGTGACATACGGACGGGCAGACAGACAAACAAACAGATCTTTACGGGTTCCGTTTTTGCCACAATTTTTGCAACGGAACCCTAAAAAAACGTTTTTATTTTACTCTTTTTAGTTATCGCATCACACACAAATCCCTGTCATGTCTCAATTTCGCAATTTCTTTTACTTGGATGACATATTTTTTCCAGCTATTTTGATTTAAAAACCAAACTGCAGAACCGATTTTGATGAAATTTCTATGGGACCAACCGGAAAGTAGATCCATTCAGATAAAAGAAGATTTTTTCAAATTGGTTTATAAATGACGAAGATATGAGGTAACAAACACAAAAAAAAATACAACCGAATTGTGAACCTCCTCCTTTTTTTGAAGTCGGTTAAAAAAGTAGCACAACCTACAGAAATGCTATCAGATTTAAGCCATTGTAGCTACAAAATTAGAATGTCTAGGAGCGATAACGTCAAAACCTTCTTTCACAATGGTCATTCGTTTTATTTTCTATCTCGCGTAGTTTTTTGTACAAAACATAAATCGCTGCGGGGTACAAATCTCGTTATTTTTGGGAAATTTTGTTGTTGACGCTGAAAATGTTTAATTTCGTGGTCTTTGTTTGATGTTACGACGTATAAACATTCGAGACGGATACGCTATTGTTTTATTTTTTGTTTATAACGCCCACGGGCTGACAAGGTTTCTTAAAAATCCTAACTTCGGTACTATAAAGGTGTAATGTTTCTCATCATCCGCAGCTCATCCAATAATAGTATTAATAACTGCTGTTGCTCGCGAACTTCGCCCTTGTGAAATGGTTATAAAAATATTACTTCCCAATTTGAATCGGATTTTTTAACAATTTCAAGGGTTTTTATTTTTTTGCACGGAATCGTAATTCTTCATTCTAAAATAAAAGTAGCCTAAGTCTACTAACCCACTGCTTATACCATCAGCTATCTGCCTGTATCTGTCAAAGTGCCTTCAATATCGGTCCAGTCGTTTCGGAGATCAGCCGGAACAAACAGACAGAGGCATAAAAATTGAAAAAAAAAATGTGTTTTTGTTATAAGTACCCTGTATACATTCTTTGTAATATGCATTCAGCAAAAAGCTGTTATTTTGATATTTACAGTAAAGTGACACTTACATTTTATTTATTTTTAATGATTATACTTTTAATAAATTACTTACAAATATTTTCGTTTAGAACGGACAAAACGGGGCCACCTCGACGGAACAGCATCAGAGTGGAAGTGGCCAAGTTTTGGGTCGACAAAATTTAAAATACTGTCGTGCCAGCGACACTAACCCCCGTATCTATAATCAAGTTAAAGTTATTACTTTAGCTTAAGTTATTACATGCATTTTTTTATGCAATAGACCAGAATTAAGAACCGTCAAAGAAAGCAAAGCCAGACAAATAATTCTAACTTTTTATAATTCTAACTTCAAGAAATTATCAAACTACATAATAAAATCGTATCTTAAAAAATGACATTTACTCAAGTAATCACTTTGACTTGTTTATAGATATGACGGGTGTTAGAAAAAGAATCGTACGCAATATCTTTTAAGTGCACATGTCATGTTCAATTGCCATGGGCTGCTTTTGACATCATCTTCGCATATTCCTTTGCCCAGCCCTTCGATATCCTCGAGGCGTAAATGCAACACGAAGAATGAAAAGGGGTTGACAGATTTATTGCCGTTAGCTATAGGAATGTAAAGGCGGCGCCCCGGAGTTGCCAGTGGCGTGGCTGATTATAGGGCTCTTATTCAAAAAAATTGGGGGCCTTTTGAACCCAAGTGCGACGGGTCGAAAAGAGCGTAATAAACTAAGAATTTTTGCAAAATAAATAAAATAGCAGCCAGACTTGTATCGCTTAAGCTGTCTTGGATTTTGATAAGAGAATGTAAGAGCCAGTGAAGTGATATAGAAAATTGAGATACCTCGATCGTTGCTCGCATTTGTTAAGTCTTTGATAAAGCGGCTTAAGTTAGAGAATATTGACTGGGTATAAGTCAAGTCTTCATCAAAAAGCGAGCGTACGCTTGCTTTTCGTTGAAGCAAGCTCGAAAGATTGGATGTTTCTGGAACGTGAATGTATTTTTTATTTTCAAATTCATAATTTCAAACAATAAAAGCCCTTAGCAAAAACAAACAGAGGCCTATACCCAACAGAGGGTGACGCCGGCTGTGGATGACGATGAAGAGCCCAGATCCATGCCTGGATCACCATCTGTCTAGCCTTTTCCCAACTATATTGGGGTCGGCTTCCAGTCTAACCGGATGCAGCTGAATACCAGTATTTTACATGGAACGACTGCCTATTTGACCTCCACAGACCAGTTAGTACTGGGTAATACGATGCCACTTGGTAACGACTGTCAAAGGTCTACAAATACAGCCGGCGCCAACGGCTTAACGTGCTTTAAGAGGCACAAAGGAAACTCGGTATGAAATGGGTGGTCACCCATCTACGAACCCTAGGCAAGCGCGGCATTTACCTAAAGATCGACCCGAGCGGCTGTTATTATACAGCCACGAGCTCCTCCCAGATCTGTGGGTCACAAAAAGTTTTTTAGCATTGGAGTGACCCGATTGCTGGTTCGCCAAGGCACAGTCAAGCACAAATTCGCACTTCCCCAAATGAAAACAACATTTATGACCAAGACCTTGGTAACAATTAAGCGTAAGTAAAAACATTAATCGTCATTAACTCTCCAGTGACGTATTAAATGACCTTTTAGCTCAGACGCCGTGTTTTCGTGAGACTCACCTTGACTTTTCCTTCCACGAGTTGTTGTTACGCTCATTAATATACTCATAATATATCATAACATGACAGAGCTGTATCTAGGCAGTCACTTAACATGTGGGTTCATTAAATATACGTCTACCTATCGGAGAAAACTGGCTTTTTAACCGACTTCAAAAAAAGGAGGAGGTTCTCAATTCGGTTGTATGTTTTTTTTTTTTTTTTTTTGTGTTTGTTACCTCATATCTCCGTCATTTATGAACCGATTTGAAAAATTCTTCTTTTATCTGAATGGATCTACTTCCCGATTGGTCCCATAGAAATTTCATCAAAATCGGTTCTGCAATTTGGTTTTGAAATCAAAATAACTGGAAAAAATGTCATCCAAGTAAAAGAAATTGCGAAATTGATACTTGACAAGGATTTGTGTGTGATACCATAACTAAAAAGGGTAAAATAAAAACTTTTTTGCAAAAAAAAAACCGACTTCTAAAGAAAAGACTAAAAAAGTGGAAAATAACTTTACTTTCGGAAGTCGGTGGCAAAAAAGTCAATGAAACAAACAATAGTCACCGACTTCCGAAAGTAAAGTTATTTTCCACTTTTTTTGTGTTTTCTTTAGAAGTCGGTTTTTTTTTTTGCAAAAAAGTTTTTATTATTTTACGTTGGTCAATAGGAATTTCTCCTATATCGTGGGTGCGTTTGAAAACGTCTAATCTAAACTCACATTCACAAACAGCCAGACCCGGAACAACTATCTGTAGGCCATGCAAATATTTTTTCCGTGCGGGAATCAAACCCGCGCCACGCAGCGCAGCAGTCAATCGCTCAGCCACTGCGCCAGCCGTGCCATCAAACATTTAGACACCATGGGAATGCCACACATTAGCAGTCATAAGAGCACACACTCATTAGACTTGACGAACACCGCAGCCCTCCGTCCAATTTGGACTCCAAATTATCTGGTCAAAATTGTTGCAAATTAGATCTAGTATTACCCATTTCAAGGAATGCATCGAATCACCCACCACTTTGTATGACCATTCCATTTATTTATCTTGGTACCTGTGCGCATTAAAGAAGAACTTTGCGTCTGAAAAAAGACTGAAAAGATTCAGTAATACTTTGGTCAAACAATACCACCGATTTGGGGCTATATTTTGTTACAACAGTATTTCTATAACTCAGTTGTTTACAAAAAGTCAATTCCTCCTTACGATTGTTCAAGAATTAAAAGTTACACTGAGTCGCGATCAAATAAAGCCGTCAGAAACAATTCCGCAGTGGGTTGCCCTTTGTGTTAACGTTTCGATTTTGTTTACAGTTTTACTTTGGATCCAATATTTCTTTGATGACACAAGTATTTATGTATAAGTTGCGATTTAAACTTCAAAATGAATAAATGTTTATTAAATGGTAATAATCATTAATTAAATATAGATTTTTATAAGAAGACTTCTGAAATTAACAATAATTTTGTGTGAAAATAGCTCATAGGTTGGTGAAACGTACTGTTGGTGGGTCAGCGCTTTGCTGGCTGCCATTAGTGTATACTCGCACCCCGTTTACGACCTCGCTTGTTTATTACGCATCACCAACGCGGAGATGTGCAAAGCGATGAGGAGAGGAGATGCTTAGAAGCTAGGATGTATCCACCGAAGATGTGCGGAGATGCGTACTAGACCGGAGCAGAGATGTGTGTACAGGCTACTCACGCCCAGTTTAGTGACCGCCGCAGACCGCTCGCCGCACACCGCTCACCGCACGCCACTCACATATCTTTTCGTCTCCGCTATACGCTACCGCCGAGTGCGGAGACTTGTCCAAACGAATTTGAAACATCTCCGCTCCTCTTTACTCAACCATTTCCAATAAATCTAAGTGGAGACAGTGGTCAAGCGGTTACTCACTCGGTCGATTTTAAGCAAATATTTAATTAGACAACATCAATCAACATAATTACTGCAAATAGGGAACCAAAAATAAAATGAAACATCGAATAAATTTTCAATTCAGGTGAACCGTCTCATGATAAATTTCAATAAGGACTTAACCGTATTTTTTACGTTTTTAGGTCGTCCAGGTAATAAAATGGTAAAATATAGATTTATCGCCTGAGCCAATAGGTGGTCGATACCGCGGAATGGGCTCTGAACCAAATTAGGGTCCGAAATTATGACACTTTTATTATACAGATACTCAAAGTTTATAGCCGTTCTTTTAGCATTATTATTTTCTTGTAGAATTATTGACATCTAAATAACATCAGCCATCATTATCAAGGGTTAGCCAGAGATTTACCAGTTATAATACAATCAGGGCTGTGACTCGTTGAGGTATTTAAGAGCGTGTACGCCGTACGGCATTACACGCTCGCAGCGTACACGCTCTTAAGTCTTTTTGATCCAGAAACTAAGTGTCTTTGTCGTCCAATGTTGCAGTCATTTATATCCGTCAGTAAACCAATTCGAGGTCGGGTCCACGATTACTTTAGTTTTTAGTTTTGTTTCAGCTGAACTCAACTAAATTGCTCCGAATCGTGACACGAGTATGCACTATGCAGTTTTAGAGATGTTTTATACTGGCTTGAGATAAAATATTGCTTAACTTTAGCTTTAAAATGTGGGAACGTGATTTTGAAAACGATACATTTTTATTTAAAAAATACGTCGTTGCACACTAGGAATTTTTTCTGTATCGTGGGTGCATTTAAAAACATTAAACATTTAAAATCACATACACGAACAGCCAGACCCGGAACAACCACCTGTAGGCCATTAAAAGTATTTGTTCCGTGCGGGTATCGAACCCGCGACACTGAGCGCAACAGCCGATCGCTCAGCCACTGCACCAATCGTGCTGTCAACATATGTACATGACATAAATACATGATATAAGACGTATATTTGTATGCCAACTGCAGGTCACAAGCAAGGGTCCTTTGCCTTACTAACTTAAAATTAGGATTTCTCAGTAGTAGCCCTGAATATAGAATGCACAGAAAACTATAGGTATGTTGTTGTTGTTGTATGTATCTTTGTATTTATACGTATGTATGTAAGTATATTCTTATATTGTATATTATATTTAAAATAATTATCTGCTTTAGTTTTTATGTATTCCATTTTCTCTTCTTATTTTACACACTTTGTCTACATCTCTTTTTTTAGTATCTCCTTTTCACAGGTATGCTGGAAGAGATTTCATTAGAAATAAGCAATACCTTTGTACTCTCTTTTCTGTTCCTTTCTTGATTTCTGTATTTAGTGTGTACATAAATTGTTAAATAAATAAATAAAACTATAGGTAATGAAGAGTTAACAGAAATGAGTTTGTTAGCGAGTCTGAACATAATCTGCCTAGCCTAACGTTACTGAGAAACAGACATCCACCAGTAATCGACCACGCGGACCCGTTGCGGTTTGGTGGAGGTGACATGTCTTCGAATTTTCGCTTCTAGATCATGCTGATTTCCTCACAATATTATCTTTCACCCTTTAGAGAGCAATGGCGATGAAATACTCGTAATTTACAGAACCTAAAGTGACTGCTTGGGTTCGAACCCACGACCTATGAATCATTAGTCGGGTCCGATACCACTGTTCTTGTTAGTAGTCAGTTTCACAGCACGATTTGAGGGGAAAAAACTACTAGTGACTGCCTCGTTGGTAGACTGCTGGGTACGAGGTCCTGGGTTGTATTCCTGGGCCAGGCAAATTGTTATCGGGTTTTTCCATCAGGAATCAAAATCAAAATCAAAGCATTAATTTCAAGTAGGCCAATTACAGGCACTTTTGAATTGTCGAAACAAAGACAGCAATAAAAATAAAATGAAGCTACAGTCCCAGTCACAAGACATAATAACTGTGAAAGTACTGTAGTTGCCCATTCCAAAGCGTAGATCTCTATGTAGAAGAATGGGCAAGAAACTCCATGGACACTCTTTTAAATCATAATGTTTTTACAAAAAAATCTTGGATACATCATTCTTGTAGAGATGGTACATTATGTGAGAACGATGTAGCAAGACGTGCACGTTAAAAGTGTCCACAGTACAAAAAAAAGGTGTTCTATAAAGTGAGTCTATACCAAACAGATTTCAAGGTAGTTAGAAATCAATCGGAAAAGTTGCGAAATTCAGCCGCCCTAGATAAAATTTGTATCAGTTTTTACACACTCCGATTACCGGGTGACACATCCAATATTTTTGGATTATTACAGGCTTTATCTTTTTTATTATTTCGATAAATGTCAATAGCCTTGTTCAATTTCGGCACAGTGTGCAGGAAACCAGTAAACCAATTCAATGATTTTTAGGTTCCGTACAAAAAGGGTGCAAACGGGCCCCTATAACTAAGGCTCCGCTGTCTGTTCGTCTGTCACAGGAATGTATCTTTGAACCGTAATAGACACCTGAGATATTTATAGAAATTGTATTATTATGGCCGCTATAACAGAAAAACAGTAGAAATAAAAGAAAGTATTATTTTAGAAAAAAAATATAAAACCCTTTTCAAGCCCTTGGAAAAGAAGAAAGAACACTACACACATAAAACAAAACCACTTGTCTCGATGCGACAGCCCTGATTTATTTACAACTAACCTGTTACCTGAAGCATACTTAGAATTCGTGTACACGCTTTACAGCCGGCTTCTCTGGTCCCCGACCACTATAATCTGGATCTCTTCAGAGTTCGAGTGAATCGGTTTCTTCTAGGCAAACGTGCTCTCCCCTAGGCCGCATCATATCTTCACATCAAGCAAGTTGCGGCCAATCGCAAGCCTCTTTTTTTTGTTAGCCTGAACTGTCCCCTGAAAGGCGTCCCCCCATTCCTTCCTCCTTTTTTTCAATGTTGTTTCTTACCAATTAACGAGAAAGTCATCCAAGGCGTCCCGCCATCTCCTCGGTTTGCCGCGATCCCGTCTGGCTTTCTTAGGGCTCATGCGGGCCCACAGCTTTGCCGGCTATCCGGCAGACATGGCCCGCCCAATACAAGGCAAACCACTTTAGTGGAAAAAAAGTGTGTGTGGCCAGATTCCGAGCATTTGCTCCTAGTTGAATTACTGTATCTTAAAATACTGTATGTTAATACTTATATTATGTCCACTATGCTATCGGTGTGTAATATTATATTGAGATTGTTTTGTTATGTGACCACTTTGGTCTCATATTTTTGAAATCTATATAATTGTGTCGGGATAATGGATGGATTAGAGTGGGTGGTATTGAACTAAATAACATGTTATTATAGAGCCTATCTCCAGTAGTGAACTGCTGTACACAATGAAGATGATGAATGTTTTGTTTTCGTTACGATGTTTTCCTTCACCGAAACAAGCGTTATACAATACGCACATGAATCTGAAAAAACAGAGGTGTTGTGGAAATTCGTTGTATCCTAAACAAAATCCCACAAATAAACTCTAAACATTTAAACCGGCCATCCTTCAAGCTACATCGTCGTGTTCATGGCTTCACTACAAAGTTAGTCGCAAAGCATAGCTGTGTCACGATGCGGGCGGATCCCTTTGATGTTCACATAGCAGTACTTTCACAGTTTACCGATGAAAGCAGCAAACTAACAGCGACCTGAAAGACTCGTCTTTAACTGCAATTCAACATCAACCTTATAAAAACGAGAATAAAGTTCACTATGATACTGACAGACCTATCAACGACAGCAATTTAATAGTAACCTTATTTTAACTTGAATAAAGTTCACTGTGCAAAATCAAAAGTCAGTAAACTGCAATGCCGATTGCGGCTTCACTTGCTTCACGAATTTCTGCTTTTGATGTCAATATTTTTTTCTGTAAATTCAGTCAATGGCTTTCTGTAGCGAGAAGCAGTTATATTATTTTTTTTCGGTGGCAAACAAACGAGCGAACCGCCTAGCCTTTACCCAACTATGTTGGGCTCGGCTTCCAGTTTAACCGGACGTAACTGAATTACGGTATTTTGCACGGAGCGACTGCCTATACGACCTCCACTACTCAGTCAGTACTGGGTAATCCGAATTATCATGCAGTCAAGATACCTTAAATACTCAATTTCCCTTCTCTGACAACTTAGACAGGCTCCGCCAAACGTGACCCTATCGCCATAGAAAATCTGTTAGGTGCCAACACCTGGGAATCAAGTTTACTACCCACTCCCTGTACCCTTCAGTAACTTGACACCTGTCTACGGCACAAACCTAAAAAAAAATAACCTCAAAACCGTTTTGTTATGCGTACTTTTTAATCCCAGCTGCGAAAACCTATCGGATTAGACGGACGGTGCAAAGGGGAAAACTCTATAACTGTTTTATACATATTATGTATGTTTACATTGTTGATTGCCCCGTTCATTTGGTGAACGTATGCACGACTGAGTGAGCTTGATTCCCAGGTGAACAAAGAGTTATTGGGATTTTCTATTATGACTGCCTTTCTGGTCTTGTGGTTGCAATGACAACTGCTTGGCATGAGGTCCTGGGTTCCATTCCCAAGTCGGTCAAACTGTTATTGGGTTTTTCCATCAGGAATTTCTCAGAAGCAGATACGGAGTCTGGACTTGTGCCCGGTTGTTGGTAATAGGCTCGCTTCCTATTACATTGGGCTTAAACATAACTAGCGAAATGTGGAAGTACACCTCTGCCTGACCCTTCGGGGATTACAAGCGTGATGTTATTTCTGTTAGGAAATTCTCAATTGTACTGAGAACTGATTTATAGCCGGTTGATGGCGCTAGGTTCGCCTTCAAGAGACTCAATGCCCCACCTTTCGACTTGAAGTCATGTTACATAATGTTCTCACCGAAATTGCGGCTATATTTTGTATACTAAATAGGCTCGCGTTTAGCCGCAACCCGTCTGATGTGAAGCGATGATGCGGCCTAGTTTGCAGCACGCTTGCCTAGAAGAAACCGATTCACTCGAACCTTGAATAGATCCAGATTATAATGATCAGAGAATAAAGGACAAAGTACTGATAAAAACTGAAAACATACTGTGAATAAAGTACTGATTCTGATTCTGAGAACAAAGAAGCCGGCAGAGAATTCAATATAACTTTATTTTATATGGAAATTCTCGTTGACTATCCGATCGCACATAAATTGGCATACAACAATACTCTGACTCTAGATTCCAATCGAAACTCAATGTAACAATAGCCTTGCACAATATTTTGAAAGCACTTAATTCCGAAAAACAAAAAACGTACGACAAGGCAACATGTCACACATAGAGACGTGATCCAATTAGCGTATTGTACCTGTTACGACCTGTTTCAACGAGGTTTCGGGTTACTATTAATGCATATTCGTTTTTTGAGCAAATTTTTTTTTTTAATAATTTGATACATTGCATTGTTTTAAAAAGCAGTGAAGGCCTATTAAATAAATAATATAAAATTCATTTATTTCAGGTCTATTTTAGGTGGGTCTTTCCCAGTCCTCCGATCGGAACTCCGATTGGTAGGAGGAGCGGGAATACTTTTTCCCATGCCTCCGATTGAATGGGTTTTGGTTTTTATCACTTACTTTACTTAACCAAAAGTACAGTCAAGGCTGTATTTTTGACCGATTATCGATGTTAACGATGTCGAATGTACAGTCAATAAAATACAAAAATAAAACTTAATTTTTTACTCTTTCTAAATAATGTCCTATGCTAATTTCACCAGTGCTAAGCATCATTTGACAATTTATTAAAAATTCATCTCGCATTATGTGCTCTTTTGTCTTCATTTTTACTTCTAATCCTCTCATTATGGGTGTTTGAAACAAAGCGTCGTCTTCTAATATTTGCAACAAGTTAAGAAGACTTGGTGCCTTCCTAATTTGTTACAAAAAACAGTGTTTACAACAGTGTTTTGTGCCAGCTTTCTAGATAATTGGTTGTCCGGTGTTGCAAACCAAAAACTGACCAGGATTCAATAAATGTTGAATTTTTCAGCCATTGCATATTCATGTAATTTTTAAAACTTTGCAATTTAGGTAGATCCGGAGCATCATCTATAATGTATGCCCATCTATAAAATGAGCCGGTAATAAGGGCAGAACGCCAGAAAGGGCAACTATGCGTCTTGTCGTTTTTGACTTAGTGAGATGTAGTTTCTTTCCTTTTTTCCAAATGCTGTTTGAAAAATGAAAATAGCAGTGTTTTATTTGCACATTTTCAAAAATCTTAATAATAGCATTCTTCGATGCTATTTCAAAATCCAATAAAAACGTTACTGGTTTCATATCTGGTAACTGGCTTTGAAGCATACTGAACAGAATATGGTAGCTGTTTTCGGTTTTGTCGGTCATGAGCACATAAATCAATGGCACTACATTAGTACTATTTGTGTGGCTTCCGACATCTCCGTGAATAGTGAACAATTGTGAAAAACAATTTGGACTAACTTTAAAAGTGCCATCACCCATATATATATATATTTTTTGTTTAAATATTAACAACGTAACACAATAATTGACAAGACTTGTAATTGAAATGACTATTTTGAAAATAGATCACACTTTAAGGAAACTAAAGAGAATTTAATGTAAGGATTCAATTCAGGAAGTATTTACTAGCATAATTTGTATTATTAACAGATTTATAAATAGTATGCCGTTAATTATTTGTTTTAAATATTGAATGTAAGTGATTATAGTGAAAAATAATTTTACATAATTTATTTTGTACTAGACTGTACAATGTTTATAAGATGCTTAATCGGAGGCATGGGAAAAAATATTCCCGCTCCTCCTACCAATCGGAGTTCCGATCGGAGGACTGGGAAAAAATATTCCCGCTCCTCCTACCAATCGGAGTTCCGATCGGAGGACTGGGAAAAAATATTCCCGCTCCTCCTACCAATCGGAGTTCCGATCGGAGGACTGGGAAAAAATATTCCCGCTCCTCCTACCAATCGGAGTTCCGATCGGAGGACTGGGAAAAAATATTCCCGCTCCTCCTACCAATCGGAGTTCCGATCGGAGGACTGGGAAAAAATATTCCCGCTCCTCCTACCAATCGGAGTTCCGATCGGAGGACTGGGAAAGACCCTTTTAGGTTAGGTCTAGGTTTATTTTGTCAATTTCACATTCGTGCAATATATAAGTAATAAATGATTGATTAGTAAATAAATTAAGTTCCTTAAATGACGTAATAAAATATGAGAAGTAAATAAATGTCAAAATCTAGTTGTTTGACCGTCCGTCAGACTAAAAAGTCATAGGTCTCAAGTTCGAACCCAAGTTGCGCCACCTCTGATTTTTCGGATTCATGTGCGTATTGTATAATTATCACATAATTCTGTGATGGAAAACATCGAGAGGAAACCAGCATGCCTGAGAGATATTTCCCGACGGCATGTAAAGCCGAGTTAGAGGCCCATGGGCGGCTTAAAAACACTGTGACACAAGGTTAGCCACTAACCACACGATAAAGAAAGAAAGAAAATTGGATTTTTGAAGACAAAAGCTGAACCTACACTCGTCTAGACTCCAGAGGTATCAATTAGGTAATCAGTAAAAGTGGTGACTCTTTCTTGAAATATTTGTCAGTTCAAACTGAAGTAAATATTTATATTTACACAGTTGTCTTTCTGATTTTCGTAAGAAGAGTAGGTTTTCAAGGCTAATCAACAAACATGAAGTACTTATTTTACAGCACGTTTGGCAGTGGCTGAGCGATTAGCTACTACGCTGCATGACGTGAACACAAAAGAATTCTTCAAATAAAAACATCGATAGTTAATATCAGGCATGAAAGCCATTTATTGTTATTTGTCACCGAACTTAAAAATAGCCTATTACAAACTGCGAATTTTATACACAGTCACTTATACCCTCACAATGCCATTTAATTAGCTCAACACCGACCATTTTATAAATTATCAACAAGTTAACATCAATTCAGATACTCTAGCAGCCTCATAAACAAAATGGCCTCCGATAAAGAAGCGTAAAAACAATAAAAGCGACACGTAATGTGCGGTGTATTTCTTGTTACGCTTCCCCTTACGTGACTGCGACAATTAGCCATAAATAACCCTGGACTTAGGGTTACCATCAGACAATTTCAAAAGTCCTTTCTAAAAAATCCTTCCCTATTACTTTTCAGGGCGAATTCCACCAATAAGAGCTCAGGGCATGTCAAGAGCTGTCGTCATGTGCTATGAAATATTGACAGTGAGAGCTCTTAAACGCAGTTTACATGAACTGGGGGCCTAAAATGGCCACTTCAGCAGAACATAATAGGATAATAATATGAATCACATTAAAATTCTTAAAATGGTCACAGACACAGTTAATATGTTGAATTATGAGTTTGTGACCATTTTACGAATTGCAACGTAATTCATATTATTATCATATTATTTTCTGCTAAAGTGGCCATTTTAGACCCCCTGATCGCGTTCAATTTAATTGCTGAACGTCTCTCTTTCTTTCTTTATTTTCAGGACTAAAGAATTTTTGCGTTAGGTACAAAAGAAATCCCCCCAAGTAGAAGAGTCTGAGCAAATGATAAGATTAGATAAAATCCAAACGTATGGTAGCCCTACCTGTATAGAATACTCACCCTTAAATATAGGGTTTATGGGCGAAAGTAAAGCGTAATTTGGTTGTCAAGAATTAATATGAGACGTAGTATTAATTTGTCAGATGTTTGAAGTGATTAATTAAAAAGCTTATAATAATATAAGAGGGAACTAACAGTTTGCTCTTATCTGACATTGCTGATAAATAAATAATAAATAAATTTCTTGAAAAATTAAACCTACAATATTTTAAGGTTTCTCTTAGAAGTTCGTGGCTAAATAAGAACAGCCGCACGGATCTTTGAGTTTAAGCAGCGTTTGCCAACGTTGGTTCGGTTGGTTGATAGTGACCAAAGTCAAAGTCAAAATTATTTATTTGCGACCATTCATTACTTATCGAGATTCCTCCGTGCCTTGGAAAGCACGCTAAGCCGTTGATCCCAGCTGTCATTTGCAGATCTTTGACAGTCGTTACAGGTAGTCAGTGGCCTGAAAGACTGACAGCCAGTCTTCCTATGGAGGGATATAGAATTGCCCAGTACTAAGTTGTGGAGGTCAGATAGGCAGTCACTCCATGTAAAATACTGATATTCGGCTGCTTCCGGTTACACTGGATGCCGACCCCAATATAGTTGGGAAATGGCTAGGCAAAAGAATATCTAAAAGTGTATGTACTTTAGTAAGACAGTTTACAATATTTATTTTGTAAAAACATATGTAGGTCTTGTAAATAAATAAAATGTAGCTACATGTTTTGCCAAATAAAATGGCGTACAAAAATTGTTTGGCCATAAGTCATATGGTGAACTTAATTAGTATTAAATAAAAAAGCACAAAAAGTGGAAGTTACCTAGAAATATTAGATGAAGAAGAAGGTCCCAATTTTTTGAAGGTTAGAAGGTCCCAATTCTTAGAAGGTTAGAAGGTCCCAATTCTTAGAAGGTTAGAAGGTCCCAATTTTCTATACGAAGGTAACTTATCTTTCCCACATACCCAAACGTAACTTGAAACACTTGTAAAAGGTCACTCCGTAATTATTATATAATTGGGGCGCCAGGGTCGGGTAAACCGAGGGAACCAGGTAGATTAAACTTTGACAGCAGGTAGCGCATTTTACTTACCTTGATTTTGAATTTCCAAATTAATAATTTGCCTTTTTAGGAGCAGACAGAAGTAAAATAGTTTTATATGGAGGATATATACTCGTATACATACAACACGCTTTTTTCCTAAGGGTGGTAAGCATAAACCACAGAATGCCATTAAAAATAATCTTTTGTTAATCCAGGTTATAAACTATCTGTGTGCCGAATTTCATCTACATCCATTCGTAATTTTTTGCGTAAAAGAGTAACAAACATCCATCCATCTATCCATCCATCCTCACAAACTTTCACATTTATAATAGTAAAGTCGGGCAAACCAATTGGTATGCAGTTAAAAATTTGCATCTTTCTATTACACTGCCAACATCAATCATTTTTACTGTTTGCGCAATAACTTGTTAAGCATACAAACACATGCTTTAACTGCATACTAATTAGCTTGTTCATCCGTACCTAGTAAGATTAGATATAAATCCAGACTACGGACTGCTATTGAAAAAACCCAGATGGAAGGCCAGCAGCTCTTGGTTTTAGCCTCAGTTAAGGGTCTTTCTACACCCATTATAGTACAAGCTCATCTCACATTACTATACATATAAATATTTTAACGAAACTGCCAGAGGGTAGTATCGTAATTATTATTTAATTAAAGGCTTGGGCTCGGTCGGTATAATTTTATACTTATTACACGTCAGTCATCAGTAACGTGATACGTAGCAAAAAGTTGTTATTTACATGTTCAAACTCTTTGTTTTGAAATTTTATGATAAACCCTTTGTTCTTTGTTGAAAGTCTGTATATTGTATATACTGCTGGAGGCTTTTCAAGAACTTGTTCGGTGCTTGTTAGATATTTAAATACTATTATCTTTTCTGATTGAACTATAAAATTAAATAATTTAGTATATAATATCCCAAATCATGTAAATATTCCAAATTTACTGTGAAATAATCAATCAAAGAAAACTTGAATAGCAAAATCATGTGATCGTAGCACTACTACGTGAAGAGCTACGCCGTAGCACTCTGTGCTACGAGCGACAAGCTACGGGTTTGCGCGGTCGCTAGTTAGCGGGACAACTAGATGTGGAGGCATCTCGCTGCTGGTTCAGACAACCTCAGAGTTTCATCACCTTTATTTCGTAGTGGTAAAGGCGATGTTTGAAGTTCAAGAGTTACTGCTAAACTTTGGTTAACCATATGTTAGTAGTTCAACTTAATCATTTAGGTTTTTAATAAATAAGACAGTCGATTACCCCGAAAGAAAAATCCCCGTCTTCATAAAAATAAATATAAAAATCCTTCATTAGATGAACAGGCAAGCAGAACGTTATGATAAACTTTATTACCTCTTTCAAACAATGTCGCCACCATATAACATTATTACACTAGCTTTCTCTGAAGAAGACTCAATTATACCAGTTGACACTTTCATACTAGCAGTCTAGTTAGTCTTCGTTATGGTCGGAAATTATCACACGAGCACGTTTTAAATATAGCCTATGACATTAACCGGTAACGTAGGTCCCCACTTGTGAAAGAATTTTCAGAAACGAATCAGGAGTTCCGAAGATTATCCCTAGATCCTAACTTACGACTTTTACCACTTTTTAATATTATATATGTATAGAAGTATAGATTCAAAAGGCTAACGGGAATAAACTAAGTAAGATAAAATATGTCAAGAATTGTTAGTGTTTTTAATGTACTTCTGTATATTACATACCTAAAATCTTAAAATCAAAAGCTCAGCGGTTCAGCGAGCGTGTCAATGTAAACGATGCAGTAATTGCCGTAACACTAGTGATGCGGTGTTAAGAGTGCACTCTGGGCACTTTCCGTCAGCAAAATTTGCTTTCCTAATGCGTAAGGCAGCATCTCCAAACTGCGAAGTATGCAACAAAATAGAAGACGTGCAACATTTGCTGATGGAGTGCGTTAAGAACAAAAATGAAAGAGATTCATTGATTAGGGAGTTCTTGGGCTTATTTTCACCATTTTAGCGAATCCTAAATCAAATGTTGCAAAAAAATTGTGTGGTCTAGTACAACAGCTTAATCAATGAATAGCTAAATTTGCTAATTAATTAGGACTATAAGAATATTGATTATATATTTTAATTTTAGTGCTGTAATAGTAGTGATAAGGTACAATGGGGTTGACGTATCCATGTGGATAAAAACCCCTATAAATATTTAAGAAAAAAAAAAACCCTAGATCCTAACTTACAACTTTTACCTCTTTTTAATATTATATATGTATAGAAGTATAGATTCAAAAGGATAACGGGAATAAACTAAATATGTCGAGAATTGTTAGTGATTTTTAATGTACGAGTACTTCTGTAAATTATATACTGAAAACCTTAAAATCAAAAGCTCAGCGGTTCAGCGAGCGTGTCAATGTAAACGTCGGAGTAATTGCCGTAACACTAGTGATGCGGTGTCGTGAGATTCTCGAAGCGAATGTTATCGGGTCGTTTAGTTCCCTTCAAAATGGTTGAGTTGAGGGTCGATCTCCAGAGGCATTTTTTTTCGTGTCGGGCTGGATAAACCCATTTTAAAATCGAAAAATGTTTTCAAAATATTTTTTTATAGACAGTTCGGTGTCTAATCTACGTGATACAAGGCTAACATTATGAATAAGTTTATTTTAAATATTAAAAAAAAAATCTTAAACCCTAAAATCCTGATCGCTCTGGGTTGACCCAACTCCCGATTGAATGAAAAATTATTCTTTAACTTTTTTAATGACAACGATCATATGAAACAACTTATTTAGATTACATAACAAATAGTTAATCTTCATAGTAATAAAATATTTTTAGTTATATTAACAATACTTTTGCCACAATTTGAATTTAAAATCGTGACCGAGCATTTTATCTCATCGCTCTGCGCTGAGGTAAAACATCGCGCTCATCCCTAGTTACGCGTTATAGACACTCTATTCCCCTCCCACGGGGCAACGCCAGCAGTGGTCTAACCGCCGAGGAGGATACCTGTGTGCCACGTTCCCGCGTTCCAACATTACGAAGGTAAGTTTATGATTGCTCTGGATTTGGTTCCCGAATTTTATGATTGCTATGGCACTTTATTTAAATTCAATAGTAAGCTTTTGAATGTGTTTGTTATGTGAATTAAGTGATCGTTATGATGTTGTTTATGAGACGTAATCACAACTTTCTACTGCTTTTAAATTCAGCTATATTTATGATTTTGTGACTTTTTCTGATCGCTATGGCTCTGATTGCTCTGTCCAAGAAGACCAGAGCGATGATATTTTGCATTAATTGTACGTTATAATTCTATTTTAAATAGCAGTACCGGACTGTAACAATGACAAACGATGAACTATGCATATAACCTTTAATTTATAGCCTTTCCTGGGTTTCTTCGGATAACCTAGACCCATAAAAAGATTTTGACGTATTTTACCTTGATGATACCTTGCATTTAGCTACCACAACTGTAACCCTTTCTTCTCTAAAATTTAATGGCAACTATTGTTGCAGATTGAAATCATGCCTCGAAATAAATTATCTATTGACGAAAAACGTCTTAGGAAGAAATTGGCTGAGCGTCGTAGAATGGCCAAGATAAAAAATGATCCAGATCTATACGCACCATGGCTTGTAAAGTCAAGAGAGAGTTACCAAAGGAAAAAAGCTCGGGGCACAGTACAGTTAGCATTAAGATTACAAATCGTTAAGTTTATAATTGTTTATTTTTAAGAATTTTATCATGTTCTTTATAAACGTTAGTTTTCTTTAATTACTTTTTAAAAACTAATATTTAATGAGTCTAAGTCATTTTATAACTATAAGAGACTGTATTAATAGTTGATTTCAAAAGGTTTTTAATTTTGTCTCATTTACCTAGAAGTGATTTAATTAAGTCCAAAGAAATGAAACTAAGCCAAAAGTTGATTTTTATAATTTTGTTAATTAGTTATTTTAGCGATTATTTTATACTCGTATAAAAGATTCCGTATTTTTGATATGTATGACTGATAATATGCCTTGACCTTTTTCTAAAATAATACATTTCTCTTAGATATATATATATATAAAATCTTGTACACGTACACTGAATATGATTGAAAACAGCTAAATAAATAATATTTTATCAATATTAGTTTTTTTGTTTCACTGCTTTCACCATTTATGATCGCTCTGGCACCAATTATGACTGCTCTGGTCACGAAATTTTTTGAACTTAAATATTTCCATAACTGTTTGTGTAAATTGAAGGCCAATTGTAAAAATATACCATTTGAATATCATTCTTTTTAATGAGATACATAAATACCATTACATATCAATATCTGAAAAGCACCAGAGCGATCACACGAATACGCCCGTTTTGGAGATTAACCCTTGAATGATGGCTGATCCATGCGTCATGTTCGTGAACGGGCGCTGTCAGTAGGGACTGGTCATCTCGCAGCTGCCATGGATTGTTGTATTTTTTAATTGTTGATTTTATATTTTTACTCTAGACGCTCTTACTCGCACGTCTTTCTACATCGTTCTCTCATGTATGTATAATCTCGACATGAATGATGTAACCAAGATTTTGTAAAAACATATTGATTTAAAAGAATGTCCATGGAGTTTCTTGCCCATTATTCTCCATAGGATCTACGCTTTCGAATGGGCAACTACAGTACTTTCACAAGTTATTATGCCCTGTGACAGGGACTGTAGCTTAGTTTATTTTTTGTGTTTTGACATTCAAAAGTGCCTGGAATGGTCTAATTGAAATAAACGCTTTGAGTTTGAGTTTGAGTTTTGCAGAATACGTGAAATGTGACAGCTACAGGCTTTCCTCTGCTTAACCCTTCTGGGATTACTAGGGGATGACAAGGCGCACATTTTAAAATATTCCTATTACACATGACACCAACTTTTCTCTTGAAAAAACGTACAGGTGTATTAATAAAATAATAAATCAATTAAAGGACTGCCTCGTCGGTTTAGTGGACACAAGCGCGACTGCTCAGCATGAAGTCTTAGGTTCGATTCCGGGCTCGGGCAAAGTGTTATTGGGTTTTCTCATTAGAAATTTCTCTGTCGCAGCTGATTTGTGCCCGGTTGATGGCAATAGGCTTACCCTCTATGACATGGGACTTAAAAAACATAACTGGCGAAATGTGGGTAACCTAACCTGATTACAGGCGTGATGTTTTGTATGTAGGTATTAATAAAATGAAACCTTTTAGCCACATCATACTTCACACAGTCCATTCGTAATTTTTTGTCGTCTTCCCCTACAAATCTATCCATCAAAACCACTCAAAATAATAATACCAGCCTATACTATCCCACTACTGGGCAAAGGCCCCTTCTCAAACAGAGAAGGCACGAGCATTGACCAAAACCACAAACCACTCAAAACTTCCCTTCAATTCAAACTTGAAAACCTCCAACTGCCTTATCTTCTAATCAGTGTTAATTTCTACTAACACAAAGGGATGCAACACGACTGCCAGAACCCTGCGTTCATCGAAGTTCAAATATATCAGGGTCGCCACTCAAAACCGCAGTAACTTACCGTCGAGAGCTGATAGAGGGATTGTGGCTTTAAACAATCCAGTCGAACTATTGTCTTAAGTACTTCGTAACAGGGTTGTTGCGGATATCAGCATCAGCATCCGCGGATTATCAGCATTGTTTTTATATCAGCATCAGCAACAATCGATGCTGATTTTTAATGCTGACATTCAAGTCGTGACGTGTTCGTTAAAGGCGGGACTTAGCGCGAGCCACGTGGAGTTTTAATCAATCATAGACAGTTATTCAAAAAAAGCTGTCACTTGTTCCCTCGTTGTTAAGGTGAAAGCGGGTAAAGCAGGGTAGGCCGCGAAATTCAAATTTTCTTGGGTTTATTGCAATTTGCAGGTCAGCTTAGGGGGTCCTATTGGCTTATATAACTACGTTATTTTGTTTCCTGTCGTCGGTGAAATAACGTAGCTTCCGATGTACAATATGAAAAACATAAAATAGACAATCTTGCATTTTCAAAATAACGTTATATCGTAAAACTGTAGAACGTGCAACACCACCATCAGTTTTTGATACAAATAGCGGCCGAAGAAAGATATAGTTTTGTTAAGTTTTTTTAACAAAACTATTACTTGACAAAAATATGTACCAACAGCAGCCCACAGTCATTGTCTTGCACAGCAAAGAAATCCTTGTAACACAGCATGTTTGGCATTTTTTAATCTTTTTTATAACTTGATTCTCGGCGTGTCCCTTTACGATGTAACCACAAAAAGTCCATTAAACTTCATCATAACATGGCAGTTACACTTCTCTGAAATTAAATACTGTTTGTGAAAACGTAAATTAAGTAATTTTTATAATTACCGAGTGCTTAAGAATTAATTGCTGCGCGAAACTTCTGTTTCAGGGTTCCCTTGTTGATATTTTATTGTATCGTGTTAACATCGCGGGTTCTGCTTTTATTTTAAAGGTGACAGATTCATTATTAAATCTCTCGTTGTACTTACTAGAGGCAATAGTGTAAACGTAACGTTAATATGTCGATTTTTTAATCGATAATAATCGATTATCCTACAGCATTTTAGTTAAATTGTTTGCAACAAGCACAATCAGTATCATCCAAAGAGGTGAATAATTTTTTAAAATTTTAAAAGTTTTGTATTTGAAACGAGTATTTTTGAATTTAAAAACGACGTATTTCTTATTTTTACCTTTGCACTGCGCACCTCTGAAGTTGGCTTCTGAAGATAATTTTATCAACTCACCTGTTCTGAAGTTAGATATTGTATTGATTTTTTTAACTACATATTTCTTTACTAGTTATCTACATAACCGTACTTACTTACTATTCTGAACAAAAAAATCTTTTAGTACTTCCACGATGTATAAACTACGTAACGTCGGATATTTGTTGTGGTTTAAAATGTGATACCATCAGAAACCTAACTGAATACGTTATACCAACACTATTGCGATGTCGAATGACGGATATTACTTTGAACCGACCATCATATCCATCAGATGAAGCTGTAAATAGAATAGTAATTAAAAATCTGCCAATTGCGAGTCGGACCACACAGTGAAGGGTTCTGTAATTGGAATCAATATTAAACTTGCATAATAGGTAGTGTAGTGAAAATAAAAATAAAGTCTTCACTGCTATACGATTTAATTTAGATTATTATATAAAAATACAAAAGTTCAAATAAAATATTGTTAAAAAAATCTTTTTAGTCGCGTTTATAATTTTAATTAATGATCCGTGTAAATATTTTGTTAAGCATTTTTAAAACAAAAGCATGGTTAAATTTGGAAATTCAGAAAACCTATGATAGAATTGCAATTGCAGGCGGTAATTTGAATTTTAATTTCGTAAAGCTAAATTAGTTGCATAAATTACAAATTTAAACGGAATAATTCGTATTGTAAAATTTTTGTAAGTTGTAAAAGAAACTAAATATCTAACTAAGCTAAAATACTAAAAAAACAAAACTGGCAAATCCTCTCTGTCCTGGACTCGCTCCGTGTGCTCTTTTAAGCTCTCCGCCTTCAAATTCGTTCCATACAGATGTATGACGTGGATGTTCTTTAAATAAAGTACTGATAGCAATCAGTGTAAAAGTAATAGTTGGAGCCAAAAAAAAAAGTTGGCTCTGTCAGACTTAATCTTCCACAGAAGACAAAAATAGAAAAACGATTTCAGACCAGAGACAAAGATCATTATTTTGTTATTAGGGGAAAAAATGATAAGAGCAGCATTAATATTGCTGTAGCAAAAGAAAATTCAAATATTCCTCACAGAAAACAGATTAGACCATTATTGTATGGCATTCAAATAAATTTATTGCTTAATCTCCACGGCATTTGGCGGAAAAACTATCACAGACGAATGCGTTCAATAATATCTGATTAATATTGAATAAAAAATGGTTATTTCACCATAAAATTCTAGTATTGACTCATCACAATGTCTCTGTAAGCGCGACTGTCAGAGGCCAATAAAAAAATGTTTTTTTTTTTCATTCTGACAATTAAATTTCAAAAATAAATGATTTTTTTTCTTTTCTAGAGAAGGTATAAGCTTGCAAGCCACCAAAGAATTAAAAAGTTCCTAGCATTGAAGCTTTCATGCACGGAAACTCTGCAGTAAAAACCGCAACAAAGTTTGTATCTCATAGTATGTCTCGGAAAATCGATGAAAAACAAAGTTATTTTTGCGGTTGTTACTGAAAATTTTCTATTTCTCTCAAACTTAGATTAAAAAAAAAACACTTAAAACATCATAATCAACGTATTTATTATCGTATTTACAGGACCCAATAATTCCCTAGGGCTACGATTCGATTGATGGACTGTGTGAGGGATGATATGGCAAAAAAGGAGGTGTCTGATGAGATGACGAATAATAGAGAAGTATGGAAGAAAAAGACATGCTGCGTCGACCCAAAATAAATGTTTCATTAATGCTTGCACGCTTATGTGCAATTTTTCCATTACTTGTATGGCCAATGCCACCTCTAATTATTATTTTTGCTCAATTTCTCTAAGTTATTGTTAGCGCTACATAGAATAGAGATTCTCTCCATTTCATCGATATAGTCTCTATTTGGCCACGGAACCCTAAAAAGAACATGCATTTTAATAGCAGATCTTCATAACCGTTGACATAGTTGTGAAACGACACTCTTGCAGCCTACTTCACGATGCGCATCAAATAAAGAGGATTCATAAAAAATTAGCGTTTATTTGCATGACGACCTCCGTGTCGGTTTATATCGGGCGTAGAGTAAAAATATGCAGAGTGACTACAGACGTAAGAAGGGATTATAAAGGTTAAGCTATGCTATTTTATTTTCTTTGTTTAATTAATTTCATTATAAAAATAATAATAATAAATTAATTTCATTATAATCATCAGTTATCATCATCATCTTGTTCCATGTTACTTGTGGTCGGCGCAACACTTTTTTTTTCTTCCATTCTTCTTTGTCAACCGTCACGCTATCGGTTTTTCGTTTTTATTTACGCCAAGGTTTATTTTTTTCTTTTAAGTGCATTTTAAAAAAAGGTTATTTTGAAAAAGGTTTTTAATTAGTAATTTTATTTGAGGTGCTTGTGGGTAAATAATAACAGCCGCTCGGATCGATTGCTAGGTTAGGCCGCGCTTGCTTGGGTTGGTTCGTGGATGGGTGACCACCCATACATACCGAGTTTCCTCCGTGCCTCGGAAAGCACGATAAGCCGTTCGACGTTGGTCCCGGCTGTCAATTGTAGATCTTTGACAGTCGTTACAGGTAGTCAGTGACCCGAAAGTCTGACAACCAGTCTTACCAAGGGGTATTGTATTACCCAGTACTAACTGGGTTGTGGAGGTCAAATATTCAGTCGCTCCATGTAAAATACTGATATTCAGCTGCATCCAGTTAGACTTTAGGCCGACCCCAAAATAGTTGAGAAATTGCTAAGCAGATGATGACTCCTTTCGTCTCGTCCACATTAATACATCTATCTGGTCATACACGCCGGTTGCCAGTACTCCACATCTGACCTTTCTGAAGAACCTCACCAACAAGGTGAGGTTGCTACATCACCCTGTAAAACTTTTTTTTGGAGAAAATAATACCTCCTGGAACACTGAATATTTTTACTCTGTGTGTTAAACCATCATCAAAATTTTTTAGCGAAGGAAATTGTTAGAATTTTTCCATTTCTACAGCCAAACCAGTTGGCGTCGGGTTACCCGCCCAAGATTTGATACTTAATATCATTGTTTGATGTCATTTATATATTTTTCGTGGTATTTCGTAGCTTTTTTTAGTGAAATCCTAAAAGTATTATCTTATTTGAAAGAAATTTCTCACACATTCTCACCACACACACAAGAGCACGCATGCATTATTTTAATTATTAATAATTGTTATTCAATTTTATTTTTCGATTTATGATACATACTGTTGTGAACTGTTTTGTCCAAAAACGGGTGAAGACACTGACTCCTGTAACACAGGTCTCACCTAGCACAGGAGTCACGGTTTCAAATGGAAATGTAAACCTTATTTCTTTGTGTCAATAAAATTATTATTTATTTATATATTATTTATTTCTTGGGCATAATAATTTTCATGATTTTCAGTAGAAAAGAAGAAAGAAGTTTCATCCATAATTATTAATATCTTACAATCTTACCAACTGTGTCTATCAGTCTGTTTATTGGTTTGTCTGTCTTGTCTCTATATTAGGATTTAATGTCTTAAGGGCTGAACGATTTCTATGCAATTTGCCAGTTTGAGCACCCAGGTAAACCATGACCGTCCAGTTGGTGTAGTGCACGGAGTAAATACAAAGGACCTGGGTTCGATTCCCAGGTCGGGAAAAGTGTTATTGGGTTTTCCATCAGGAATTTCTCAGTAGCAGCCACGGAGTCTTGATCTGTGCCCGGTTGATGGCAATAGGCTCGCCCCCTACTAAATGGGACGTAAACATAACTAGCGAAATGTGGGTGTATTATTAGGTACACTACTGCCTAACCCTTCTGGGTTTACAGGTGTTATGTTATGATTTTATGTAAACCATGATCTGGATTAAGGCTTCAGGATACATTTTTATCCGGCCGTACGTTCCTAAAGGATATTTTTAACGCAAGCTATGTAGCCAAGAGAAAATAATTTGTACCCTTTAAAAATCAACTTTTGGCGCATGTCATCATCATCACCATCATTATCTTACCTTTATCCCAATTTATTAGGTGTCGGCGCAGCATGTCTTTTTCTTCCATACATAAAAAAAAATGTTAAGTAACTTTTTCTTTGCTGTGTAACTTTGTTGTGTAATGTTTTTTTATCATTGTTTATTCTTTTCGGTTATTTCTATGTCTATCTCTCACGCTGTTTATGCCGTTTTGTCAATCTTGTACATAAGTTTATACAAGGGGAAACTTGTAACTGGCCTTCTTCTACGCATTGCTTCTGACTACTCGAATGTATTAGCTGTAAGTTTTCTTAACATTAATAAAATAAAGTACTTCTCTATTACTCGTCATCTTATCAGACACCTCCTTTCTTGCCATACCATCCATCCCACAGTCCGCCCATCATTTTTTTGGTTTCTTTACTCTTATACCCATCCACATTCATACTCCAATATTTCCTCAAGTCATTTTCCTCATTCCTCCATTTCACTTTTGTCACATGTACTCAAATATTATATAAATTTTACCTTATAAAAGGTCCTCCGTTTTCCTATTATCAACTTTAAATAGTCCCAATAGTCAACTATTTTCACTACCATAGCCAACGACAAACTGCAACGATTTCTCTAAAACAAACATTCGTTTTCCACTAGGGCAAGATAAATCATACGCTCGAGCACAGACAGCGTTTGCAAACACCAATCTCACATGTTCAAACACTAATATTTTTTCCAGAACGGGATTCGACGGCGCAACTTAAAATAACACAAAATTACTACTGTAATCTCCGATGGGTTCAGCAGAGGTGTTCATATAGTACACATTTCGCCAGTTATGTTTAAGTCCCATGTAATAGGGGTAAGACTATTGACTATTGCCATCAACAGTGCTCAGATTTATCTAGGACTCATCCAGACTCCAGGCTGCTACTGAGCACGTCATGATGGAAAAACTAAATAATACACTTGGCCCGACCTTAAATCCAACTCAAGACTTCATGCTCAGCAGCAGCGCTTGCTACCACAAAACCAACAAGGTAGTCAGTTCAAAAACAAATTGATGTGTTGCCAATCAAAAAATATAAAATAATTAATTATTTATTCTTACAAGACTCATTAATTTAACTTGCTACCGATCACTAGCTTTGAATTATAAATAATTCAACATAAAATTATGATTTGAAAACTTCAGTTCTCTTTCAAAGAACAGGCAATTAAGTTGTATTTTGACTTATTCATATAAAACTTATTTAAACGAAAGTATTTACAAATACATTCAAAGAACTTCGATTGCTTATTACCAAGAACTTTTCATATACCGTACAGATTTTTGGCCTTTCACGTTTCTTAAAAAAAATACTTCTTTATAAAGTTAACGAGGTGTTGGAAGTTCAATGTCATTCGCCATCTAGGGTTGTTAGACGAAATAAAAATATTTATGGGCAGCTAACGAGACAACATAAAATTGCTAGCCTAAACATTGTAATCGACCATGAAAATAAGCAATACATAAAAACTTTTTTGCAAAAAAAACCGACTTCCAAAAAAACACAAAAAAAAGTGGGAAATAACTTTACTTTCGGAAGTCGGTGACTATTCTTTGTTTCATTGACTTTTTTGCCACCGACTAGACTTCCGAAAGTAAAGTTATTTTCCACTTTTTTGTTTTTTTTTTTTTGGAAGTCGGTTTTTTTTTGCAAAAAAGTTTTTATTTTACCCTTTTTAGTTATCGTATCACACACAAATTCTTGTCAATTTCGCAATTTCTTTTACTTGGATGACATATTTTTTCCAGCTATTTGGATTTCAAAACCAAACTGTTGAACCGATTTTGATGCAATTTCTATGGGACCACTCGGAAAGTAGATCCATTCAGATAAAAGAAGAATTTTTCAAATCGGTTCATAAGTGACGAAGATATGATGGTAACAAACACAAAAAAAAAGAAAATACTACCGAATTGAGAACCTCCTTTTTTGAAGTCGGTTAAAAATGCAAAAACTTAAACAAAATGTGAGTGGCACAATTAAGTACACCTCTGCCTAATCCTTCAAGCATTACAGGCGTGATGTTATGTTAAATACACTTGTTATTACACCGAGGGCAACTCACTCTCTTAAGTAACCATGTCTCACTGAACTGAACACGTAATACAATCTAAGTAAACAAGTACAAGCAAATAATGATGTGAAGGCACAAGAAAGATTTTATGCCAGTCTACTGACGGCTTACATAATTAAGTTAACGTTGTAGCGTCTAACAAGGTTTTCAGTTAACTGCTGTTTAGTTTAAAGTTACTAACTGCAGGACTGAGTAATTTGAGATCTAACAAACTTATGCATAAACGGCGGCACGGTGCAGTTTCAGATGTTTCGACGGCGCGGCGTAATACTCGTCGAGATTTCTTGCGGCATGCATTACAAACATTTGATAGTCACCAGCCTAGCCTTTTCCCAAACATATTGGCGTCGACTTCGAGTGTAACAAAATGCAGCTGAATAATTACTGTAGTTTACCTGGAGCGACTGCCTATTTGACCTCCACAACCCAATGAATACTGGGGAATACGATACCCCTTGGCGAGACTGGTTGTCAGACTTTTGGGCCACTGACTACCTGTAACGACTGTCAAAGATCTACAAATGATAGATGGGACCAACAGCTTAACGTGCTTTTCGACGCACGGAGAAAACTTGGTATGTAAAGGATGGTAACCCATCCATGCATCGACCTTGGCAAGCGCTGCTTAACCTTGAAGATCGACCCGTGTCCCTGTTATTATTTAGCCACGAGCCACTGCCACTACTTTCATTTGTTTTCTTCGCAGTCCCAAAAACTTATGACTTCGGGATTTTCTAAACAAAATAAAGACATGTTTTACCTGTGTCCCGTTGTATACATTTTTAAGTATACGACGGGACAAACAAATAAATTTTCTCCTGATTTTCAAGTTTAGCAAGGCAGAAAAAGTTCCGTACGGGCGCGTTATGCGTTTACTTTGTGGCTACATGCTTCACGGTCATATGGCTGCCGGAAAAATAAATGAAAGTAGAATAGAATAGAATATACTTTATTGTACACCAAAATTGAAACAGATCGATTTTACAAAATTGTTAATTTCATGGTTACAATGGCGGTCTTATCGCTGATAGCGATCTCTTCCAGACAACCTTGAAAGTATTGAATTTCGAATGTTTTTGGTTTCCTTCTTCGGCCGCTGTCACGACATTTTTTTAATATTTTGTTAACCCAGAACTTCGCCACTTCCACCGCATCGTCGGTGGCAACGCAAGGGTCACTTCGGCTGCATGTTTTTGGGCTAAGAGTGCAGGATAGGAGGTGGAGCATAGTTTGTGACACAGCTCCACAACCACACCTCGCTGTTGTTTCATTGAGGTAGGCCCCTTAACGTGGTTAGAGTTAAGGGACATCCTCCCACTTGATTCCAGAGACGGCTTAAGGACTGCTTTAGTTTGTAGTATTTAAGTGACAACCCTAGTAATAATTAATAATATTCGGTGTATTTCTAATTAAACTTTAGTCGAGTTCTGATTGAATATTAATCTTATTCAACATCTAAACATTCTGCTTTGATGTAAAAACTAACAACTTTTCATAAAATTTTGAATGATGTTTTTTTATTAATTGAAAGTGCTAGCCGATTACTTAGCTGATTTCTAGGGGGGTCTTTTCATCATCACTCTAGAAGTAAAAATAATACAAAAAGTCCTAGAATATGCCGTCGAAAAATGCATAGTTTCGAAGATATCGTCAATCTATCACTAGGCTCTCGATGTGAATATTTTTTTTTTTATTTATTTAAACTTCATGTACAATAGTGGTACATAGGCGGACTTAATGCCACAAGGCACTCTCTACCAGTCAACCTTTGGGTTAAAATTCATTCATTTTCATTCAAAGCAAACATTCATATTCAGTTGATTCTTTGATATGGTCTCATTCACACCCTAGAGATATGGGATATCAAAAAAAAAACACCTTGTATTATTGTCAAAAGCCATATTTTGCGCCAGCCATATTTAATAAGGAGAGCCCAATTTTCTTTTTCAAAAATCTCTACGCATTTTCGGCTTTCAGTCTAACTGGATGATGAATTATAGTATTTTGAATGGCGAGAGACCACATAAGTGTCTTCCACCACCCCACTTACTGAACGACACATATACTGGGTAAGACTTTTAAATCGGGGTCAACAAATACCCGTATTTTACATGGACGACTGCCTATCTGACCATCACAACCCAGTTAGTACTGAGTTGTACGATAACCTTGGTAAGATTGCTAAATAGACTTTCGGACCACTGACTACCTGTAATTACTGCCAAAGATCCACAAATGACAGCCTCACGGCTTCCTACGGCTTAACGTGCTTTTCGGGTTACGTAGGAAACTCGGTATATAATGGATGGTCAGATTGGTCACCCATCCATAGACCGACCTATCCATATTCCAAAATCGGCTGTTTGCAAAAAATTCCAGCCGATTTAAATAACGATGGATACAACGACATTGGGACAAGGGTTCTAATTAACAAAGAAACCCCTTATTAAAACTAATGATGCGAGTGTCTTGTTTCTTGTATTTTAATTTGAATGTCAATGCTATTAAAATGAAAACGTTAATATTTTGAAAAGTGAAATATAATATGCACTGAAGAAATTAATTTACGTGTAGATTTTTAACTATAATTATATATATTTTTTTTGTCTTAGGATGCAAATTTTATTAAATTGTATTTTTATATGCATCTTGTTGATCTCAAAAGTAAAAAAGTGTTATACGCTTAATCCGTATTAAAACTTTGTACTTATATTATGTCGTTCTTAGAAGCGTTTTCAACAACCTAAATTTTGTATGAAAAACTCCTCCTCAACGCTGTCAATCGCTCATGAGCCCAAGAAACATGGTGGTGTTGCCACGTTGTATGGCAATGCTTCACAAAGATTTTATATGCCACGAAACAAAGCCAAATAATTTAAGGATCAGTGCTCCAGTTATTTGCTGATCAAAAAAGGTACAAAAACCAATATCTTTTCAGTATATAAAACCAATCAATTAAACATACATACATGTAGACGAGATGTAGTTAAAATTCACTTTTGTGCGCAGATTACGGCATACGGTACGGCACAGAATCGAGGTTAACACACACGTACGTGTTTACTTGAGTAAATGTCATTATTTAACATACGATTTCTATGATGTAGTTTAATTACTGTAGTAGTGTAATTACTTAAGCTCAAGTTAACGAGTCAAGTTACTTTAATGCTGCTGTACATGAAGTGCTCACAGAATAAGTAAGCTGAAGTGGCAATGGGCCGGCCATATTAGCCGTAGAACTGATGACCGTTGGTAGACGTGTTCTTGAGTGGAGACTGGGAATCGGCAAGCATAAGGTGGGACGCCCTCAAGCTCGGTGGAGCGACGATCTTCGCAGGGTGGCTGGTAGCAACTGGATGAGAGTTGCGAAGGGTACGATTGAAGAGGCCTATGTCCAGTGGATGACTTTCATACAAGCCTAAAAGCTTGGCTTGCCCTTATAACCTACTACTCTTCCCGATTTTATAGGGCTTTGCCGTATTTTTGGCCCCTAGGCACCCTACTAAGCATTGCCACGCCATGCAGTACTTGTACGTTAGGGACGTACAAGTACTGCATGGAATCGGTATTACCTCACTTCATTGGTTTGGCGTCAACTATGCGTAACTTTTTTTAAGAGTGGAAATCCTCTTGGATATGCTCTGCCGTGAGGCGACGGAGGGGTCTGTCATACTCTTAGTGACTTAAACCACGTCGATCGACGCAAGTTGCGTCGCCAGAGGACGTGAGGATGCTCAACCCGATTCGAGGTAAGCAAGATATCTGCTGTTCTCTTGCTGAACCGTGTGCGGTGCACTTGTGGTGGCCCCTAAGAATCCTGCCGGACCGAATTGAAGCGTTGTTGATCCCGTTTTCACACCACCCTGCTCATATATGTCAAAGTATATGTCATGCAAACGCAAAGTAAAGCAAAGCATTATTGTCCTACGCTAAGGCGCTAAGCGCGCAGTGCGGTCGGATGAAAAAATTTCAAAACGTTCTTTTCACTTCGTTTCTCGCTAGGCTCAGTGTGTACCTAGCATTAGTGTGTGTTACATTAAAGAGTTTCACCGAAAGAGTTCTGAATGGCTCAAATTGAGGCGATGCTGGTACGTGTGCATTGACCTCCAGGCGCAGCTTTCAAAAGAGTATAAATTAAATTTTCACGGCGCACGTTCACGAAAACGTTTTAACGTTGAATTCACTGTTAATAGATTTGTTTTAAAGTAATTAAAACTGGGTTTTTACTTGTATTTTGCATTTTAAACTTAAGGCGAGGAACAGCTGATTTGCGATTTCTCATGTAACAGACTTGTTAGTACTTGCTAAGTAATGCTTTTGAGTTAGGCACAGATGTACCTAATAGTTTACCCACGCCAGTTATGTTTAAGTCCCATGTAAGCGGCGAGCCAATTGCCATGAAATGGGCACGAATCCAGACTCCCTGGCTGCTACTAAGAAATCACTGATGGAAAAACCCAAAATCACTTACTAATACACACCCGGAAATCGAACCCATTACCTTGTGCTCTGTAGCCGCTGTTGGGACCACTAGACCAACAAGATAGATATTAAGCTTACACCGAACCCTAATAAAAAACCGCAGCTTAAAAATATTAAGAGCGTTTACGTCTATCGCGCGAAGTCAAGTTTAGGTAATTCAAAGATACCTAAAGCAAAAAAATCTTCTTCACGAACTATTTTCCTTAGGGTCTTAGCAATGGGTTAAAAAAAATCTAATTGGGTTTGCCAGTGGTTTCCTATAATTAGAGCTTCGAAACTGACGCTGAAAGGGAAATTAAGAAAGCCTCTGTTGAGTTATCTTGATAGAATTTACCAATACTCTATTAATTGAAATATTTTTCTCCTTAACTATTGAGACAACGAAATTTCCTAAAGTTATTAGTAATTAACAGTTTTGTAAGATAAAGGGTTGATGTTATTAAAGGGTTTGAAAAGTACTGTTTTGGAGTCGAACAGCGCGTGGACGGCGTAAACGCTCTTAAATCAGCCAAAACATTGTACTGTGAAAGCGGTCACTAAATCATACGAAATCCATTACAGACGCTGACATCAATAAATATCATAGGGTCCGGATGTTCCCGGCTTACATGTTGGACAAACGTCACCAATGTTGGATCACATAGCCAACCTTGGATGGCCTTGGATACAAACGCAGTGGAAAGGTGACACATCATAAACTGAAGAAAACGGTAATATTTCTTTTGTTATTATAATGTTTTGCATTTAACAAGCAACAATACTTTAAGCAAAGCTTTGTCAAATTTTTTATTTCCTCAGATATTAGAGCCTACAATGAAAACAGCTGCCCAATATGCAAATAAATCATCAACATTTGGCAGCCTGGTCCCAAGGCTAGAGAGGTCGTGGCTAAATAGTAACAGCCGCTCGGGTCGATTTTCAGGTTAAGCCGCGCTGGCCTAAGTTGGTCCGTGGATGGGTGACCACCCATTACAGTCACGAGCATCAATATGTATACGAATTCCTAAATTAAAAAGCAATTTTCGAGAGAAATAACGATTTTAACTTGGAGACAGGATCTATTTCATAAAAATATGAGTTCCAAAATGCTATGTTCGTAACAACATCAAATTTTAATCTGAACAGTAGGAGAAAATCACTTTTAAAAGATGCGAAGTGTATACATATTGGTGCTCGTGACAGTACATACCGAGTTTCCTCCGTGCCTCGGAAAGCGCGTTAGGCCGTTGATCCCCGTCGCTCCATGTAAAATACTGGTATTCAGCTGCATCTGGTAAGACTAGAAGCCGACTCCAACATAGTTGTGAAAAGGCTAGACAGATGATGACAGCAATAGACAATCTCCTTCGGCCAATTCAAACCAACACTCAGTGAGGCAAGAATTACGTAAATCAGCAATCGTACATGACGGAGACAGGCGGGTGGGTCCTTTATCATGGTCAGAACATTGTACCCCGGGAGCTCGTATAAATGTTTCTACAGTCATGTTTTAAAAACCCTTTTTTTGGTATTATAAAGTATCTTTAAATGGTTATTTTTTTGCGTGAGCCTGAAGTCGTACTGTGCGTTGATATTTTGGATAAGAGTCTTTTTAACCGACTTCAAAAAAGGAGGAGGTTCTCAATAAGGTTGTATGTTTTTTTTTTGGTGTTTGTTATTAAGATTGCTATTGTAGGTGCCCATAGATTGAACAATATTGTAAAAGAACTGTGTAACAACTTAGGTTTTACCATAAAGTATACTCTTAAATACACGACCTAATCTATTATTGGTTGGTTAGTTAGTGAAGTGTAAAAAACTGACTGTCTGAATGGCGACGAAAGTTAAATGTTTAAGTGGTAATTTGCCGCTGTACCGTAAAAATCCAAGCCGAAATAAAACTCTAAACATAATTTTGTAAAACTTAGGAAAAAATTGTTGTAAACTACAATAACGTTATGAAAGGCGAAAGCTTATTTAGCATGCGACATAACACAGAAATGAAAGAAAAGGCTCCCTTAATACTGAAAAAAAAAACACTCACGCTGTACATACCAACAAATCTAACCTACCATTCATAGCCTTGATCCTCAATATTTTTCTTAGAGTAGGCGGCGCCATTTCCATACACTAACACGTGTAGGAGAGTTTATTAAGAACAACTGGGTTTCCTCGCAGTGTTTTTCTTACGTATTCGGGAGAAGTTAGGTCAACAAGATACGTCGAACTAATTTGTGGGCCATTTTTAATAATATTATCTAGAACTGTATTAAAACGATTAGGTAATACCACTGTTTCAAACTGAAGATATATTAGTACAGTCGAATAAGCTAATTGGTATACAGTTAAAAAAAAAATCTTTCTAATAAACAGCCAACATCAATAATTTTTACTATTTGCGCAATAACTTTTTAAGGATACACACACATGCTTAAAAATTGACTGCGCAAATAATAAAAAATTATTGATGTTGGCAGTGTAATAGAAAGATGATTTTTTTAAACTGTAAACCAATTATCTTGTTCGAGCGTACCTATACACTCATGTACTTCATCTGCATAGCCTTGTCCCAACTATGTTGGGGTCGGCATCTGATGCCAGTATTTTACATGGAACGACTGCCTACCTGACCTCAACAACCCAGTTAGTACTGGGTAATACGATACTCCTTGGTGAGACTGGTTGTCAGAACAATTGTCATAGATTTACAAATGACAGCTGGGACCAACGTGCTTCCCGAGGCCCGGAGGAAACTCGGTATATAATGGACGGTCACCCATCCACGGATCAACCTAATCAAGCGCAGCTTCACATGAAGTTCGATCCGAGCGGCTGTTATTGTTTGGCCACCAGCTCCTCTGGGTTGGATGAGTATACAAGGTGTAGTTTTGCATCCTCGTCAAATTCAAGAAGGTAACTATGCTAATGATTCTCGTCCGGAATCAATAATAAAAGGTGTAGTTTTTTTTTTTTTCATAATATCGGAAATCGGTAAGTGTACACCACCCGTATTAAAACGCGCCCCGTCTAATATTAGCCCTATAACCGCGCTTTCACACACACAAACAAACACAGACGTTTATTCGATAAACGGGTGATTCTCCTCTTTTGATTCATTCATGCTGAAATAGTTTCAAATTAAAACAACTAAAAAAAGCAACGTTTATTATTATTGACCAGGTACCGTAATTTATATTGATTATTTACGTCTTCTATGACAACCTCCTGAATTTTGACGAGGATGCAAAACTACACGTTGTATGTATAAATCAATCAAAGACTCGACTCGAACGATTTGCAGATTGCTTATTAATTCTGTTATACTGCTATAAGCCGGCCTTTACATTGGATTCAATATTAGTATAAAAACAGTATTTGATTTGCAAATATTAAGTATTGAATGTTGATGTTGAACTACAATGAACATTTCATCCAGGAAATTGAAATTCCATTTCAAATATGTGTTCAAGTTGTAGTTTACATACCTTTTATGAGATGAATTGGCAAACAGGATAGCGGATGAATGAATGGAATGGTTACCGAATCAAAATTACGTTGGTTATTGTAATAGATACGTTACTTACCAACACGCTTGAAAAAACTTTGAAAAAGTTGGAACTTTGACCCACAACATCTCCACCACAGCAAGGAAAGAATTATCGTAATGACACATGACCGGGAGCACACGTGCCTTTCGATTTCGTTAAGAGTACCGACGCGAAAACGGAAACCACATACTCAGTACATCATTCTGAACCCCCCATATAGAAATTTTTCGTCGGTTATTAAAAAAAAAAACAGTTGTTCCATACATTTTGACAGTGTAGGTATTGCACTCTTGTAGGAAACAGCTGTTTTTTTATACTAATTGCGATGAGCACAAAGTACGCTGCCGCTTTCCACGAAAACGTAGTAGTACATTTTCCCGGATTAACAAATATTTCACGTCACTATTCCCGAAATTTTGTCAGCGAGCTCAGTACTACACTATTGTGTTTGGTGCCTGGTTTGATTTGATGAATTCATCGCGTATTGTGTTCAGTATTTGCCATAGAGTGTTTACACGATAGATAAGGTAAAAAGATGGAAATAGTCCGACGAAAAGAGATGATATTCTACGTAATATTACATGATAAAAAGGACGCTATATGGGATATAAGGAGTTTTGTTTTTAAATCAAAATATCTAGTAAATATATAGATAGCTAAACAGGGTAAAATAAATACTATTTTGAAAAAAATAACCGACTGGATGACATATTTTTCCAGCTAGTTTGATTTAAAAACTAACTACCAAACCGATTTTGATGAAATTTGTATGGGACCAATCGGGAAGTATATCCTTTCAGATAAAATATTTTTTTAAATCGGTTCATAAATGACGAAGATATGAGGTAACAAACACAAAAAAAAACTACAACCGCATTGAGAACCTCCTCCTATTTTTGAAGTCGGTTACAAAAGCAGTGATACCCTAGTGGTGGCCGTTGGACTGCCAAGTCAGGTCTCGAGTTCGAACCCAAGACACGCACCTCTTATTTTTCGGATTCTGGTGCGTATTATATAATTATCACTTGCTTCGGTGAAGGAAAACATGGTGAGGAAACCAGCATGCCTGAAAGATATTTCTCGACCAAGAAAGCCAAGTCAGTGGCCCATGGACGGCATAAAAACTCTGACACCAGGTTATACACTAACCACACGATAAAGAAAGAGCAACCAAAGAGCAGCAAAAATAGGCCATATCTATTGTTTCAATGCTCTATGGATACACATATTTGCAGTGAGAGTAATGAAATCAGGCACGCTTTGTTATGAATATTGGTGAGGGCTGTCACTATTGTACCGGAAAATGAAAGTCGGGTTTGAGATTCCTGTATTTTATCGACATTTGGTAGTTATTTTGACGTCTTCATATCGCTCCCCTTTCAATCGTTAATAACATTCTTGGTTAGAATAGGTTGTCTTGTTAGGCAGTTAATTTTTTATGGATTATGCTCTTCTTACCCTTGCGTGCGAGGGTAGGGATTTTCTTTCATCACTTTGAGACCAGAGAAGAGGAGCTCGTGGCTAAATAATAACAGCCGCTCGGGTCGATCGTCAGGTTAAGCCGCGCTTGTCTGGGTTGGTCCGTGGATGAGTGACCATCCATTACATACCGAGTTACCTCCGTGCCTCGGAAAGCACGTTAAGCCTTTGGTCCCGGCTGTCATTTGTAGATCTTTGACAGTCGTTACAGGTAGTCAGTGGCCCGAAAGTCTGACAACCAGTCTTATCAAGGAGTATCGTATTACCCAGTACGAACTGGGTTGTGGAGGTCAAATAGGCAGTCGCTCCATGTAAAATACTGGTATTCACCTGCATCCGGTTAGACTGGAAGCCGACCCCAACATAGTTGGGAAAAGGCTAGGCAGATGATGACTTTGAAAGCAGGGGCGATGAAATAAGTTAAACAAAGTAAAACGACTGCTTTGATTCGTACTCAAAAACTTATAATTGGGTGCTTTTAATACCTACCTGGTGGGATACCTCTGAACTCGGTGAGAAAAAATAGTTTTATGCGCAAAACTCGTATAAATTAAAACAAATTTGTGGTACGCCGTATGTTTTTGTTTAACGCCAGCCTAGAAGTTTAATATTATATTCAAAACACACAAAACAGCTGCTGAGAACAAAAAACTATCAACTAACTGCCTGGTTCACGAGCCTAGTGGTCGTAAGCGTGACTGCAGCGCATGAGGAGGCAGTGTTTTTGGGTTTTTCCATCAGAATTCCTCAGTAGCACACACACGGAGTCTGGATTTGTGCCCGGTTGATGGCAATTTGCTCGCCCACTTTTACATGGGACTTAAACATAACTGGCGAAATATAGGTGTACTGTTAGGTACACCTTCTGCCGAAGCCTTCGAAGATTACAGGCTTGTTGTATGTTATTTTAAATCTACAAACGATAAACCTACTACACAAACTCTATCAATCGAAATTCCAAACATTATTTTCTTTTTGAAGAATAATAGCTTCACAACGTATAAATGTAAATACGAAATTTTTTACCTTCCACCTTTTATATAGACAACGAAAAATACTGCATCAGAAGAAATTCCAAATAATAAAAACCATTTTCAATAAAATTTCCCCGAAATGCAATCGGAGTACTATGCCGTATTCACACACCGAATTCTCCGATAAGCCGAACTGTCCCGAACATCGCCGATACTTCCCGAAGCTATTGCGGACGGGTTGAGGGCGCCATGGAACTTGTATAATAACTGGAATGAGTATAAACAAAATTTTAATATCAAGAGTCCGTTTTAAAATGAACTTTATTACAAACGTGTAGAGTTCGTTTTACTTTAATTCTGTTTCACGGGTCGAGTATGTCCTTGTCTTGCAATTGCCAGTAACAAATAAAAAAAAACACATTTATAGCTAAACTAGCACATAAATCGTAGCTGATTAATTTAATATTGAAATATTAAAAATATTTTTTTCTTGCGAAATGGAATTCCTTCGTAAGAAATTATAAATCATGAACGGCAAATTCATGAAAATCACACGTATAAGAACTGCACGGTTATGAAAGAAATTAAAAAAAAAATATGGCCGGTATACTTTCGCGTTGAAGTTGTATTTTTGCGTTCTGTAGTGCTTTTTATTGTTTCTAAGTGAAATCTTCCACTTTAAATATGGTAAGATCGTATTGTGTGAAGGGGTGTAATAGTGAGGGGTTTGCTGTGTAATTTCTTTTTACAAGTAACTTTTTTAGCTTTCTTTACAAATTACGACTAGGGTGACAATATTCATATTATGGAAATATAAATAACTTTCAGCATAATAAAATAGCTAAGGCGTTCTTCGTAGTCATATGTAGATGATTTTTTTTTTTCATAAATAAAAATTTAAAAAAAACTGTTCGGAGATCACGCTTGTCATCGGCAGTAGTTTGCTGTCAAATAAACAATATTGTTTAATTTCTGTGCAGATTCCCTAACAATGTGAATCTTCAGCAACGGTGGCTTGAAGTTGTCCCCTTAAAGAAGAAGTATTCAAGCTATTGCCGAGTTTGCAGCCGCCATCCATCAACAGCGTCTTCGTACTTAAATTTAAGATTACTGACTCATCAAAAAGTCAATAATTACATAAAACCATACTAATAAGTGGTTTGAATATGCCACATGCTTATATTTCGTCTATGTGAACAACCCTGTATACCTACTTTAAAATCTCTTAACAAATGAAGGATGTAACCTAACATGTATGTATGTAGAATTGTAGACCTTCCTGAACGAAAACAAGTGCCATATATTCTACACATCATAGACCTATCCCATTACAGTTTTTTTTTTAACTGAAGTCCTCCTCAGTTAAAAAAAAAATACGTTATCGCCGCTACATTGGCGGCAACAGTCAAAGGAGGTTTTTTAAATATAGGTACCTAAAAATAAAGTATGAAGTACCCAAATATTATTTTCAAAATTGCTCATGCTTTGATGAACAGTCTAAGTAGGTGTCGGGTTCATCAAGTCTTCTTTGCACCCTGTAATTAAGTTATACCACAGTAATAACTGTCCCAAATGTAAGTACAAAATAATGGATACCCTATTAGAAAGAGAAGACATCCACTCTCGAAGTTGTCTCGCTCGGAACGCTTTTGAGTTGCATGTCATCATTCCAGTTAGTAAAAAAAGTTCCTTGGAGGGTGCATGCTTACTTGAAACTACAAATGTCAAGGACGACGGCGTCCTTGGCATTTATCTGGAAACGGATTGAAATACGTAGTAGCTACGTAGTTTCAACGTACACGTCAACTCAACGTGCAATTGTTGGACGTCGAGTTTTATGACTGCTGTTACTCTTTTTAATGTATTATTGAATATATTGTGGATGTTCTGATAACTTTTTATACATTGCATATAATATCACACATGTTAGAATAGGCAGAAGTAAAGATATTATATTAAATCTGCTGACGATTTTTGACAGCGTGAACAAAATCATCATTAATGTTTATGGCTTATACTGTACTAAATGTAATGAATTAAAATAATAACTTGTGTTTTATTTCAGACAAAATACCCCTTTACAACAATAATAATAAATAGAAACGAATAAAACAGTAAAAAAAACATTAAAATTAAATAAAATATCATTCAAAAATTTAAACATAGAGAGGGATGTATTTTGGTGTACAATAATAGTATATTCTATTCTATAGGTACCCATAGTCTTCAAAATTTGCATAAATTCTTTCGTAATTTTTTGTTCCAGCTTCGGTGAACAGAAATACAAGGTCTAGTTATGCATCCTCGTCAAATTCAAGGAGGTTACTATGCTAATGATTCTCGACCCGAATCAATAATAAAATGGGTAGGTAATTTTTTTTTCTTAGTGTCGGAAATCGGTAAGTGTACACCACCCGCATTAAAACGCGGCCCGTCTAATACGAGCCCTATAATCACGCTTTCACACACACAAACAAACGCAGACGTTTATTCGATAAACGGGTGATTCTTCTCTTTTGAGAAGGGCTTCATTCTGAAATAGTGTCAAATTAAAACAATTAAAAAAAGCAAAGTTTATTATTATTGACCAGGTAACTTAATTTATTTTGATTATTTACGCCTTCTATGACAACCTCCAGAATTTTGACAAGGATGCAAAACTACACCGTGTATAAATCCCACATCATAATTATTATTCAAAATAAATAAATAAACTAACAAATTTTTAACTTCTCAAGAAATTAAGCGTTTTTTCGGTTCATGTAAAATTTTGACATTGTCAGTTAGGTGATATTGGCACTTCGCCGTCTGTATATCTCTCTGCCGATCTGTGCCCTTTAATGCTTCTTTTTCTTCTTTAGTACTTCTTGTGTTTATAATATTGATGTACTTGTGCTTTGGAAGACATTATACGCTGACTACAATACCTACTTGAAGACTTTCATTCCATCGCCCCAGTTTACGCCTGTGAGGAAGTATTGACGACGACAACGTAGTATTTATTTATTTATTTACCCATACTATTCCACAGTCACATAATGTTTTCATCATTTTAAGAATGTCTTCATATCTTTCTTCAGGACGTCACTGATTGTGCTTGATGCAAACAATTTAACTGAAATGGGTAACTGTATTTTCGATTCAAAACTTGACGTATTTATCTATGTTACGTTTACGCCGCGCGCTCGTGCCTATTTTCAAACTAACCATTGCCCGCTCGTCTAGTTTTAGTGTTAGTGGTCAAAATTGGCAATTATTATTTTATGTAATATTGCTTCAAGGCGTCACTGAAACATGGGATATCAATTTGTGTTGTAGCTTGAATTATGTCATTTAATTACATTTAATATGTTTTTTTTTTTTCTAACAGCCTTTAGTTTACGGACTCTATTGTTGGTCGCTTGGTGATATTTAAACATCGTAGGTGTTTGTTAAATACTAGTTTAATACAAGGTTTTTTATGTGTTTCTAAAGTATTAAATTAATTAAATAATTAGTCAGCGAAACTCCGCAGATGTGATGATGGGTGTCCAACATCATCATCTGCCTAGCCTTTTCCCAGCTATGTTGGGGTAGGCTTCGAGTCTTAACCGGATGAAGCTGAATACCAGTATTTTACATAGAACGACTGCCTATCTGACCCAGACAACCCAGTTAGTACTGAGTAATACGATACCCCTTGGTATGACTGGTTGCCAGACTTTCGGGCCACTGACTACCTGTAACGACTGTCGAATGTCTACAAATGGCAGCCGGTACCAACGTGATAAAAACAAACGCAAAATATAATACTTGAAACATTTAGGATTGTCACAGCTATAATCCATAATCTTCTTAGAGTGTCGATGTCAATCTAAATTGATTCAGCTCAACATTTGGCAACGAGTTTAACACTTTCAGTAGCGCCCATCAGATCCTTATCTATATCTCTACATTTAGTAGATCACTATCATCACCTCGACTATAATTCACAATTACGCCGTTTTAGACTCAAAAAAAAAAACTCATAATGACTAAAATACCTTCACCTTTAAACAAAACCTGCATTCTACACAGAAACATGACTTTTATTACGTAATCCATAAAAGCGTAGAAACAGAGTAATTAATTATGTCAGAAGGTCTATAATTAATCAAAATACCAGCTTCGGGTTAATTCGGGAAGTGTCGTGTCCGCTAATAACTCCAGGTGAAGGTAATTGACATGAATGGAAGGTGGAATGGCAGGGGAAAAAGATTGAGCTTTGAACTTGGAACCTTGACAGATAGTCTTTTGTCAGGGTCAGTTACAAACATCTTTTGGCATTTGGCTAAAGTCGGAGTGAGTCTTGTTTTTTCAATTCATGCTTTAACAAATGTTAATCTACACCACTCCTCTGCCAAAAGAAAAAGAGCCATAATGCACGCTAAACATCTTTAGGCTCTGGAATGACTATGACAGAGGAATGCTGTTGAATTTTTGTGAAAAATATTGAAACAGGCAAGATAACTATGTTCGTTACGGCCACGTACAGCTATTGCCATAAAATTCTCCATAAAGATAAACATCCATAAAGTTTAGAATCGGGGAGGGGCCGGTCCGGTAACGTCCGGCCCGCGCGCCAACCCTTTTTTTGGATAGTGTAGTATTAAACGGACGTGTGGGTGGAGTGGATCCCCACAACGAGACTTGTAAGCGAGTAACACATAAATCTAAATCGACAGTGCACATAGTCTTAGCTCAAAAAGGTTGAGCGTTATTTTAATGTAATAATGTTATGAACGCATGTTGAAACAAATACTTTGTTTTGTTTTTTGTTTTGCTATTTAAAAGCAGTCACATTAGGTACTGACACATCACCGGGTGTATTTAAGCGCTCTGAATAATAACCAGCTACCTTCCTAACAGCATTTTTGGTATGTAAAAGACAAATGGAACAGATACTTTGAACAGTCAGTCTGATACGCATCATTACATAAAAATAAATATTAATGAAAAGTCTAATCAAAGCTGCGACACTGCGTAGTAAAGGACCAGAGACGCGTCAAAATTCAACAGCCACTGAAATAAAACTACCTACATCATCCCTTGCTTCATAATTAATGATTAACACAAAGGTTACTGAGGATCGCTTCCATTTCTAGGGCATCTGTCCAACTGCCGACGAGGAAGCGTCTAAGTAAGTATCACTGTTTTCTCGCTCAAGAAACATTCAAAAGATTATAAGTCTCGTGCTAGTAAAAAAGATGATATTGTAATATCTCTATTAACCCTGTAGTATTCAATGCATCAATCAGCACAAAGTTTGGAGTGCTTTACATTGAGTGCTACCATAAAACCGAAATTATTCACAAAAACAAAAAATGTTTCTAAGCAATAATTTTGATGTATGGAATGCTTGGTTGACGACTTCGTGCACCTTGTATTAATATCTGATTGCTGACTGTTCACACCGCTGCTGCCAAGAACTCTGTCATACAAACAACTTGTTTTATTTGCTTCTCGCTAATCTCCGGCGGAGGGACAAGCGCCTAGAGACAATTAATTTTAATGCGTACAAAGAGATTGTTTAATAGTGTGGTTGAAGGCACACAAGAAAGGGTGAGTAGTGGTGTCATGTTTTATTTGTGAATGGAATTAATTGTTCTGGTTGCCTTGGGTCTCCAAGGTTATTCCTCAGCTGGTCTTGATATTGACATTTTCGATGTTCTTGTGTACCTCTGTCTTGTGTTCTTGTACGCATGTGTCGTCAGTCGTTTTTAAAGGACCATTGTCATTGGAGGCCATAGCACAAAATCGCGACATAATGTCGTGACGTAATTTGATCTTTAAATCCTGTAGCCTTTTACAACAAACACAATAATTATTATTACCTAAAGATAAAGTCTTAAAACTAAGAAAATGACCAAAATAAATGTTAAAGTACTCACATTATTTTTACATTTTATAGTGAAGCCTTAATTAAACCCTGCCACGGCATGTGATTAAACATAGGAGCAGGAAATGAAGTTACAAAACAGAATTTCAGTTTTAAAATCGACTGAATTGACCTTTTGTTTACACCGCTCTTCCGTGCTAGCCCAAAAGCGAAAATAAGTATGAAGTAATACGTACATGCTTTGCTTAGCGAGGCGTAGGTACAAATACCGTCTTCCGTTCTTCATGGCTCACTCTTTCGTTCCAAACACATTCCGTTAGGTAATAAAAGTAGATATATTTTGATAAAATAACTACCCATTTCATACCAAATAATCATATTAAAACCATTTACATGAACATGAAAGAAAGGCCAAGCATTGACCTTCACAATTCCTTAACCGCTGCACTCCGTGGGAGCTAATGGAATTTTCTCATTACACGCAGTATTATTTTCTTGGCTATTACTTCTTATATTTTCTATTTAACGTCACATTATGCCGCCATCTTGGATATCGTTAGAGCGTTTATAACTCGAGTAGATTTATTTATGAAGATCAATGAAGAGAGTTATTGATAGTAAATATGGAAGTTTGGTGTATCGACTATTAAGGGTGGATTTCACCAACTGAATGAGATCGCGTTTTTGCGCTTAATCGAGGATTAATTTATAATTTTGATTTCACCGACACAACGTAAACCCGTTTGACCGTAACGGAATTTGTCATGTAAACGCCCGATTTTTGCTGTCAGTGTCATCCACAAGTGTCATCATTGTTGTGAATCATAATTATTGTTTTATGTATTTTACTAAAAATATTGATTTTGTTGGTACTTATTTGGCTATGCAAAATAAGAACACTGTTAATGTTACGTGAATGTTAGGATCAGGACATTCGTCGCCCAAGATCGATACGCGAGAGAAAGGAACATTTTGTTACCCTTGATGACCAGGAATTTATTACACGGTTTCATCTCACGAAAGCAACAGTTCTGTCTGTATTGGAGTCTGTTGACGACAAAGTAGTTTCCAACAAATATGTAAGTACCTACCAAACGATTATTTATTTTAATTATATGTACCTACCTGGTGCACAAAAGGACAGCCTAAACCATTATTATTTGTGCTCCACGTTTCTACGCGACTGAGTGATATCAGAAATCTGCTGCAGATTTGCGTAGAATTAAGTACCTCTTTTGCACATAGTATTGTGTACACAGTCAGTGCTGCTATCGCATCACTCCAACTAATGGTATTTTGCCCTCGAGGATCTGAGCAATATTGTTATCAATGAATCAGTAACAGTCCATTATTTTACTAACAGCAAAGAATCATTTTTAGTAATATAACAATAAGTACAGACTGTATTATTGTATCTTTTCAGATTAGCAAGATAATTTACATCAAACAACAGACTGGATTGGAGTGGCATGGAAGGAATTTTGGCCACGTAAGAATGGTACCTACCGAGGTACTTGGATTCGTCTCTTGTCACCGGCTCATTTAAAATTATATAACTGGCGAAATGTGGATGTACTTACTTACTTAGGTTTACCCAACTCTTCAGGAACAACCGGCGTGATGTTATGTATACCTATGTTATGTATTATTAAAGATTTTCTTTGTAACAGTGATTTTTATTTCGAAATATGAGTTTATTAGTTTAGTCTTAGGGAGAACGTTGCGGTTTATAAGAAGATGTAGTGGCAACAATTTGAAAGAGTATGCTTAGATGATTTGGTCATGAGGAGAGGATGAGTGAAAGGCGACTATCAAAAGGTATTTACAGGGCAGATGTGAGTGGCAACGCCAAGAGGGAATGGTGAGGTTCTTCAGACAGGTCAGGTGCGTAGCACTCGCAACCTGTGCGTCTATAACCAGATGAATGAACGTGGAGGCAGAAGGAGTATGTAAGGATCGTAGCAGGTGGCGTTCTGTGTTTTCTGCCTACCTCCAAGGGAAAATGCGTGAATGTATGTGTGTATTTTAGTCTCATTTCAAATAAAATGTCACCGACACACGGTGGTACAAGCGCCCTACAAGTGCGGTCATAAATACCTTACTTTATTAAATTTGTTAAATTGATTTTTTTTCTGAAGGGTAAATAATAAAAAATACTTCACAAATGTACATTAATGCTTTATTTACATAATTCAATACATAATATACAATAAACTGTACAATATGTACTGTTTATATACAAATTTTAATAGTCAATATTTGAGATTTATTGTCCCTCGTTCGGAAATACAACTGAATATAATATTAACGTTATTCATGAAGGGGTTATCATTAAATATGTATTCTTTTAAATATAATACATATTATATACAACAAAAAGCAAAAAACTACAATTTATTTACAAACGTCATCACAACCACAACTAAGTTAAAATAGTACAACAACCAATCTAATTTCAATTTAAACTAAATTCGTAATAAATCTAAAACCTGCCTCGATATAATGCTCTTTTTCTTACGGGGAAGTTTCCGAAGACTAGTAATTAATGGGCCTGAGCTGAGTAAAAATCCGTTAGGTAAGTCCGTATTCGTAAGTACTTGCGACATTTTTCTCGTGTGATCCCGTCTGAAGGCCTTATAATGTTTGTTGATAATTCCCCGATAGATAATAAAGCATACTGTGCCACTTCAGCATCATAGATAAGAACTTTGTGAACGGAAGCTGGGAGATTATACCACGGATATTCTTGAATTAAAAGTCGCGCGGTTTCCAAAGCATATTCATTAATTTTATCCGAATCAATATTAAAACCCGAGGACAAGGCTTGTCAAATTGTCGAACAACGTTCAATCAAATCTTTATTTAAGCCAGTAATTTCAGCTGAAACTGCAGAATTAGAGAAGAAATTTAACATCTGAGGCCAACCCGGTAAACCCACATCAGGTGAACCATGGCTGGTGAGTCGGTCGATGAAGTGATCCCAGGAGAAGACCTGATAATTAGGTAAAATGGTGACATATTTATACTTTTGGGTAGCTTATTTATCGGTAAATCATTATTATATCATTATTAGGTAATTCAATTGGGGGTAATTGATGATAAAATTATTGCATTTATGAACCAAGGCGGTACCACCGTGCGACATTGGTACAGAAAGCGTTTTCACGACCGAGGTTCTGCATAGCCCAGTTTTCATATCCATATTAATCTCCATTCACGTCAAACTGATTTCACCAGCTACATTTGGACAGCGTTTTCGAAAACCAAGATCCCATAGCATTCATCCTAGCATAGAATGTAAATGTTTTCACTATAACGCATTGCGTTTAGTATTATAACATGCGACAGCGACCTACTGCGCTAAACCACAAAATAAGTAGATAAGGATCTTTATCGTGTGAACACTGATTGAAAAATAGTATTTTCTATTACGATAAATCTCAGGATCCTCCAGACCTAAAATATGTTTGTGTTAAATTGTGTCCAAAATATTGTATTAAATCTGTATCCACAATATCTTGTATGAACCCCTCCCCAGCTGGTTTATACACTTTTATATTAAACCGTAAGATCTGTAATAACATCAATACTTTACCTGGTGATTTGGTGTAATTTGCATGAGTTCAATCTATAGCACCTATGACATACGGAATGAAGAAAGGCAGCTTGCCACACAATCTGGGGACCACATTTAGAGCTCGCGTACATTCTTAAAAATACTCTCAAAAGATAGGTCTCGGTCAAATTAAGATGAAAGGTAATCACAGCATATTTTTTTCTAATTTTGGATTTGGTTAGAATAACATAATTTATAAAATACTTGTCGCGTGGGCAAAATAAGAACTAATGCCGCCATCCTATTTTGTAATACATTTGACAAATGTATTGCAAAATAGGATCACACTCTCCTGTCAACCTTAATGGACCGTCCTAGAGTGTGACTGACACTGGCATGGCCACCATCAGGGATTTTAATTTTGATTACACAAAAAAATTGTTGGTAATTTGAAGAAATTTGTCGCCAAATATCAGAATATTTCGGTGATTGGTTCAAAAGTTATAAGGGTTTATAGGCGGCCGTTCTGTAGAGAATCTCCCCAGCTTGACCACATTTATATATCAAAAACTAGGGCACCTAGCAAAGATCTGTTTTCTCCCAAATTCCAAATATTTGTTTCTACTTTTTTAGCTGTGCAGCTTAATTAAAACAAGATATTACATGGAAAGAAAAACCCCGTCATAGATTCATATAATGTACATACTTTCATTGGTAAACGCTTCTGAAATTAAGAGAGCCCCAAAAGACCGATCTTCTTTAGCTCTCCTACGGAATCCAATTTGAGTTTGGTGGATATCATGTGGTAACTCATGAAAGTAGATGTGGCGTGGTCTGAGTGAAGCAATAGCAGCATTGACTTTGTGTACAATTGTATGTGCAGTAAAGGTGCTAAATCCACATAAATCTGCAGCAGTCATCTGATAGCACCCACGTAGAAACGTAGCGCACATAGAAGTTGATTTATTGGAGATGCGCTGTTGTTGCTTAAATACAAATTATAATGAATTAGACCTGAGTAGTTGTTTTAAACATAACATAACATTCATATATTTTCAGGCAAATTTGGCCCATAGATATATATATACGAGGGTGGATTGAAAAGTTCGCGGCCTAACACATAAATACTTAAACTATTTTAATGTAACTGACCTCATTCGATTAGTTTACTCTCTGGTTGTCAAATTGTAAAATTCTATCGCAATAGCATTAACTGTATTTAAATTAGACTGAATTTTGTGAGCCGTTGTGCAGCGTTTTTAAAGAATGGAGAAAATTGAGCTACGTGCGGTCATCAAATACCTGTTTAAAAAAAAACTAACTCCAAAAGAGATTCACGAAGATATGTCAACAACATTGGGAGAATCTGCTCCGTAGTATACGACTGTGAAAAAGTTGCTGAATTTAAACGCGGACGAGAGAGTATTGAAGATGACCCTCGCTCTGGCCGGCCTATGACGTCTACGACTGAAGAAAACATCGGGAAAATCTGTGATCTGATATTAACAGATCGGAGATTGACCATCAGGGAGATTGCAGACACTATTGGCATCTCGTATGAACGAACACAAAACATCATAGTCAATGAACATGGATTTTCTAAGGTTTCTGCGCGGTGGGTACCCAGATTGCTTTCAGTGGAACAAAAAAATACGCCTCACGATTTCTCGCGACTGTTTGGAAATGTTTGAGGCTGATCCACAAGATTTTTTGGCCAGATTTGTAACAATGGATGAAACTTGGGTACACCACTACACCCCAGAGTCAAAACAGCAACCCAAGCAGTGGAAAAAACCTGATGAACCGACTCCAAAAAAAGCCAAAACAATTTTGTCAGCTGGCAAGGTGATGGCGTCAGTTTTTTGGGATGCTAAGGGTGTCATCATGGTGGACTACCTTGCAAAAGGTGAAAATATAAACTCGGCTTATTACTGCACCCTCTTACGTCGCTTGCGTGAAACAATCAAAGAGGATTACTCAGCAAGAAAGTGTTGTTCCATCAGGATAATGCACGCGTTCACACGTCTGTTGAATCTATGGCTCAAATTCGTGATTGTGGCTTTGAATTACTGCCCCATCCCGCCTATTCCCCTGATTTGGCACCTTCAGACTTTCATTTATTCCCAAACCTAAAAAAAACACCTTGGAGGTCAAAAATTTTCATCAAATGAGGAGGTCAAAGCTGCGGTGGGTGACTTTTTTGAAGGCCTTGAAGAAACTTTTTTTATGACCGGCATACAGGCGTTGGAAACCAGATGGAAGAAGTGCATAGAGTTAAGTGGAGATTACGTGGAAAAATAAAATTACTTTTGCTTATATTTTATATTGTTTTCTTGCTGAGGCCGCGAACTTTTCAATCCACCCTCGTACCTTACAGACTAACATACATATAAAAATATACAACTTGTGTTGGTAAATAGAACCTCAAAACTAAGTTAGTAACACTTCACTTGTGCAGTATGTCACTGTGTGTTCATGTGGCACTTGTCCGTGGAAGCGACGGAACACCACTCCCTGCAGCCAAAAGTCCTCTTCCAAGACGAGGTGCAGATAATACGTTGGTATTAGCACCACAAACGCCTTAAAGTTGACGTTGCCGCGCGACTCAAGTAGCTACACTCTCACCACGTACTTAGCCTTCTGACGCACGTTTTTCACGATGTCCTCCGCTGTAGTGGTGTAATGAAGGCGGGAGATATACACCGGAAAGTTCGGCTTCGCAGCACGCTTCCTCCTCAAAACTGTCACGAAGCCATCATCAGCCCGAATCGGTGCCTTTCAGGCACGGGCTTCCCAGCAGGAGCAGTTATGCCCGCGACTACGCTAGCGAAATGTCCAGGAACATGTCGATATTTTGTAGAAGCTGCAGAAACAGGCAGCAAGTCGTGTGGTCTTGCGGCGGCGATGGGAGGCGCCAGCGGGACGGGAGCGGAGCACCGGGACGCACGAGGAGCGCACTTTGCAGGCTCAGCATTCTTGGTAGTAGGTTGTCCTCAATAGACTCCAACACAGATAAAACTGTTGGTTTCTTGAGTCGAAATATTTTGAAAAAGTCATGGCCATCCAGGGTTTGAAAATGTTCCTCTCACTCATCGTCGTCACAGCTTTCGTCAAAAAAGATATAAAAGTCCTTTCATTGTATATAAATAAGCTAAATATTGTTGAAAACCAATAAAATCAATACAATAATGATGACACTGACAGCTCATAATGTCGGTTTTGGGTCCTAAACGCCCACATTCGGGCGTTCGCATGACAACCTCGTTTTATCTCAAAACAGGTTTACGTTGTGTTGGTGAAATCAATTTTCAAAAATTAAACTCGGATTCCACTCGACGTAATCGCGTTGTCATTCAATTGGTGAAATCCACCCCAAATTTTAAAACAACTCCATCTATTAACTATTTTACAAACTTTTTGAAGCCCCCTTTGTCAAAAATTGTAAAATCAGGGATAGTTGGGAGTTAGTTCAACGTTGTGCTACTAGATGGCTGAAAACTAGAAAATAATATACATAGTTGTCTGAATAAAATACGCTATTTATTTTAAACTTTTTATTTTAAAACATATAACAATTCCTAATAAAATACAAGCGCTATCACATCGTTTGATTAGATCACATTGATTCATGTGAAATCTTCTTTTAATCCTCCCCGTTCAACCACTCAACCACGTCAAAATGTTCATCCACCAACTTTAATAGTAAGCGTCTCATTTTCGCCGGTAGCGAATTTAGAGTCCCTTTTTCATTTCCAAGACATACCATTTACAAAAACGAATAGAAATAAGCACGCAACACATACGGCGAAACGAAATAGAAATTGACACAACTGTAAAGACAGTTTTGACAACTAGCTGCGTTTTGAGATGCTGACATATTTCGTTATTAAAGTCGCAGTAGGTCGCTTTTGGATGTTACAAATCTAAACGCATTGCGTTTTTTTCACAACATTACGTTCTATGCCATGCAAAAACGCGTACGCGATCCAAGTGTAGTTTTTGAAGTCAGTTAATAGTAATCCGATATTAATATCGACATGAGATCTGGGTTTATGCAGAATCTAGTTTCTGAAAACGCGGTCTGTAACAAAATCGGTGAATTTCACCCTAAGTCATTTTAATAAGAAATCAAAACGTCTCGACGTCGTTAGGTTACCGGAGGTCATAAACAATCTTATATAGGTTTTCAGAGATAACTATGGAAGTCTTCTCAGAGTAGGCAGGTACTAAACACCGGCCCCATCTAGTTTTAAAACATAACATGATGATTGTGACGTGTAAAAGTGTTTTAACCGACTTAAAAAAAAGGAGGAGGTTCTCAAGTCGGTTGTATTTCTTTTTTGTGGAAGTTACCTCATATCTTCGTCATTTATGAACCGATTTGAAAATTTCTTCCTTTGTCTGAAAGGATATACTTTCCGATTAGTCCCATAGAAATTTTATCAAACTCGGTTCAGTAGTTTGGTTTTTAAATCAAAATATCTGGTATCTGGGTGGTTTGACATGAAATAGTGACATCTACTAATTAGTTTTTAACTTAATTTTTTTGTTATCGTTTTGATTTACTACAATATTTTATATGCCTTCTGGCGGGACATAGTTTGGATCAACATTTATTTATTAAACATTTGTATATTTTTTTACCCTATGTTCACAAAATGATTAAATGAATTTGAATTTGAAAAATATGTTATCCAAGTAAAAGAAATTGTGAAATTGATAATTGACAAGGCTGTTGTGTGATACAATAACTAAAAAGGGTAAAATAAAAAAAATGCAAAAAAAAAATAACCGACTTCCAAAAAAAAAACACAAAATAATTGGAAATAACTTATTTTCGGAAGTCGGTGGCAAAAGTCAATAAAACAAACAATAGTCACCGACTTCCGAAAGTAAAGTTATTTTAATTTTATTTGTGTTTTTTTTTTGGAAGTCGGTTATTTTTTTTGTTTAAAACCAATTTACAGAAATAAATATGATATATGAAGAAATTTCAAAAATGTATTGAATTGGTATAAAAGCTACCGACAACCAAAGAAGGGGATTGAAAGAACAAGAGTGGTAATAGCTTTTTTATGTCAATACTCAATAGTGGTGTTCTTGAGTGGAGACCGCGAATCGGCAAGCGTAAGGTAGGACGCCCTCGGGCTTGGTGGAGCGGCGATCTTCGTAGGGAGGCAACTGGATGAGAGTTGCTGAGAATCGAGTTGAGTGGCGTGCGATTGAGGAGGCCTTTCAACAAAGTGGACAGCTGCAGGCTGATGAAGACACAATAATGCATATTTTTCTTAAAATATTTATGTATTTTATTCATATTTTCTTCACTATATGCCTGAGTACCCCTTGCAAATTCATCAGAAGCCCCAATAACTAAAGACATAAGTACAGCCAATAACCTTTACACAAACAAATGAACTTAGTTAGTTTCAAAATCAACTGATAATTATATAGTGCTGTTTACTTGCCTAGTTGTGCCATAGGTTGCGAATGCGCAGAAGCGAACACACGAAAATGTGGTGGGTTAGATGCTGCATTTGGAGAACTTATGCAAGTTATTCGGCGCCTGTCTTGCAATTTTTAAAGATTCATCATCGGCATAGCCTTTTTTGCAACTATGTTGGGGTCGGTTTCCATACTAACCCGATGCAGGTGAATACCAGTATTTTACATGGAACGAATCCCTTGGTAAGACTGTTGTCAGACTTTCAGGCCACTGCAAACTGCAGCCGACTGTCAAAGATCTATAAATGACAATCGGGACTAACGGCTTAACGTGCTTTCTGAGGCACGGAGGAAACTCTGTATGTAATTGAATATCGACCCGCACACTGCATAACGCGTGGTCACCGCCGCTTATGGAAATCTAAAATACAGAGCTACTGAAACTACGGGACTATGGGGCTATACGTGCTTTCCATGGTACAGAGCAAACTCAATATGCAAGGCATGGTCACCCATCCACAGACCGACCTCGGTGATCTAGAGAAATGCAAGGTTAAGCATTGCTTAAACTTGAATTTCCTAGATACGCCTGGCTTTTTCGCCTTAAAGGAAAGTTCACTAGATTGAGTTATTCTATGGCCGTGCTTGTCCTAGGAGCAAGGACAACTCACATACAACAAAACTATGTGCAACTAATAATAACGTTCGCAATTTGCTGGAAACTGTCCCGACCGAGCCAACACATGGAAGTGTAGGTACAGGAGTGTGCAAATAGTTGTTCGTCATGTGAATACCTTAGGCGTCTATGTGGCCCTAGTACTTTGTTACATGATTTGTGTGTATGTTTATTGTTAGAAGTGAATATTAAATTGAAACCTACTTATTTACCTGCCAACCTCTGTTGTTTGTTAGTAAGTTTTACTTCGAACTATTAAATGAGATGGATACATAAATTACAAACTATTAACCGACTTAAAATAAACAAAAATGTACATGAAAATAATTAAAGGGCGTAAAAAGATGCACAGAAGGCTGGCAGCATTGCCACATTGGATGGCAATTCTGGTTCTTTAGCAAAAAAAAAATAGGCCAGCCCTCTCTCTGGTCACGGGAAGAGTCGACCTACCGCTTTGCTAGTCATTTGAATAACTTAGGTACATGTAGTCCTGGTATTTCATGATATGATTAGGTATGTATGTAGGGTGGTTGTGGATGGCCGAAATAAATCTTCCCTTCTTGGAAACTTCTCTAATTATTTAATAACTTCTGACAGTATTGAAAAACGCCATAACATCTTAATAGCTCACTCGCTATCTTTCTTTCCCTTCACCTTTCTCCCTCTCACACACACTCTCTCATTCACTCATCGCTGCGTGCTGCGTTCATTGTGGTTCCTTTTTTAATTATGATGCATTCCGAATTAACATCCTATATGTTTGAGATCATGGGTAATGGGTTCAAACCTGGGCGCGTTACTTTGTGTAATTTATTTTGACATCGCTGCTCTCAAAACGGTTATGTAAAACATCGCGAGGAAATCAGCATGTCCTATAAAGTACCAAAAATTCGAAGACATAGTAAGTGGCCCGAATGTCTAATATCCAGTCTTGCCAAGGGGTATTGTATTACCTGGTATCAGTATGGGTCGGTATGATATCGGTATGATATCGGTATGATACCGGTATGATATCGGTATGCTATCGGTATGATATCGGTATGTTACCGGTATGATATCGATATGCTATCGGTATGATATTGGTATGATATCGGTATGATATCGGTATGATATCGGTATGATATCGGTATGATATAGGTATGATATCGGTATGATATCGGTATGATATCGTTATGATATCGGTATGATATCGGTATGATATCGGTATGATATCGGTATGATATCGGTATGATATCGGTATGATATCGTTATGATATCGGTATGATATCGGTATGATGTCGTTATGATATCGGTATGATATCGGTATTACCTGGTTAATACGATACCCCTTGGCAAGGCACTCCACAACCCAGTTAGGACTGGTACTAACTGGGTTGTGGAGATCAGATAGGCCGTCGGCCCGTGTAAAATACTGGTATTCAGCTCCTTAGCTCCTTATACTGGAACCGACACCAACATAATAGGGAAAAGGCTAGGCATGATAAATGTCATCTGCCAAATCGCTCTGGGTCCGCGTGGGGGATTACAGCCCACTCATGGCATGGAGAACATTATCGGCTGATTATGCTGATGCTTAGAAAAAAAACCAAAAAAAAAAAATTGTAGTTTTTTTTTGGTGTATAAACATTACAAAGGCTTAAAAGTCTGGATTTTCTTGCGAAATTTGTAACAGAAAATAGAAATAAATGCAAAATCGTAATTTATTTTCGTTTCATTTCTTCTGTGGCATATCCCAGTTTTTTTTTCAGATTATGAAATTCTATGAATATGTCGACGCCAAAAACATTGTTATTTGAAACGAGGACAAACCGAAAATATTAAACTTTTTTGGTGACATTTATAAGGAAAAATTTGAATTAATTTTCCAGTCTACAGAAAATAATAAATGGGTACTGGGTAAGACATTTATTATTTTATGATTAACGTGTGTATTGTTTCAACAGCTAGTCATGAATATCGCTGATAGAATTTCACTTTGTCACTTCTCACGAGGTATGGTATACGATCACGAGTTTTACCGAAATCAATAAAATCCGTAACAATACACACGTTTATCATTACCTGTTCACATGACGTTAACTCCAAGAATATTGAGAAATCTTCCACATGAGCTTCTATTTTTGAACAATACACTTTTGAAGCTTGTGACTCATATTGTTAGAAAATGTAAAGGTGTGAATTAGAAAACAAGAAAGAATTTTACTATTTCTCTATAAAAGGCAGAAAATTTGTCATCGTGAGGAACCCATATACCATTGAAGACATGTGAGTTCCACAAACTCACAATGAACCCGAGTGTTGGATTACAGCCTACTGCCCATGGAGAGGCCTGTCCCAGCTGTGGTCACGTTATAAGCTGATAGTGATCTATCGAAAAGGCTAAAGGAACCTAGACTTAAGATAAGTTATGGAATCAGGCGTTACTTTGCGAAAATCCATGACATTAAATGATATGCACAATATGTGGCTTTGATTCCGCGAAAAAGATGCAGGCCTGGACGCAGGATGCAGCATCGCTCTCCGCCCGCATACATATGCACATGCATGCCATACACCCAAACCTATACTTACTCCACACGTGTTTCGCCTCCACGGGGCATCCCCAGGAGATGTGTTGACTCGACGACCGCTCTGGCGCAAAACAATCTCGGGGATCTTTATCGCGGAATAAAAGCTACATATTTTGCATAACATTTAATTTGAACTAAGGCTTTGCAAGCTGAAAATTCAATATTGCCAGGTAACTTGCATTCTAACCCAATTTGAAATTGGGTTGAAAAGGAGAAATTGAATGAATGCCGAAAAGACCCGAACAAATCCAGGAAAGAGGACCAGTACGAAAGCAAACATATCAAATCAGCTCACCAACTGGCGATACATAAACCGTGACAAGATACACACATACATATGTATTTATAAACTCATGCCTTTTTTCAATGGGCGTAGACAGAAACTATAAAACGCCACCTGCTACGATCCTTACATAACCCTTTTTTTCGTCCATTTACATACATTTGGTCCAACACGCACGCCAGTAACGAGTACTTCGAATCTGACCTCTCTGAAGAACACCACTAATAAGGCCAATTTACGTACATATGTCAAGATAAAGGATATGAAAGAGAAAGGAGTAAATGATGCCGTGACGGTTGACAGGGGAGAATGGAAGAAGAAAACGTGTTGCGCCGACCCCAAGTAACATGAGACAACGACAGGAAGATGATGATGATGTACATAATATGTCAAGATATGCATCCTAAATTCGCTTTTTCACATACATTTTGGGCTCTTGTGTAGACGTATCTTTACAAGAACACGTCTGTCATACACATCAATCGTCGTAAATTATTAATGCTAAAAGCCGAAAATTTTCGCCTTCAAACACAAAATATTACGATATTCCTTTCTTTGGATAAAAGAAATGTAATGTTACCGAAAAGATCTTAATTGAAAAAACGTTTGATCCGAAATATTAATTAGGTAAAGTGCTAATGGGTTGGTCTAAACCCTATGACATTAAAAAAGGTAAAGTTTATGTTGTGTTGGGGACATACAGGTAAAAAAGAAAAAGTTCATGCTTTTATAACAAGGCTGCTCAACTTCCGGCCCACGGGACATACTGTGGCTCGCCAATGCATTGGAATTGGCCCACTAAAAGTGGCCAGCTGACGACAGTCTTTTAATTGAATAAAAAATAAAAAAACCCCGACATAAAGTACTAAATAAAAAAGTATGAACGTAAAAAGCCTAAAAAAAAACAAGTAAAAAAAGTTTTTCGCCATTTTGTTGTGGCGGCCATCTTGGACCGATTTCCATCAAACATAGCTAAAACACTCCGGAATAATTCACCTTCCAAAAAAAAAAAACAAAATCGGATCATGCGTTCGGGAGCTACGATGCCACAGACAGACACACACACAGCCAGACACGTCAAACTTATAACACACCGTCGTTTTTGCGTCGGGAGTTAAAACAGATTACAGAATTGATGAAAATTCAAATCATATCCAAAAAAAAATGCTGCTCCTTCAACCCATTATTTGTTGGTTGTTTGTGTATGTGAGTTTAAATGTTTGTAAACGCACCCACGATACAGGAGAAATTCCTAGTGTGGGGCAACGTTTTTATTAAAAAAAAAAAAATTAAAATTATTAGTAAGTCAATATCCAACAAACAGTGAACTAGCTGATGTTTAATGTTAAAAGCTAAGTAGTTAGGTATTTGCTGTTAATATAGCAAGTTTTATTTACTAGATGGCCGGTTGACACGAAATCAAAATGTTGGCCCATCTTCAAAATAAGTTGGGCAGCCTTGTCTTATAATGTTAAATGTTGTGTGGTGAAAAACAAGAAAAATCACACATCACGTGTCTGCGTCTTTTATGGCCATCTGCAATAACTCTATTATGATATTATTGCAAGCGGCGATGCTCCTGCGGCTCTAATTCTTAACGCGAGGTCACAACTTCGGCGACAGCGGCATTCGTTTCCTTCAGGTTCGCGAAAGTGAATTGTCAAATAAAAAAAACAACTAAAAAACCCTACTGCGGTAAAAAAATTAAGTTAAAAAAAACACTGAAAAGCTAAGAATAAGCACATTATTATTATTGTATAGGATAGAATAGGATAAACATACAAGCATCAGAAACAAAATAGCAATTCATCACAAAAGATGATAGGAGTCCTAAATAATAGGTGATAATAGCAAGTTCACCGTTTACTTTGTCCGTATGTCCCGACACTCACTCTCACGGACCGAACGGTCGACCACGAGATAAATACATTACCAACACTCTTACTTGCTTTGTTTTGTAATAAAACGTATTAGCGCTACGTAATATGCTGCTCTGTTCATTTTACACGACTCTTTTACTTTATTTTAAGCTCATTAAGAGAATACGTAAACAGTCCATTAAGAACTTGGACATGAGCCTTCGGTGTTTGAGAGGGAATATAAAGAGCATATAATTCATCTTCATTTTCCTGTCCTTATCCCAACTTATATGGGGTCTGCGCAGCATGTCTTCTTCTTCCATACTTCTCTATGACTCGTCATCTCATCAGACACCTCCTTTCTTGCCATATCAACTTCCACACAATCCATCTGTCCATAGACACCATAATTATAGCTGCTTTATTACTTAAACTGATATTACACGTTCACTTAAAGGGTGTTAATTTTTGTTTCATTTCTCATATTGTGTTCAGCCGTTTCACTTTTAGTGAAAGATAACGAATGAGAGAACAAAATAATGATCGTCTGATTTTTGTAAGCCTCTTGGCACGTCGCTCGATAGCTTCTAACGCTTGCAGCTGATACTTGGCTGATCCAAGATCTTCACATATCGAAGGCGCGACATGTGTTTTCATTCAAAGATCCGTTAAATTTTATATTTACGTCGTGCGTTTGTGCTAGTGGCTCGGATTTGCTCAAATCCTTGTTCTGGTTTAAGCCAATCTTCCGAAAGGTCAGGCGTATATATTCTAGCCGCTGAATCACGCATGACAGCTGTTCAGGATTTATGTCAACGAGATTTAGCATACGTGTTGGATTTGTATCTAAAGCTTTTTTGACGTATGCTACTGGGTGGCATTAATTGATGTGAGTGTAACATTTAAATAGCCAGAATTGAGCTTTGTAATTTTGTAAAGATGTTATTGTAATTGTCAGTTAAATAATCCGTCGTTTTTATCACTACATAGTATAAAACAAAGTCGCTTCCCGCTGTCTGTCTGTCCCTATGTATGCTTAGATCTTTAAAACTACGCAACGGATTTTGATGCGGTTTTTGACGTGACAACGTCTTATAATTCGATGGAGCCGGCTGCACGCACGAAAAAACATGACTACCTCGCTCTGAGGCGTTCCATTTAAGGCTTGAAGTGCAAGCGAGAGCGCGGAACGAGCGACAAAGAGGCACAATCGGTAACGTTGTCACGTTCAACTGTCGTCAGTAAACCGACTTTACAGACAACCGATTTTTTTAATAGATTGAGTAATTCAAGAGGAAGGTTTATATGTATAATAATATAATACATGCATCAGCATTGCACCCGTGCGAAGCCGGGGCGGGTCGCTAGTTTTTAATAGATTACTTTTTAGTATAAAACTATCTGTCTCGTTGGTCTGGTGGAAGCGCTTCCTATTCCTGAACAAGAGCTGTTGGTTACCCAGGTCTAGCATAGCGTTAGAGCCAAATAGTTTTTCAGAAGCAGCCACGGAGTTTGAATTTTTGCCCGGTTAATAGCAATAGGCTCGCCCCATATTACGTGGGACTTAAACATAACTGGCTTAATGTGAGAGTATCCATCCCAAATAGAATGCCAGCGTGAACATACTTAGCATGATATGCCACACCTCCTGTTCTGCCCATCCTGCGCAACCACTTGCACCTTTCAGGATTTCATCGAAGTAAATGTTAGAGCTGTGCATGTGGCTACATACGGTCTAACATGGGTCTATGGTCTAACACAATTTCAGTTTCATCGACACGTAAAAAGAACTATAGCTACACCTCTGTCTAAGCCTTCAAGAATCACAGGCGTGATGCTAAGTTTAGAATGTTGTTAACAGAATGTGAAATAAACAACCTTTCAATATCCCAAACACATCTTCGATGTTTTTCTTCAAAGGGAAACAACATTATCAAAGACATAATTACTTTGCCCCGCAGCTCGAAGCACACTCTCGGTTAACAAAATATATCAATTAAAATGCTAAACAGCGCCGGTTCCCACTAAATTCAATTAGTTCAATTATTTGGGCCCTTCGTCGAATTCTGTTAAATGTATTGTGCTTACAGGCTGTCTCGGTGAAGGTGAACTGGTTAGCGGTGGAAATGCTCTTTAAACACGACTGAGCCAGAAGGGGGAAATGTTTTCAATATCAGGGTTATACTAGGTACAAGTCGTAGGTCATGGGTCCGAACTCGGGCAGTCACTTTACTTTGTGTAATGATCTAGTGTATTGGTCGTGATCTGGTAGAATGTCATTGAGTTTTTCCACTAGAAATTTCTCAGTCACTGCTGTGGCCAGAAATTTTGATTCGTGTCCAGTGAATATTGATGGCAATAGGCTCGCTCCTATTACATTGGACTAAAACATAACTGGCGATATATGGGTGTATGACAGGGTAGGAACCTTTGCCCAAACCTTCCGGGATCACTGGCGTTATGTTATGATGAAACTTATAACTGAACATTCAAAGATGTTTGATATCCCCAACCCAACCAACAGGGCCTGCGTAATGGATGGAAGCTCACTCTTTCACATATAGAGATGGCCTGTGTTCCAATAGTAGGATCGTCATAGGCTGATAATATTTAGTAGTGCTTCGCCTTTTTGGTCTAGTGTCTAGTGAAGCAAGCATGAAGTTCTGGGTTCGATTCCCAGGTCGGGAAAAGTGTTATTGGGTTTTTCCATCAGGAATTTCTCAGTAGCAGCCACGGAGTCTGGAGTCGTGCCCAGTTGATGGCAATAGGCTCGCCCCTTATTACATGGGACTTAAACGTAACTGGCGAAATGCGGGTGCACTATCAGGTACACCTCTGCCTAACCCTTCTCGGATTACAGCTGTGATTTTATGTTATTTAATTACATTCTTCGGTAGTCAATGCTCAAAAATTTAGAACATAAAAAGATGGTAATTGAAAGTCACACAGGTCTCTGTTTGATTATACTGTTGCCCGCGACTTTGTCTACGTCTTATATTTCATCATTTATTAATGCAAAATTAAATATAATGAAGATAAATATCCTTCCCTACATACAAACAATACAATCATATCCCTCAAAACTAGTTTTACATTTCGTATCAGAATCGAACTTTGCCAATATTCAGTACATAACGGTTTATCTTTTAACCATGTCAATAAAACGAGAATTGAATAGATATAGAAACACGACAATATCAGACTTTATGAATTCTGAAATGATATGACAGCATATCATATAAAGTTTTATTACCTTCATACACGTCAATGTTTTGTGGAAGTATACAAAAAGTATTATGGCAATAATATCATCACGCCTGCTATACCTGAAGGGTAACGTAAAGGTGTACAGTATGACCACTTTAAGTGTGCAGTTCAAGTCGGCGATACATTTTTTTGCTTGTCAAGAAAAAAAACGTATCGATATGTCAAACTTGGTACATTTATTTTAGCTCTGTGTTTCCCCGCCTATACAGATCAGTTGGCGGAAGTGTACACTTCAACCAACTGAACTGGACACTTGAAATGGTTATATACTATACCTATATTTACAGTGTGTGTGTGTAGTGTACAGCGCACTTAAACACAACTTGTGTAAACAAGCGTATCACTACGCTTATAACGGAATCTGGTCTTTCAAATGTAAGCAAATGTTTTGTAATAATGTTAATTTTTGCATGCCGAATGGTAAAATATGGCTGAGCTTTTATATTTATTTACAACTGTTTTTCAATACCCGTATTTGCAAAATAAAATTCTATTCTATTCTAATAGCGGGCGATGGGGGGGATACTGCCATAAACTAGGCACAAATCCAGACTCAGAAAAAATAATACAACAGAGCTATTCTGTAAAGTTCAACTCGAACGTCACTATACACTGCACATAACGAACGTCACTCTACACTGCACATAAAGACAACAATAGAAAGCAAAGACATTTGTTTTCAAGTAATACTTTAAAAGATCGTTGGTTAAGTGTTTGCGAGTGCGACTGTTGAGCATGAAGTTCTGGGTTCGATTCCCACGTCGGGCTAATTATTGATGGGTTTTTCCATCAGGAATCTCTCAGTAGCAGCCACGGAGTCTGGATTTGTGCCCGGTTGATGGCAATAGGCTCGCCCCGACTTACACATAACTGGCGCAATGTGGGTGTACTATTAGGTACACCTCTGCCAAACCGTTGGGTGATTATGTGATGTTATGTTATGTGTTAAAAAAGATATGCTTGACGTCCTAGAGAAATAAGTCAAGAAATGAATGTCTTCAGTTTCTTTATAACCTCTTTATTTAAATGTGACTTCTGATTTTTGGCCGGGCATCAAGTTTTTTTGTTCCCTTGATTCCTCGCTTTTAGGTTTTTACTAAATTATTACCAACCTGTACAATAATTGCCGGCAATTTTCGCAATGGTTACTCGGTATTAAATAATTCCCTTTGCAAAGCCGCCTCTTGAGATGCCTTTGAGTTCTGACGGAGGAACTAAGGTCCTTAAAACGAGGCTAATTTTCTGACTGCGTAAGGTTTGATGTTGTTCAGTTTTTAACAGCAATTTTAAAATAATCGACGGAAAGATAACCGACTTCCAAAAAAAACACTAAAAAAAGTGGAAAATAACTTTACTTTCGGAAGTCGGTGACTATAATGGTTTGTTTCATTGACTTTTTTGGCACCGACTTCCGAAAGTAAAGTTACTTTCCTCTTTTTTTTGCAAAAACGTTTTTATTTTACCCTTTTTATTAGTTATCGCATCACACACAAATCCTTATCAAGTATCAATTTCGCAATTTCTTTTACTTGGATGACATATTTTTTACAGCTATTTTGATTTAAAAAAAAAAACTGCTGATCCGATTTTGATGAAATTTCTATGGGATCAATCGGGAAGCAGATCCATTCAGATAAAAGAAGAATTTTTCAAATCGGTTCATAAATGAAGAAGATATGAGGTAACAAACACAAAAAAAAAACATACAACCGAATTGAGAACCTCCTCCTTTTTTTTGAAGTCGGTTAAAAATGCGCAAAGTAACGTACCTCGTTACTCTAGTGATTTCATGCGCAGCTGCTGTGCACGAGGTAGTGAGTTTGATTTCCAGGCCGGGCAAAGTGTTCTATCAGGAATTTCTCAGTAACAGTAGATTTGTGCCCAGTTGATGGCAATTCATCGTCTGCGTGGCCTTTTTCCAACTATGTTGAGGTCGGCTTCCAGACGTACCGGATGCAGCTGAATACCATTATTTGACATAGAGCGACTGCCTATCTGACCAATTTGATTTTGATGGCAATTGCTCGCCCTATTACATGGGACCGCCTATTAAACATAACTAGCGAATGGGTTATGCACCTCTGCCTAATCTTATGGACGATTACAGGCGTAATACGTATTGTATTGTATGGGCTGGTGTCGGCAACTCCACGTCCAAAGCGCGTATTTTGCGTACGGGTGGGAAATTCATTCGATCCACCCCAGTTCCCCAAGAAAGGCCAGCAACGCCCTGCTATTACTGACAATCTCGCGGAGAGTACCGTAATACGTATATCATTACCAATAGAAAACTGTCGTAAGCACATAAAGTGAGAAGCCTTCTGTGCTTATCTTATGCATCTCTCAAGGAATCTACATATCTCTACTAATACTAGCTGTACCCGGCATGCGTTGCTATGCACATTTCTCTACCTACCTACTACCTACGATATATGCAGCGCGCATTCTGTCAATCGCTGACAGTTATTTCAAACAACTGTCAGATAAGTAAATTTAATGTTCCGCTCAACTTTCTTAAGTTTTTCTTTCTTAAGAATCTTCTCCTGACAATAACAAACACAACAAAAAAAGAATTAGCGAAATTGGTCCAGCCGTTCACGCGTGATGTCGTGACCAAGGAAAATAGGGATTCATTTTTATATATAGAATATATATATAACTATATTATATATCTATACTAATATTATAAAGTTGAAGAGTTTGTTTGTTTGTTTAGTTGAACGAGCTAATCTCAGAAACTACTGGTTCGAATTGAAAAAATATTTTAGTGTCGGATAGCCCATTTATCGAGGAAGGCTATAGCCTATATAACTTCACGCTACGGCCAGTAGGAGCAGAGCATCAATCAAAAACGTTACACAGACGAAGTTGCGCGGGTCAGCTAGGTGTACAAGGTTGAAGGGAGACCGAGGCACGAACGGTTATCTATCGAATAATATGTATGTGATAACCGTTTGTGCATTCGGTGACCCTTCCATCCTGTCTATAATAATAATTAAGCAGGTACCTAAGTATGTTTTATTTACGGGTCTTGGGCTATGTTGAATGTTGAGACTGTTAGTCTATAATACCATACTTCTTTATTTATTTCGGGCATAAAAATGTCATATTAAGTACGATATAGTTGGGTCAGTCACGTATTCAGAAGCTGTCGCTATACTCAGCGGTCTGAGGCCCGGCTCCTTGGAAATGGACCAAAATAATGATAATAACGGACCATTTCATACGTTATGACTACAATAAATAAGGATTTTATGGACTTTAATGGGTGTCAAAATCAGTAATTTACGAATTCTTAAGGGTGAGTAAAATCAAGCATAAAATTAGTAAGTGCCCGCACTAGGTAATAAACATTTGTTACCTACCTTTTGTTTCGTTCTCACAGGCTAAACCGTGAAAACGGTTTTGTGGGACATAATTTTTTAGTCAAAGAACTGTATAATTTTAATTAATAATTGTTTTTTTGTTTTTGTTAGCCCGTATTGTGCCACTCCTAGTCACCCAATCGATAGGCCTCACCCAATTTCTTATACTTCTGTCAATGGTGTGCTTCTTGTCGCAAATTCGCCAGGGATAACAATGAATTCATACCATGTATTTTTCATTTGATCTATTTAAGTAACGTTTGTATTACTTACACTATATTTTTAGGATATACATATATCTTTACGTTTTATAAATAATATTTATGTAAATCTCAAAACACATCTACGAACAAGTAACGTTGAGGTCTTGGCTGTGTTTTTAAATTGTGAAAATGTCAAAGCCATTCCTTTGATAAGAATCAAAAGCCGTTCTTAGCAAGGTCATTTGCTAAATTGAAAAACCAGGCGAAAGTAATTTAAATACAATACTTTGGGCTGGATAAGAAAAGTAACACCTTTATTGTTTTTTTAGACCCTTTTCAAGCTAATCGCATTATAGAGCGCAGCGCATCGCATTTTGATACAAAAAGCGACGGTACTAAAAAAAGCATATAAATAAAGGTGTTGTGCCACATAATTATATGGCGGAGCATTACTTGAGGACGGCCCAACCGATTTGGCTGCTTTTCGTTGTATTCGTAATTGTCAGGACATGATTTATTTTTTGCCAAACGTTCTTCTCATTTTCATCATTAGAAGATCTCTTATTAGAGGTCGCTAGGATACAATAAAATTAACTCATGCTCATGTATATTTTTCCGACGAAGTGCGACGCTCAAATCTGCGCCAGAACTCAGCGCCAGAACTCAGCCAGAATCTGCGCCATAACTCTGCCAGAATCTGCGCCAAACTCAATTTCACACAATCTGACGTAAATTGTTTTGGTAATCTTTGGATATACAATAAATAGTCCTCAAGGCCATTAAAAGAGTATAAAAACGGAAAGCAGTTCTGATCTCAAGCGGTACTCTGTGGGACAGTCGTAAATCTAATCGCTTTTCCATGCCACTTGTTTTGTAACACGATGAAATAGGTTCTTGTAACCTGTTTAAGATTTTTGTAACGAAGTTAACGGTCTTAAGACCTATCACCCCATCAGGACCTCAGATTTGATCTTATTAATACCTTATTTGTTAACAAAGGTGCATTCATTATTAGGTACTCTGAAACTACTGATATTTTAAAACGTGACTCAAAGTTGTTTATGGTATAAAGTTAATCTATTTTGATGAAGTTAATATTGGTTTTTAACGACTTAAAAAAAGGAGGAGGTTCTCAATTCGGTTGTATTTTTTTTTTGTGTTTTTTACCTGATATCTTCGTCACTTATGAACCGATTTGGAAAATTCTTCTTTTATCTGAAAGGATGTACTTCCCGATTAGTCCCATATAAATTTTATCAAAATTGGTTTAGTAGTTTGGTTTTTAAATTAAAATATCTGGTAAAAATATGTTATCCAAGTAAAAGAAATGACAAAATTGATACTTGTCAAGACTTTGTGTGTATGAATGATACGATAGCTAATAAAAAGGGCCTAATGAAAAATTTTTTTGCATATTTTGCAATAAAAATAAACGACTTCCGAAAAAAAAACAAAAAAAATGGAAAATACTTTCGGAAGTCGGTGGCAAAAAAGTCAATGAAACAAACAATAATCACCGACCTCCGAAAATAAAGTTATTTCTATATTTTTTTTGTGTTTTTTTTTGTGCAAAAAAGTTTTTGGAGTGTACATACAATCAGTCATTACTAGTTAAAAATGCTTGTAATATTCATATCTGTATATCTGAATGGAATGCAGTGGGTTACCATGATCTGTTAGTGCATGAATGTTTTAGCACTATTCCGAGAGTGGGTAAGAGAAGTTGTCTAGCGCCATCTTTTCATCAACCCCCCAGGATTGTAAATTGTAAGCCTAACTTTTTGAAATATTTTTAAATCTTACTTATCTTAAATATATAAAACGCGATGTGAATAAATATTTAATTCAATTACTTTATTTTATGCGGCTCATGACATTTTCAATTGCTTCATTTCCTTTATCCTAGAGTTTAATAATTATGATAAAAAATTAACCTGCTTATAATATTATATTTGTATGCCGATTATTGGCCGAACATACAGATCAGCTAAAATGTATAAATAACACCTTTTTGTACTTATGTTCACAAATAAAGATTGATTTGATTTGATTTGATTTGATTTGATTTGATTAAATATAATAACCATAATTAATCCAAAATTATACCCATAATGTGGCTTTTCATTTCATGTGTTTAGCCAAGTCATGTTAGGCTGTTTACCAACATGACCACTAAAAGATTTCCTTAATCAACAATGAACTCCATAAGCTGCGAGGAAAGATTTATTATTTAAATTAGATTAGTCTCTTTGAAAGTGCAGATTATGTATGGACTTTAAAAGAGACACAACGGTTTTGTGGCGGTGCACGGTGGTGTAACATCTACCCACATTTCGCCAGTTTAAGTTTAGTCCTTAAACACAAATGCATTGTCAGGAATAATACTACTAAGAAATCCATTGTTACTTAATCTTTATAAATTAAAATTAAATGCTTTTCGATTTTGTCGACTTTTTTAAATCTGTTTTGGAGAAAATTTTAAAAAAAAAACAAAACAGACAAATTAATTTAGACAGGACAATGTCTCTCGTTTCACCAAGTTAAATACTAAAATAGAAACACAATAATCTACGAAATGCTGTTACAACAAAAATAATGAAATTTAAATCCGTTTCCAATTCGTAGCTTGTCGGCCGCCGCCGGTACCCCGACCCTTGAAAGTGTCAGGAAGGGTCAGGGGTGCGTAGCGGCACGGTTCGGGGAGATCGTAGTGGTGGGTGTCTACTTCTCCCCGAACCGAACTCTCGCCGAGTTCCACAACTCCCTTGCGGAGTTGAGTGTCGTCGTCGGAAGCCATTCCCTCCCTGTGCTTGTCCTCGGGGACTTCAATGCCAAGAATCTGGCTTGGGGTTCTCGTTGCACAGACGTGCGGGGAAGGATGGTGGAGGACTGGGCTCTGGAAACAGGCCTGGTCGTCCTGAATCGGGGTACTGTACCCACGTGTGTGCGGATGCGGGGCGAGTCGGTGGTGGACATTTCGTTCGCTAGCCCCGCTCTGTCGCCGCGTGTCGTGGACTGGCGTGTCATGGAGGGGGTGGAGACTTATTCCGACCACCGGTATATCCGGTTTGACGTCTCCGCCCAGTCCTCGAGCGCGCCGGTCTTACAGGCCCCGAGTGGTCCGCGTTGGGCGCTGAAGCAGCTGGACCGGGAGCTCCTCCTGGAAGCCTCGATCGTGCAGGCCTGGGTGACATCACCGGACAGGCCTGCCGACGTTGATAATGAGGCAGGGTGGTTCCAGGAGGCCATGTCCGACATATGTGACGTGGCAATGCCCCGAGTTCGGCCAGGACGCGCCCGGCGTCAGGTGTACTGGTGGTCGCGCGAGCTGACAACTCTGCGCGAGGCGTGCGTCGCTGCGCGACACCCGTACGCCAGGCATCGCAGGCTCCGCATTCGCCCGCCGAATGCGGAAGCCATTGAGGCGGAGCTGTATGAGGGCTACAGAGCGGCGAAGACCGCCCTCCACGAGGCTGTCCTGCGGGCCAGAGATCGGGCCCGCGAGGAGATGCTGGGGACTCTTGACGGGGATCCGTGGGGGCGCCCTTACAAGATGGTGCGGGATAAACTCCGCACCTGGGCCCCCCCACTGACGCAGAGTCTCGGGCCTCAGCTCGTGGAGGACGTGGTGAGCGCTCTGTTTCCCTCGCGAGGGGAACATCCCCCCCCGCCTATGGCTCCGCCACCTGCGGTGCCGGAAGCGGACCACGACGACGACGACGTCCCGGAAGTGGCTGGGGTAGACCTGAGAGTGGCGGTAGGACGGCTCAAGGCCAAAAATACCGCCCCGGGACCCGACGGCTTGCCTGGCAAAGCCTGGGTCCTGGCCTTTGAGGCTCTCGGGCCCCGACTGGAGGGGCTCCTAAGCGCATGCTTGGAGAGAGGCCAGTTCCCGCTTCGTTGGAAGACGGGGAAGCTGGTCCTCATTCGGAAGCCGGGGCGCCCTGCGGACTCTCCGTCCGCATACCGGCCCGTTGTGTTGCTCGACGAGGTGGGCAAGCTCTTTGAAAGAGTCATTGCAAACCGCCTCGCCGAGCACCTTGCGGGGATGGGTCCGGATCTTGCGGAACACCAGTTTGGTTTCCGCAAGGGGCGCTCCACGGTGGACGCCATCATGCGCGTAAGAGCCCTCACGACAGGGGATGCGGTGTCCCGGGGTGGGGTTGTCTTGGCGGTGTCTCTCGACATCGCCAACGCCTTCAACTCCATGCCCTGGAGCTGCATTGGGGAGGCACTCCGGTATCACCGGGTGCCGACCTACCTTCGTCGTGTGGTCGGGGATTACCTGACGGACAGAGCCGTCATCTACCCCGGTCGCTCCGGAGAGTGGAACCGGCGAGAGATGTCGTGCGGTGTCCCACAGGGATCGGTTCTAGGACCGCCCTTGTGGAACATCGGCTACGACTGGGTGCTGCGCGCCAACCTCCCTAGTGGCGTCAGCGTAGTGTGCTACGCTGACGACACGCTGGTGCTGGCACAGGGGAGGTCGCACGAGGCGGCGGCCGACTTGATGACACGCGGGGTTGCGATAGTCGTTGAGAGGATCCGGCAACTGGGTCTCGAGGTGGCATTGCACAAGTCCGAGGCCATGTGCTTTCATGGGCCTCGGAATGCGCCACCGTCGGGATCCTCACTGACGGTAGGAGGGGTTTCCATCGGCGTCGGGTCGACGTTGAAGTACCTGGGACTTGTCCTCGACAGCCGGTGGAACTTCGTGGAGCACTTCCGACGTTTGGCCCCTAAACTGGAACGGACTGGGGCTGCCTTCAGGCGGCTCCTGCCCAATCTGGGGGGGCCGAACGCCTCCTGCCGGAGGCTCTATGCGGGGGTCGTGCGGTCCATGGCCCTTTACGGTGCCCCGGTGTGGGCGCGTTCCTTGAGGCGGCGAGCCGCCCATTATCTGAACGCGCCCCAAAAGGTGATAGCCGTAAGGATGGTCCGTGGGTTCCGCACGATCTCGGGCGAGGCTGCGAGCCTCCTAGCCGGATTGCCACCATGGGATCTGGAGGCGATAGTCCTCGCGCGCCTACATGAATGGCGCGCGGAGGTTCTTCGCCGGGGGATTACTCCGCTGCCGCGGCTAATTGCCGCTCAGCGGACAAACCTCCGAGCCGATCTCATGGTGACATGGAGAGAGCGACTGTCGCAACCCCGTGCAGGGCACGCCACGATAGTGGCGATAAGTCCCCTCTTTGAGGAGTGGCTTGAGAGGCGCCACGGCGTCCTCACCTTCCGCCTGACGCAGGTCCTCACCGGACACGGTTGTTTCGGGAGGTTCCTGCACCGAATCAGGCGGGAGGAGACGCCCGGGTGTTTCCACTGCGAGGATCGACCGGAGGACACGGTGGAGCATACGGTGGAGGTCTGCCCCGCTTGGGCGGAGCAACGCCGTGTCCTCCTAGCGGTGATCGGCGGCGGCGACCTCTCGCGTCCGGCCCTGGTTCGAGCCATGGTCCGGAGCGAGACGGAATGGGAAGCCGTCACCTCCTTTTGCGAAGCAGTCATGCTAGCAAAGGAGGCGGCGGAACGTGAGAGAGAGCGTTCCTCCTCACGTCCCAGCCGCCGCGGGAGACGCACCGGGCGTCGGGGGCCACGTGGTGGCCCCCGGCCACCGTAGACGCAGGCCTGTGGACGGTGAGCTAAGGGCTAGCTCGCCGTCCCTCCGTCTTAGGACGACAGGCCGTGTCGACGGCGCGTTCGTGTTCCACGCGCGCCTCAAAGAGATGTCAGCATAGGGAAGGGGCCCGCAAGGGCCGATGCCTGCCGGGTGCTGCGGGTTGTTCGAAAGAGATACCGCGGCCCCGGAACACAAAGGGCGATGAAGGAACATGGGTGGGTTTTAGTCAGTAAAAGTCTGACACACCCTCCCGCTCAGCCCAGAGCGGGAGAAGTCATATGATGATTTCCCATCCGAAAAAAAAAAAAAAAAAAAAAAAAAAAAAGGTACTAAACTTCGAAAATTCACCGAAATGGAACGCAAAATAGGTACAATCGAACAAGCTGTTCAGTATACACTTGCAATTCCATTGAATGACTATTTCATGAAAGATGCATGACTGCAAATTGCAAAAAACGTAAATATCGAAATTTGAATTTTGTGGGCTACTATGGCGCTTACCCCTTAAGCCATTAAGCGTAATTAAGCATTATTCTGAGCGCGCGTGGACAACCCCACGCACGCTCAGAATCCTACAAACTGCATCCATCCAACTACATCCGTTGTAAATGGCAGTACAAAAAAAAATACCTGTAAATCAAATAGCTTCTTTGACAGTACTACAAAAACGTGTCCTAGCCAGCATACCTACCCACTTAGGGGACCGGTACCCCTCGCTTTGACTATTTCCAAAAGCACTATTTCTGTCTAGACTTATAGTTGTCTCTCGTCTAGACGTACAATAGACGCGACGTTTTGATTTATATCAGGTTTCATTGTTGCCTTTTTCATTGAGATGTCTCTTTGTTTGGATTTGAGGGAACGATATATTGTTATATTTTTGTAATATCGTCAGATTCAATTTATTCATAGTCTGTCGTCAGTCTTTACTTAATATTATTAACTAGGAAAAATCCAAGTCACATAGAGAGAAAGCACGAGCATTGATCACTACGCTAGCTCATGGCGGATTGGCGCTTTCGAACTTCTATTCAAACTCAATCAACTCGGCCCCGCCGCTAGACATAGGTCTCACCCGAGCTGTGCTACAGCACCCTGTCATCCGCCTTCTGCATCCAGTCAGCCTCAGCCACATAAACTTTAGATGTATTTAAATATTTCAAGCAGATTACGAAATATAAATAAAAATATAAATAAAGTTACCAAAAACATACATAATGTATTAATCAACAAAGACATTAAATCAACTTTTATATAAATAGTCTTAGGGACTTCTGTATTTTTTTTATTTTGGACATAATTAAGGCTTAAAAATAAGTACGATGGAAATAGTTAAAGCGACGTAAGACATTCGTACGTCAGTGGTTAAGGGTTAAGGTCGCCGGCGTCGGTCATCTAGTGGGGGACCATCATGCACGCTACACTTGCCGATACATGATTTCCCCTCCAGGAATCGTTTGCTCCACTGACCATCGGCCCTACGACGAATATAACCAACCCACCACTTCACTTTCCATAATTCTTCTTCTAACGTAGTACTTTACTTCTAACATTTTTGTTTATGATAATGGATAGTCATCCGCAAAATAAGGAAATTTTAAAGCGTTTTCTGATATCGGAGTTTCGGGATTACTGAGAAAAACAATCAGAAACCTTTTTGCTTTTCACATTTAATTCTTAGCAACTTCGAAGTTGCACACAACAGTTGCTGTCTTCGCAACCACCCTAACAATGACACATCATTAATATCTTTGTCAGTTCACGCTAAGTTACAATGGAAGCGCATTACATGAACAGGGGACATCCATTTACGTTACCAAGTTAAAGTTAAGTTAATGGCCGTTTACTTTATGCCAATAGCACCTCCAGTCCAGTGATCCAGTCCAGTGATCCAGTCCAGTGATACAGTCCAGTAATACAGTCCAGTGATACAGTCCAGTGATCCAGTCCAGTGATCCAGTCCAGTGATCCAGTCCAGTGATCCAGTCCAGTGATCCAGTCTAGTGCTGGATTGCCACACAAATAGCGTTTTGATTCCAGTACCGGTCAGAAAAACGGTCAGAAATTCAGTCGTATTACTTAGGTACTAAATTGGCGGTCTAGTGCACAATACATCTTTTCCATGGTTAGAGACTAAAATTATCTAGAGAAAACCAATCCAGTGGTATTGCAACGCATTTTAATTATTGCTTCCATCTTTAAGCACTTTACACCACCAATCACGAAATACATTTAACGCTTAACATATTTCAAACGACTCTCCCTGTGACATCATCGTTACATTGTCAGAAATACGACCATTTTATAAATTCGTTTGGCAATTTGTGGTGCAAGTGTGCTTAAATTTCTATTTTTTTACAAAAAAGTGTTTACAATTCAACGAATTATAAAAGGACTGCCGTTGGACACAGACTAACATACATACGAGTATATCATGATAAAATACAATTTGCGATAGTAAATAGAACCTTAAAACTATGTTACTAACACTTCACTTGTGCACTATGTCACTGTGCGTTCATGTGGCACTTGACAGCGGAAGCGCCGGACCACCACTCCCATCAAAGCTTACTGATGGCGAGAGGTTTTATTCGATTGTTTCGATTATTCGAAAATCTCGATGGTTTTCGATTGTTTCGACTTGGACTCGAGTCTGACTCGATCTGTTTGATTGCGACTGGCGCATGGCGCGTTCATTCTGCTGCTTGCTACATATTATTAATCTGTGGAGTGACCCCGGTGATCGAGCGAGACTCGGTGAGTGAGAGTGAGTGATTCGACCAATCGAAAACTAACGGTCGATTCCGCTGACTCGAAACAATCGAAAAACATCTCGATTGTTTTGTAGAACGGCGAGTCGATGGTTGACTTGATGGTTTATTTTAAAGACTCCGATTCTTTTGATTGTTAAAACATCTCGGAATCGCCCATCGCTAGCTTACTTAGCTTAGCGTTAGCTTTCAATAAATGGCCAGTCATTTCCATTCGCAGCCGGTGCTACGTTTTACGGCGTAGCTACGACTTAGCAATACAACACCGAAACTGACATCTAATCCAGTCCAGTTCTCAAGATTAAACTTGCTAGAACTGGCGACTGGTATAAAATGAACCGACCATAGAGTTAAGTTAAAGTCACTGCTCTATTTACTCGCAACAGTTTGGTCACTTAGTGGTACCGTTGAATATGAGTTTGAAACGTTATTAATCTTTGCAAAGGCATAGAAACTTGAAAGTCATTGGTTTCGGTATTAGTTTGAGAGTGTGTTGATGTAGATGGGGTTAGAAGATGGATGGAAGGCAAGATTGAAAGTCATGTTGGTTTGATGTTATTGGGTCTTGAACTAACAGAGGAGCCGCCTCATGGTGGGTATTTACTTGGTTACTGAGGGTTATGGGAATCTGCGATATTAGAGGTATCGTGGATGCGTTGGTATCTATGAGAAAAAAAAACATACATCACGCCTGTAAGGGTTAGGATTTGTAATATGGAGCGAGCCTATTGCCATCAACTGGGCACAGATCCAGACTCTGTGACTGCTACTGAGAAATTCGTAATGGAAAAACCCAATAACACTTTGCCGGACTCGGGAATCGAACCCAGTACTACATGCTCAACAGTCGCGCTTGCAAACACTAGACCCACGAGACAGTCAGTAAGACAAAAAAAGAACTGAAATTAGAAAAGAATATACTTTATGGTACACCAAAATTAAAAATTATTTAAATTAATATCTCATGTGCTTATAAATATTAACACAGACTGTCTATGCACGGCATGCCTACAACCGGCCGGAGGCGCGCGGAGGCTGAGGGGACGCGCGGGCTGCGGCAGCAGCATGGGGCGTCGGCGGCGGCTGAGGGGCGCACGGGCGGCGGGGGCGTGAGCGCGGTCTCACGCGCCGACCGTCGCGACACTTCAAATTTTACCACGACGAAGACACCACTATATGTATTAACTTGGTTCTTGTATTACACCAAATTCAATCAGTCCACGATATTTTATTTTCTTCTACTTTATTTTACACAAGGCGTAAACGCGCCAACACAGACACCCTTAAAAATTTTATAATGGAATGCCGTTTGGCTGCAGAAAATACTGGGTGGAAGGGACACCGACGCAAAAACTGAAATCACATACCCCCCCCCCCCCCCACATCGAAATTTTTCGTCGGTTATTAAAAAAAGAATCAGCTGTTCCATACATTTTGACAGTGTAGGAAACAGCAGCTGTTTTTTTTTAATAACCAACGAAAAATTTCATGTACTGAGTATGTGGTTTCCGTTTTCGCGTCGGTGTCCCTTTCACCCCGTATAGGAAACGAGATCATTCATACATAACTACAAAAAAAACTGATTTTGTATATTTTTGGAAGCCTTTGGAGTGGATCGAGTAATACATATTTGCACCCGTAAGCAAAAAGAGCGCTTGGAAGTCGTGTTGTGGATACCAGCCTTATCTAAAATGCAATACAAGCCCTGAGCACTATATTTTTTTAGTCCGTAAATATAATTCCAGCAGGATTTGTGTCGACATTAAGATCAGCACACCTTAAAATCTAGGATTAAGCCTTCGGCGGTGGTGAGCTTAGCAGAGACAAATCATCTTTATAAAAATCTGGTTTATTATGTTGTGAATGAATGTTGTAATGTAAAATGTTGGCAATCGCTCCATAAACAATTTCAGTTAATTGGTTTCACAGGTGTTTGCCAAGTGCAAATATTGAGTTTGGAGCACAGGCGTACACTGCTGATGGTTATGATTCTGTATGGCATATGCAACAATAGGTTATTGTTCCGAACTTTCAAATAAATTATGTTACGTTACGTACCTAGGACTGCTAATCGGCGGGAAGTGCGAGCACCCCGCTTGCTATACACAGAGAAGTGTAGAACTTTTGCCGCGAGCTCGTCTCCATCTTCTTCTTCTTTATCTTGTGGTTAGTGCCTAACCTGGTGTCAGAGTTTTTATGCCGCCCATGGGCCTCTGACTTGGCTTTACATACCGTCGAGAAATATCTCTCAGGTATGCTGGTTTCCTCACGATGTTTTCCTTCACCGAAGCAAGTGATAATTATTCAATACGAACATGATTCCGAAAAATCAGAGGTGCGTATCATGGGTTCGAATTTGAGACCTATGACTTGGCAGGCCAACGGTCACACCACTAGGCTATCACTGCTTCACCATCGTCCATCGTCCGTTTCGTCTCCATCGATTATTGGAATTATAAATTAAGACATTTTCGCGCTTAACCGGAACCAATAAAAAAAAAATCTGTTGATTTTCATCAAAATCATCCTTACCGATGACTTCTTCTTGCCTTTGCTATGGTATGATTTGATTGGTGACTACAGACTATACTATATTTGGAAGGGGAGCCGCCGTTCAGAGTTGTTAGGGGTGGCCTTTCAGGTTTTTATTTTTTATTTTTAACCTTCCCATCTGCATAAGTCCGTTTCCTTATTTCTTCTGAAATCGCTATTATAACATGGACAATAATGTGGGTTATATTGCGTTTTTACTCCAAGGATACCTAAACTAATCACTGCACAGTATAAAACAAAGTCGCTTCCCGCTGTCTGTCCCTATGTATGCTTAGATCTTTAAAACTACGCAACGGGTTTTGATGCGGTTTTTTTAATAGATAGAGTGACTCAAGAGGAAGGTTTTTATATATAATACATGCATATTATAGTAGAGAAAACATTCGTATCTACATTGCACCCGTGCTTTGTAATGTGTAACTTTTTTTCCCAAATGAATAAAATAAGTGCAATGATGACGGCTACAGGCTGAATTTTCACACACAATTATAACATAACATCACGCCTGAAATCCCCGGAGAGTTAAGCAGAGGTGTACCTAATAGCACACCCACATTTTGCCAGTTATTTTTAAGTCCCAAATAATAAGGGGCTAGCCTATACAGGGACACCTCCACGGTCAAAATGTATAGAAAAGCAATTTTTATTTTTTTATTACCGATGAAAAGTTTCCAGTTTTTTTTTTCAGTTTTTTTGGACTGAATACGTGTAACTGTTTTAACGTCGGTATCCCATCCACCTTGTATATATATATACACCCAAATAAACAACTCCCCAAGACACCACTTAATAATATTAGCTCAGTTAATAACTGACGGTACCAGGCAAACATGATTCCAAAGCGTTCCTTCCCACAATCAAGTTAGCAAACGGCAGTGCCACTTACCGTCCACTTTAAGTGGACCCCCTTTCCCCCGACGGACCACTAAATTGCTCTTTAATGGGTACCCGCATAAATTATTACGGGTCTTCATTGGATGGTTGGGTCCAGCAAATGTCAAGGGTGCGTTTTGTTTGTTTATTTTTGCCAGCTGTTTTTAGAGGTGGCCCTGTTGAATGTGGGCCTTTTTTATGTGTTTTGAAAGGACGGATTTTGGGATAAGGACATAATCTACGCGATGGTTGGCAGATTAGGGATGAATGTAAGTAATTCTTGCTGCTTCAATTTTACGCAACATTCACCTTTGTTGATAATTACGAATTAAAGGTAATTATCATAAGGCAAGCTTCTTCACAAAGGACATTTAGCTCACTGTTCGTCGACAAAATCTGCGATGCCTCCATAAAGTTTTAAATTAGGAAATACAGACGTAAATTAAAACGGTTTGCGATTTGAGAATAGTTAAACTAAAAACCTCCATCGGTAATTTTAATATTTTTTTAACATCGTCAATTTACCTATTACTTACTTACATCATTTATTTTTCCCCACTATCAAGACGTGGCCCACGATGACGCCTTAATGCAGAACTAAAACGTTCCTGCATTAAGGCGTCATGGTGACCTCACTGTTCCAAATAAACCGCTTACCACACAGAACTTAGAAAATCAGATAAAGTGCAAAGAGACTGAAATAACTGCTTGAAAAGAAATAAACTCATTGGTGAAGTTAGTCGAATTTATTACAAGTTTAGTTGTTCATAAATTTTCATGGTCCTTCGTTACCCCCACTTCTTTTTACTTTACTGTGGTTCAATAGCAAACAAGTTCCACTACTTTGTTGTAGACTCAGGGTTGGCAGTAGATCGAGATATTACTTTACTAGATTTTGCCCGCGGTTTCGCCCGTCTGGGGGTCGGTTAATTTTCCCACGAATCCGTACTACCGGGATAAAATTAGGGCGACTAACCAAATGCGGAACCCGGTTTCAGTGCCATACTAAATCTCGGGAAAACCACTGCCCCATACAAAACGTTTTCTATGTCAAAACCCAGGTCATGGTCTGCCTGTAGGTATGTATGTAAATCAAACATCCAAATTTATTCAGCCATTATAAGTTACAGACAAACAGAATTACTTTTGCATTTGGTATATTGTGGTTTATAAAAAAAAAAACACATCACACCTGTACTTCCTCTCAATCATCAAAAAATCACGTTTAATATGGGGCTGGCCTAATGGCATCAACTGGACACAGACTCCGTGCGCTGCTGAATCCCTAATTGAAAAACCCAATAACCTAGGACCTTATGCAACAGCCAAAATGGCTGCTATGTTTTTAAATGATCGACTATTTGTACACGCAAAACCGCAAAACGTTTTTCCACGAGATTTTCGGTACTAATTTGCTTGATTTTGCCTAAATCAATACCTATTACGAAAGTTTTCAGTCCTGTCCGTTCTTTGTCCCTCGTTCAAGATCTAATAATGAACGGTCGAATGTCCTGGAATTTTATGACGTAATAAAATTCAAAGCCCACATTATGGCATCGTACCTACAATCTCACATTTTTGTATTAGCTCTTGGCCACAAACTACACGCTCAGACAACACGCGAGAACCGAGTAAAGCTAGAAACTAAAAACGAGTTGTTTGTCCGACATTATTCTTGCAGGCAGTGTGATGTAAACAGTCAGCAAGCAACTATCAATATGTTATAGGTTTCTCATTTACACGTGAGCTACAATCTTTTGTACGTATTTTGACTGAAAAAATAGTCGATACATATTCGCATCCTCTTTGGCAGTCGGTGCTACAGATGCCTAACCGACACGCGTCTTGCGATAAAGACAGCGGTCAAAACCAATGAAGAAGCATGCCAACATGTATGAATAACAGCAACGCAAATTGCGGAGCGATGGTACTCACGTGAAGGAATGAAGCGGGCGTGCCGCTTGACACAAGTTGCATCACCCGAAGTCGTGAACGCGGCCTTAGGGCGGTATGTACGGAGGTGGAGACTAACGAATATTCTGAATATTCGAACAAAATTATAATTATTGTAGTTATGCTGCTTGAAATGCCGGCAATTTAATATTTGTTGTCGCAATCAATGAGGAATTTACAAATGAATGATAAATTGGGTCGTATTAAATACATCCACGAACATTTTTGCCTGTTCAAATACCAAACCATCAATTAATTAATATAAAAGTAATTAAGCTCCTTATTTTTCAACACAATGGCAAGGATTCAGTACACACTTTAGCTTTGCTATTTATTACGTAATAAAAAGCAGCTGATCCACACTAAAGTACACACACACAGCACACACACCCACACAGTCAAAATTTAAAAAGCAACTGGTTTTATTTTACGATGTTGCACCGTATAACATAAATTATTCGCCAATCAGCAAGATTAATTGATGGTGGAAGGGTCAGATCTGGGGCCATAGTGCCCAGGATATGGAGGACTTATACAACATTAGTTTTAGTATATGCGAAACCCGAAACACGTGTCTAGTGTTATTATGCAAAGAATCTATGTACAATATTTCAGAACTGTATCATAAAAAATAACAAAGTTATAAGCTTGTTATGTTACCTGGTTCTCCGTACGCGCCTAATGCCTGTGTTGTGCGCGTATGATTGCGGATAGCCAGATGCCAGTACTGTTCGCTCGGTGTCCAACTCGTAATCTTTTTTAAATATTTTTGAGACAAAAAATAACATGGTATAAAAAAATATTGGAATCGATTCAGTTACTTATTCTGAACAAACTATATTCTGGTTTTGCGTATACTAAAAATAATGTTGTATAATATAACACCATACTTCAGTCCCACTACCCAGAAAAGTGTAGTAGAATTGAAGCCTTCCAGGGGTGCAATTTCAGCTTACGTTTTAGTTTTTCGCACAGTATCTCCTACATTGACCGTCTCGTCGATCTAATGGTCGCAAGCGCGACTGCTGAGTATGAGGACCTGGGATCAATTCCAAGGTCGAGCAAAGTGTTATTGGATTTTTTCCATCAAGAATTTCTCAGTAGCAGCCACGGAGTCTGGATTTGTGCCCGGTTGATGGCAACAGAAATTAAATAAATTAAACTTAACCGGTGAAATGTGCGTGTACTATTAGGAACGCCTCTGCCTAACTCTTCGCGGGATAAAGGTATGATGTTATGTTATGTTATCTCCTACATTTTCTCAATCTGCCACCCCTTACAACGAAACAACCTAGACTATTCCGAGGTTTTTTTTGACTGATGTACAATCACAAAGAACACAAAAAACGGTACAACAGAAAAAGACTGATTGACATCTACTCGATGTGAATCTTTCATGCACATACATTATTAGTAAAAATAAACACTTAAAAAAAAACAGGAAAGCTACCAACTCAAATTAAATTACTCACAATCAAACTAAAACCAATAAAAAATTAAATCAATTTAAAATAAAAATTAAATCACAAAACTATTAAAATAAATAAAAAATTAAATCAAATAAAAATAACCAAAAAAATAAAAATTAAATCAGATTAAAACAATTTTTTTTCTACAAAGTAGGGCTAGCTTTTGAGGGTAGAGCAGCTGTGACAGCCTAGTGGTGTGACCGTTGGACTGCCTAGTCATAGGTCTCAAGTTCGAACCCAAGACACGCACCTCTGATTTTTCGGAATCGTGTGCGTATTGTATCGTATTGTATAATTATCACTATGAAGGAAAATATCGTGAGGAAACCAGCATGCCTGAGAGATATTTCTCGACGGCATGTAAGGCCAAGTCAGAGGCACGATAAAGAAGACTGAGTGAGGGCTGCTGAGACCGTTAGATATGTTTGTTTTGTAATGTTTACACCAAAGTTTCTCTTCGTACTTACGGTTTTTGATAACAAAATATGATATTTTGAGAATTGGTTAAAAATTGTACTTTTACACGTAATACTATCATTAACACTGAAAACGGGATTTTTACCATTACTATTATTTATTTATTTAAACTTCATGTACAATAGTGGTACATAGGCGGACTTAATGCCACAAGGCATTCTCTACCAGTCAACCTTTGGGTTAAATTGGACTATTCGTTTCCAGTTCCCGATATTTCGGCGCTGTTGCATGCACCATGGTCACGGATGAACTGAAGTTATTGCGGGTACGTATTTATGAGCTGACAAATCGGTCTACCCTCTTTCTTGTTCGGTTTTTTGTATTCGATACCGCTACCACTGTCACTCGCAACTCAATTCTGGGGGTCAACTCTAAGTCCGTCAACGAAGATACGGGCCCGTACGAAAGTAGATCGAAACTTCGAAATGAACCCTACGCCGTTATTTTCGGATTCATGAGTTTTGAAAATACATCGGGAGTAGGGACAACCGTCCAATCGTATTGTCATTAGTTTTTAGTTCGGGTCCCTCCCTTATCGTATGTCCGTAAGTGTTAGGCCGCGCTCACTTTGGATACGTTTTCGTACGAATTCCATTCGTGCAGAAACGTACGAACACGCACGAACATTCCCGACCTTCTGAGTACTATGAAAGCGCTCACACTGCGCGCGAGTTAGTCGTACGTATACGTACGTGCAAGTCCGACGTCCGAAATCAATCCGAACTTGTTGGGATTTTATTACACGTTCGTGCGTTCATCATCATTAATGGACGTAGAAAAATTAATTAACTTGGTTCACGGGCATAAATCTTTGTGGGATCAAAGTGATTCCAGTTATCACTTACGTGACATTCAGCGTGGGGCATGGCGTGAAATATCCGAAGAAATGGAAAAATCTGGTGAAAGGGACAATTAATCGTTCTTCAGGTGATATTGTGTCGCGAAAGTTGCTGTATTTAGTCAGGTTAGGTCGTATTGCATTAAGAATGTACTCAAAAGTATCTCTCCCCATGCGTGTATAACCATAAAACAGTCTGGGGTCATTATACAAATCTTCCATAATGTGATGAAGTTCACTGAATTCATCTCTTTTTAAAAATATTTCGCGCACCCATTCGGTTCTACGATAACGACGACGGCGTCGCAATCTACGGTTTAGAAGATGATTATCCAAAAGATAAAGATTATTCATCGCAGCAAAGATGACTTCACGTATGCGCTAACACCGGTACTCTGTCTATTTGACGGAGAAAAACGTATTCAGTGTGCGCACTCAATTCGTACGAACAGTGTTCATACGGTTACGTACGATATAATTCGCATCCAAAGTGAGCGCGGCCTTACGGAGTAGGAAACGCCAGTATCTTCGGTCGAAAGTACGGGTTTCGTGCTTAGAGAGTAGACCTCCTGTTCCCGACACACGAAACTCACAGCGTCCGCTTGTGAACATTTTTCGGCACTTTTTCGGTTTTTACACAGTTTTCGTTTTCAGTGTTAATGTTAGTGTTAGTGGCCATGTCAGCTATACACGTATTTTTTATTTATGCTAAGTGATGCCGATGTTTCCTAACCGCGCTTGCCAAGATCTGTCTGTGGATGGGTGACCATCTATTATGTATACCGAGTTTCCTCCGTGCCTCGGAGAGCACGATAAGCCGTTGGTCCCAGCTGTCATTTAAAGAGCTTTAATAGTCGTAACAGGTAGTCAGTGGCCCGAAAGTCTGACAACCAGTCTTACCAAGGGGTATCGTATTACCCAGTACTCACTGGATTGTGGAGGTCAGATCGGCTGTCGCTCCATGTTAAATACTGATATTCAGCTGCATCTGGTTAGACTGGAAGCTGTGCCCAACAAAGTTGGGAAAAGGCTAAGCAGATGATAAAGCCAATGTTTCCTAGCTGATAGCTGAAACAAACTCAGAGGCTTAGAACTTATGGCTTGTTTCACAAAATCTAAATAGTCACCAGCCATATTTATTTATTTATTTAAACTTCATGTACAGTAGTGGTACATAGGCGGACTTAATGCCACAAGGCATTCTCTACTAGTCCAGACCTTTGGGTTAAATTGGACAAAATTTGTGATAGGGTACAAAAAAAAAAAAAATAATAAGAATACTACTTGTTTTCAAAAATGTAGGTATATACTTATATACATAGATACTAATACACATATACAATTAAAATAAACTAATAAATATTTTAACAAATACCAAAATAAAAGCATAAGTAAAGTATAGCATAGTGTGTGTGTAGTGTAGTATAGTTGCATAAGTATCTATTATTATTTATTATATTGTATTTATAGGATTGTTGTATGTATCTTTGTATTTATATGTATGTAAGTATGTATTCTTATATTGTATATTATATTTAAAATAGTTATCAGATTTATGTTTTATGTCTTCCATTTTCTCTTTTTCTTTTACACACTTTGTCTACATCTCTTTTTTTTGTATTTCCTTTCGCAGGTTTGCTGGAAGAGATTTCATTAGAAATAAGCAATACCTTTGTACTCTCTTTTCTGTTCCTTTCTTGATTTCTGTATTTAGTGTGTACATAAATTGTTAAATAAATAAATAAATATAAATAAAAAACGATAAACCTGATAATAGTTATTATGACAAGACTTCTAGGTAATTGAGAGCTATTTAGTCTGACTTAGATAGTGGTTCCGAACTTTTCTTATGATCTCTTTTCTTATGTTTACTTGTCATAATTATGATGTCCGAAATTAGAAAAATATTTTTTTAAGTGCCTCAACTTTAAATTCTACTTCAAAATTGCATTACAGCCAAATAAAAATATGAATTTCAACAAACCCTATTCGGAGAAGCTTCTTATGACTTACAAGTATTAATTTGTAAATTGCCGCGGGGGTAGAGGTACTTCAGACGCTACTTAAGATCACGATCCCAGACGACCATTAAAAAGTATGGGTTCCTCACAAAGGATCTTGCTATCATTGTTCCATTATATTAATTAATTATCTTGATAGTATATACTTGAAAAAGAACAAGAAGAAAATGAGAATGCGTAAAAAGAAAAATGACTATCAAACATAACAACAAACATTCATTTATTCTCAGGCAACTTTGGCCGATAGATATCCATAATTATGTACCTTACAGACTAACATATTGCAGTGTAAGCTTTAATGCAGGGAAACCTGCACGAAAGCTTCAATGCTAGGAACTTTTTAGTTCTTTGGTGGCTTGCAAGCTTATGTCTTCTCTACAAAAGAAAAAAAGAAATTATTTTTGAAATTTAATTGCCAGAATGAAAAATTTTTTTTTTTTTTTATTGGCATCTGACAGTCGTTTTTGCAGAGTCATGGTGATGAGTGAATACTAGATTTTCTATGGTGAAATAACCATCTTCTATTCAATACGAATTAGATATTGCTTAACACATTCGACCCCAAAATTGTTGGGAAAAGGCTAGGCAGATGATGATGATTCGTCTGAGATAGTTTTTCCGGCAAATGTCATGGTGATGAAGTTTAATAATTTGTGTTAAATCTAGTCTCAATATTGTTAATAACTAAGGGAAAGTGCGAGATAGCCCCAACACAAGTATTATCAATTACTTACTGGGGATGTCTCATATTTAATCCATGTACTGCTTTTGGGACAAATAAATATTTTTCATTTTCATTTTCATTATATTTATTTGGATGGCCATACAATAATGTTCTAATCTGTTTCCTATGAGGAATATTTGGTACGTATAGATGTATTGTGAATTTTCTTTTGCTTCAGCAATATGAATGCTGCTCTTGTAATTTTTTTCCCTAATAACAAAAGAGTGATCTTTGTTTCTGGTCTGAAACCGTTTTTCTATTTGTCTTAGGTGGAAGATGAAGTTAGACAGAGCCAACCTTTTTTCGGCTCCAACTATTACTTTTAAACTGATTGCCATCAGTACTACTTACACTATATGTATAAAGAACATCCACGTCATACATCTAAAGAGGGTTTTGAAGGCGGAGAGCTAAAGAGAGCACACGGAGCGAGTCCAGGACGGGGAGGATTTGCCAATTTTTGTTTTTTTTTGTAGTATTATGTTAGATATTTAGTTTCTTTTACAACTTACCTAAATTTTATAGATTTTTTCGTACTTTTCAAAGATTTACAATGTAAGTTTTCACAGTCAGCCTGCAACAAAGGTTACAACTAACTCCAATTAGTAACAAACAGAACTTTTCTCGAAAGCGATATTGAACAGCACCATTTCCAGCAATTCCAGTATTTTTAATTAAGATTTTCCACAGAACTAGGGTTTACCGTCCATCCAGATTTATCTAGGTTCCTGCTCCGTCTGCACTTTATCCGGGCTCAGTTTTTAGTCAAACCGATACGGACAGATTGCGGACGAAGCTCTATACACCGTACACTGATAGATATTTTACTTTAGTTTTCGTCGGGACTTTTTTGCAATCGTCCGACATACTTATTCGAAATTTCTTTTTACCCACCTATCATAATTCTGGGATCTACTCGGGAATTCTATTTGATTGTATTCCACGTAACATCAACACAACTATTGAAAGCTTTAAAATTAATATAACGTAGGTAATTTAGAATATGTGCTACAAAAATTACGAACATCGGGGTTTGAGCCGCAAGTAACATTACTACTAAGTTATCGTAAAAATGATCTAATTTAAAAGCTTCTATTTAACTTTACTTGTATGTCCCGGAATTTTGCAATCAATATTTTACCCACTTCGACTGAAGCTATCGGGCTGTTTGGCACACACGTTTGGTTCTCGTGACAATGCACGATTAAATAAAAGTTTTTTTTTTCAAATATTTTTTTTATTCTATACTTATTGGTGATATTATTGTTTAAGTAAGTTTTTGTATTAAATTTGGGTTCAGATGAGTGAGTTCCGATGGGGGGTTCAAAATAATATACCTACTGAGTAAGTGATAACCGTTTTTGCGTCGGTTTTTATTTTGTTTTTTTTTTACCCTTCCACCCTGTATACCAAAAAATCGGTCATCCAGAAATCGTACTTAATAATGTGATAGAAATCTACCTACTTATAACACATACAGTACAGCCCGCATTTAAAATTCCCAAGTTCAACCGAACGAACACCATATTTGCACAGCTTCAGTTTACATAACGGTATACCTATTGTTGATGAAATGCTCTGAAATGTCCAATGTGGATGATAATTAATTGACCGTAAACATGCATAGTTGGATACATTAGTGCTAGGTGATGCTACGCGCATTTCCAATAACCGCTCTGTGGTAACAAACATTTTGTCAGCATGAATATTTCAAGTTCTATTGAATTGATATAATTATCTATAACTAGCTTTCACCCGCGGTTACGCTTGCGTTATGGTGGGAAATTATTCCACAGGACCGTTTTAAATAGGTATAGCCTACTAGCGACCCGCCCCGGCTTCGCACGGGTGCAATGTAGATACAATGGTTATCAATAATGGTTATAATGGTTTGGTGCTGTGAGCTAACCTTAGGAGATACAAAAATCCCATCATAGACTTTTTTGTAGATCTTTTTAAGATATACAATACCGTAGTACATTATTTTGATCTATCTCGTAAGGTTTAGCCAGCGTTTACAATGCAAGCGCAAAAAATATGTCTTACGACATCATTACAAATCACATATTATAATATACATGTAAGTATATTTATATATATATAAGACAATATATCTGAACTTAACATGAATTGTAAATTTCAAATTAATAATCGTGTTGCTCTGAAAAACAAAGTTTCATTTTAATACTCACATACATTCACTTATTAGAAGGTAAACTGATAAACTTAAATCATTCTATCCTACCTACCTGAAAAACAAAAAAGCCACATTTAAAGTCTAGTAATTATTATCAATTCCTTTTTATAATATTGCAACAATACACGCATTAGCACGTGAAAACAGTTGTCAACTTCCAACCTGCTTGGCAGCTTTATTTAAGTACTTACCGTGTTGGCTGTCTTGCGCACAGCGCCATTTATTGAAGTGCTTAAGAGCGTTTACGCCGTCCATGCGCTGTTTGACTTCAAAACAGTACTTTTCTAGCCTTTATTACCATCAACCCTTTATCTTACAAAAATGATAATTACTAATAACTTTAGGAAATTTCGTTGTCTCAATAGTTATGGCAAAACATATTTCAATTAATAGAGTATTGGTAAATTCTATCAAGATAACTCAACCGAGGTTTCTTAATTTCCCTTTCAGCGTCAGTTTCGAAGCTCTTATTACGAGGATAGGAAACCACTGACAAACCTAATATTTTTTTTAACCAATTTCTAAGACCCGAAGGAAAAAAGTTAATGTCAAAGATGTTTTAGGTATCTTTCTATGAGAAATTAAAGTTCAAACAATGTGAAATATTAAGGAATTAAAATGATTTTTTATATATATCCGATATATCTTACTTAATTTAATATAATAACAGCATAATATTATTATGCTGTTATTATATTAAATTAAGTAAGATATATCGGATATATAATAGAAGAACATATGCTTTAAAATAACTAACTATGTAAGTAACCTTACGCAAAATGTATTGCTGGAAACGACTTTTTTTTTTGGGTGAAAAATTACTGCCACTCAAAACATTGTGCTGATGGATGCATTGAATAGTAAACGGGTCTTGGAGGTATTTAAAGTATACTTATAACCTTAAAATAAATTTATTATTAAAAAAACTTGTGGAGAAGTTGGAACTTTGACCTCCAATATCTTTGTAACTAGAAGGTATGGTCCAGAACAAAAAAAAAATATCATAATGACGAGAACAATAATTGTCTTTCTGCTTCGTTAAGGGTATATTTACACCCTGTATGTATACCTAGTATATGTATAAAGACAGATGTTTACAACCTATCATCTCGTTCTGAAATCCACGCCATTTATATTCAGGGCTTATTTGATTCTCGTTGTCCATGGCAACCAAAGGCTCAAGGGATTACGCCTACAATGGCTAAAACACGTTTGTAACAACAATCTACTGGAATCATAGAGGATCATAATTTGTAATCTACGTAAAGGGCAAATATGATCGATTAGGTTTTACTGAACAGATTTGTAACCAGATTTTGCCAGGAATCACGAATGATTTGGGAAAAAATTGCTGTGCCATTACAGGGTTCATGGCAGGTACTGCCATAATATTGTTTTAACTATAATTAATTACCATATGAGCGCTATAAATATAATGTAAACAAACTGAGTCAAGAATGTCTGAAATCCTAAATGGCAGAGAATAGGCACCTCATTTGAGTTTGAGTGTGAATTTGCTGTCAAACGTAAGCTGGTTGGTTCAACAATGTGACAGTTGCTTTCAAGACAGGATTCAAACTTTTGACGTGAGAAAGGTCACGCGACAGTGACTTCGGAGAAAACAATTAGATGAATCTTCATCTTTTTCGTTTTGAGCATACCACCAGTCACCGAGGCGCAACAAGTGTGCAAGTCGCATCGCCCAAGGATGTGCATGCGGCTTGCGGCCTAAAGCACAGCTGCATGGCAATCCTCACTCACACACGCACTCACACACACACACACACACACACACACACACACACACACACACACACACACACACACAGACACACACACCAGACGCAAAATCACAAACACACTTAATTACCTTAAAACTATTTCGTTTTGAAGTTTACTGTAACGTATGTATATTATACTTTCAATTGTGAAACTCAATACTTGTATGAGTTGATGAAATTGTAACAGTAACATCAGAAGCGATATGTAACCTTTACGTCATTGTACCTTAGGGGAACGGACTGCTTCTCCTTAACACAGGTATTTCATGACCTAGCTAGGAGAGCAGTGCTCACCCACACGTTCGAAGATTTATCGTACTTATTTTTGTATCTAACTATATTTTAACGTGTACATACTACAATGCTTGTTTTTGAGTAGGTAAACAAAATAAATAAAATTTTAGCTAGCATGCTATCCAAACCCCGGTCATTCCCACTACATAATATAATTATCTACATGGACCAAAAAGAAATAGGTAGACCAAATTTCCTTGATAGACCACCTTTTTTGTGAAGGGATCTTTTCTGTTTTCAGGTATTAGAAAAACGGTAAATACCATACTTTGTTTGTCCAAACAAAGCATGGAATTGACGGAACACACAAAAACAATTTCTCCATCTGCATCCGCTTCCGGATGCATTAAACTTAAAGGCATTTGAAACTGTCCACTATTATGATGCTCGATGCGTTATCGATTTGTAGGGGACGTATCGTATGACACGCTTCTGTTTATCTATGTTGTCATTGTGCTTGTCATGCAGTGCTGGCACAACAATACAATTCACTACGGATGAACAGACAGGTCGACATGAAGTGAATAATTTATACCTGTATGGAAGTTCACTGTACGTGTTGGTACGTCAGTAAACGTAGATAATAGGTTTCTACGTCGTACCTACCATAAAAGTGTCCAAATGTGTCGAACGAGGCACATCAACTGTATGTTTATATTTGACCACATAAAATATCTTGTCCCTTTTTGCCTTTAGGTTTCTCAATTTCTTCTTATTTGTTAGGAGAAGATAGATCTATGGGAATCTGTTATTCATTGAGTGACCTCTAAGTAGACTGTGGTAGTGGATTTGATAGTACCAGTTTTGACTTATTTAATAGATCAGTGGCAGACATTTCAAACATTCATTGGCGGTTTTGCAGTCGACTGACGACAGCCAAGATCCGACGTTTTTTATGCCTTAACAGCTGAACGAATTTTGTAGTATGGTTCACAGACCAACTATGATATTGGTAGATCTTTATATTCATTTGCCCTCTATCAATTTATATATCAGGCATAAAAGCTAATTATATACAAATAATACAGGAGAAAAATACAAAACAAAACTTTTTTAGGCTCAAATGCCGCTTTCGCCCTGCTTAAAATTACTGTCATTGTCAATTGACTTTGACAACTCACTTGACATTTAAAAACAGACTGACGTGTTTTTGTGGACGCCTAAAAACGTCTTGTTTGTTCTAAACTAACAAATAAATAGTTACTAGTAAGCTTTATAGGATTTTTAATCTTAATTTAAAAAGTTGAAAAGTGTTTATAATGTTGAAAGCTGTGATACTGATTGGAGGGCCACAAAAAGGTAAGATTTTTTACATCCGAGTCGACGTCACCGGCTTTCCTTATCAATAAATTGTAATAAAACATATAAATACGTATTCTTGCTAATTATACTATATCTAGAAATTAGTATTGTCTATACAGTAATAGTGCAAAGAAGGTGAAAGCGCCCATTTGTCATTAGAAGATTTTTTTTCTGATTGTGAAGGTTATGTAAATAAAATAACAATATCATTCTGATATCTACTTTGTATGAAGTGCATTGATAACTAGATTCTGCCCGTGACTTTTCCCGCGAGAATATTCTTGTATTGTCAGTGAATTGTTATAATTGGATAAGTAGTAGTTGTTTCTAAGATTACCTTCTACACACAAACTTTCCCCTTACCTCTTTATAACATTAGTATATTTAATAACAACTCATCCTTAATTTGTATACATAGAAAATTATGACCTCATTTTGATTATGATTATGTATGATAAGGATCTATGATTGTTAGAATCAATTATCAGCAAATTCAAAAGCACTATTACCTCAAGTTTTTGTCATGTTTTCATCTTATCTATCAATCTCCAATTAATGTTTGTTTAAATTACATTGCGTCACCTTAGAGTGAAAGCCTCAGGAATGCAATTTAGGTAATTTTTCTTTTATAAAATTTTTGGAACGAAAATCTCGCAACCCATGCCCTAGTTTCACAAATAGTTTATTATACGATATTAAACTGAAATGCATATCTTATGCGTCTGAAAATGTATCCAAATTGCACCCTTAGAGCTGTAGTAATAAAGTTTTAAAGGATGCAGTATTTTGTTCCTCCTGAAAAGTTACCTTTTTTGCATGTACGAGGTTTTCACTGTAAGTTGATCTTTATATACTAGAGAAAGCCTGTGTCTTTCTATGGTACAAAAATATAGTAATGTATGAATAATGATGGAATACAAATGAACATTGGATGTTAGAAATTCATCTTAAGTTTTGTTGTACAAAGGGCTATCCCATACTCAACGTCCAACATCATCTGCCTAGCCTTTTCCCAACTTTGTTGCTTCAAGTCTAACGTATGTAGATGAATACCAATATTTTACATGGAGAGTCTGCCTATCTGACCTCCACAACCCAGTTAGTACTGGGCAATACAATACCCTTTTGGTAAGTCTGGTTGTCAGACTGCCACCATTGACTACCTGTAACAACTGTCAAAGATCTACAAATGACAGTTGGGGCCAATGGTTTAACATGTTTTCCAAGGCACAGACTTAACTCAATATGTATGGCTTAACCTAAAGATTGCCCGGAGCGGTTGTTATTTAGCTGCATTGCTCCCCAATGTCCAACAATATTGCTATAATACCAGCCTATTACTTTCATTCATTGTCCCATTACAGAGCAAAAGCCCTTTGGCATATTTATTAATGGTCCCGATTGTTTGAGGCAACATCACAATTTCAGAATTATATCAATTATGATGAGTGCGACCTTGGTCGAGTGGTCGTAAGCGCGACTGCTGAGCATGAAGTCCTCGGTTCGATTTCCCGCTCTGGCTAAGTGTTATTGGGCTTTTCCATCAAGAATTTCTCAGTAGCAGCTATGGAGTCTTGATGTGCCGGATTGGTGGCAAAAGGCTCACCCCATATTACATGGGACTAAAAAAACATAACTGGCGAAATGTGCCTGTGCTATTAGGTACACCTCTGCCTAAACCTTCAGGGATTACAGGTGTGATATTATGTAATGTTATTTGATGGTAAAGATGTAATCTTTTAATTTCCAGGCACCCGCTTCCGCCCCCTCTCGCTGGACACACCAAAGCCCCTGTTCCCGATAGCAGGGTTCCCTCTAATCCAGCACCATGTGGAGGCCTGTGCCAAGCTGGAAGCCTGCAAGGAGATCCTCATCATTGGGGCGTACACCACAAACACGATGGCACAGTTTGTCATTGATATGCAGAAGGAATATCATGTTATTATTAGGTGAATATAATTATGTTTTATGTTTACGACTAGCTTTCTCAGCTACCTAACTCAGAGCATTGTTTACTTGTATGGTAAACTAAACAGATATACAGACTGAGTTACTTAAGCATTAATTTCTAAAATGTAAAAATCAACTGCCACATGAATGACGGAGCATCACTTCAGGACGACTCAACCGTTTTGGCTGTTGTGTTTGTAATTTTCAGGAGAAGGTTTGCATTCAGATACTTTCAATTCTGTTTTTTTTTATATTCTTCATTACTAAACCTCACCCGTGCGCAGTGCTAGTATAATATGTACCTATATGTAATTATGTGTATTAGTATGTATTGCGGTACTTATCACTATAAAAAATACTAAAGAAAGGTGACTTTTCTAAATAAAATATGAAGTCATTTTAGGTATGTGAAATGAAAGTCATTTTTGACACAATGCAAACAAATGGGTTATTGGACGATTCGCACCAATTTAACTCGCCCGAAAAGTGCGAGTCGACACCTTGTAATTTTTTTTTTCTGTATGCGATTCGCACGAATCTAATTTTTTGGTGTGCGAATCGACATCTCCAAAAGTATGTAGTAGGCAATTCGCACATATTTTATTTCAGAGAACAAAAAATAAAAAGTACAGTTGTGCTCACGCGTCTCGGAAATAACATGAATAATTAATCGTAGTTTAAATAATAGATATTTTACTTGAAACTAGGAAAGCAACGCATTAAATAAGTAGTTGCCACTTAAACCGTACTTACCGTTTTTTTTTCTGTAGGCGATTCGTGCGAATCGCGTACAGAAAAAAGAATATTTAAAAAAAGTGTCGACTCGCATTTTTCGGGCGACTTCAATTCATGCGAATCGTCCAATAACCCAAATAAAACAGTAACTGAATCCAATACATGAAGCAATAGTTTCTTTTTTTATTAAATTTAATTTAATATAAAAGATATTTTCATTTCTTTGATTATTTAAAGGAACTTTAATAAGCAATGCATGACAGTATCATCATAATTACCATGTTTGTCACATACAATTTTATTTTTACCAATAAGAGTTCAGTTACAAACATTTGAACATACTGCCAAAATATATTAACAATTTTTCTCAGATCATTATACTTTTGAAGTAAGAATCTCATGTCCTCTCTTACAAATTACAGATACCTACAAGAGTTCACTCCCCTGGGCACAGGCGGTGGTCTCTACCATTTCAGGGATCAAGTCCGAGCTGGCAACCCTTCAGCGTTCTTCTTGCTGAACGGAGATGTGTGTGCCGACTTCCCTCTCAAGGAGCTATTGCATTTTCATGAGGAGAGGACTGATGCTTTGGTAAGATTTGTTATTTTTTATTGAAATTTTTGAGTTTGAAACATCCGCTTAAAATGTGATGGATAGGAAAATCAGACATCAAAGGCCGGACTCCTCCAAACCGGTGATATGCAAAGCGGAGATGAGAGGAGATGTGCAAAGCGGCTCACCGCACACCGCATGCCGCTCACAGCACACCGCTCACCGCATACCGCACGCCGCTCACAGCACACCGCTCACCGCACACCGCACGCCGCTCACAGCACACCGCTCACCGCACGACGCTCACGTCTCTTCTCGTCCGCACTGGCCTAAACAACCACGAGGCATCTCTCTTCTCTGCTCAACCGTTTCCATCAAAGCTAAGCAGCGACAAAGTATAAATAACAAAACTATTGCTGCTTTACAACACATCTCCTCTAATCTCGTGTCGTCTCCGCTTCGATGGAGCCCGGCTCAAATTCTGAAACTAGAGAACAGAGTAATAAGGCTGAAATCTGTACAGAAAACATAAACTATAGTCAACTATAGGTACATAAGTGTTTCTTTCATACGAAAATGGACTTTATTCAACCCAACCATTAAGCCGTCCTAACGCTAACCTCCAAACCCACTAACATATTATTTCATGTTCTAGGTGCATTTAAATCTATTGTTAGTTACAAGTATTACCGCTGAGGCTCATTGATATTCACAGAATGTTTTCACTTCAAAAACATGTTCGTGAAACGCAACACCTAATCAAACATATTCATGTTTTTCGCACAAACAATTGCATTATGTGACTTGATGTGACTTCTACAATTGTTCGAAATGGATATGGAATGAATAGAGTACCACACTATAAAAGTCGATCGCGATATAATTACGCAAATAAAAAAAAAATCGAGGTATCTGTCTATCATCATTTTTAAATTATGTTTATTTCCATTTCATCATTATACTCCTGTTGCGGCACTAAAAAAAGTACTTCAGCAACATAGTACAAAAATTACTACAGCGCCATCTATGCCACAAAGGAAGAACTGTCATCAAAATTCTGAGCGGCTGTTATTATTCAGCCATGAGCTCCTTATTAACAACCATACAAGAACGAATAGTTTATTTTAATTTCTCACAGGTAACAATAATGGGCACAGAAGCGACCCGCCAACAGTCAATCCACTACGGCTGCATGGTCCGCGAGCCCACCACTAAGTCGGTCACCCACTACGTGGAGAAGCCGAACAGCTATGTGTCCACGCTCATCAACTGCGGAGTGTACATGTGCTCGCTGCAGGTGTTCCAGACTATGGCCGAGTCGTTCCAGAAGAAGCAGGATGGGTTTTATAGGTGAGCTTTATTTTGAATCTTCATCATCTTCATAAAGGTGTCCACCGCTGGACATAGGCCTCCCTTAAGCGTCGCCACATTGGCTGGTCCTGTGCTTTTTAACACGCTTGTAATAACTTCGCCTGTAACTAGAAAAGATCTTGAAGTTAAATTTGACCCACGTCCCGATTTCTGATTTGAGCTTAAATGTTGTTTAGTTTGGATGACAATGCTTGGTTAGCTAAGTGACGTCATTCTACATCCAATATAGCGGACTCCCAAAGATGGCGGACTATTCATTTTGTATGCATGCCCATGATATGGGTATCAAATGAAAGGGTTTGCTGAGAATAATACGAGAAATAAAATGACGTCACTCTGCTGTATACTTAGTGTTATTTTTTTTTTAACTATAAAATTATTATTTTGTTTTGTTTAACCGACTTAAAAAAAAGGAGGAGGTTTTCAATTCGGTTGTATTTATATATATATTTTTTTTTTGTTTTTGTTACCTCATATCTTCGTTATTTATGAATCGATTTGATTCTTTGCTCTGAAAGGATATACTTCCCGATTGGTCCCACAGAAATTTTATCAAAATCGGTTCAGTAGTTTGGTTTTTAAATCAAAATATTTGGTAAGAATATGTTATCCAAGTAAAAGAAATTGCTAAATTGACACTTGACAAGGCTTTGTGTGTGATGCGAAAACTAAAAAGGGTAAAATAAAAACTTTGCAAAAAAATAACTGACTTCCAAAAAAAAACACAAAAAAAGGGAAAATAACTTTACTTTCGGAAGTCGTTGGCAAAGTCAATGAAACAAACATTAGTCACTGACTTCCGAAAGTAAATATTTTACATTTTTTTTGTTTTGTTTTTTGGAGGTCGGTTTTTTAACATAATTATACATGTTAGATTTTTAAGAAGGGGCAAAAACATCTGAAACATAAAATAAAAAAAAAAACTGTATTACCAAAAATATAACAAAAATGTTTTACAAACTATAGACAAAATACAGATCGATCGGTTTACCATAGAAAAAATTAAAACATTTGGTGTCTTGCAGTGTTCCTGTATGAACACGAAAACTGTAATTCTAACATGAATTGTACCCAATTGAGATGATTTAGTTTTATTTTAATATTATTATTCACGTTAATTGTCTTAAAATAATCTGTTTGTGTTTTAGTGGCAACGGCCAGACCAGTCCTCACCCTGGATACATGTCTTTTGAGCAAGATGTGCTGATGCAGCTAGCAGGAACCAACAAATTGTATGCTATGCAAGTGAGTATGTAGTAGTGTAGTATGTCTTGTGACTGGGACTGTAGCTTCATTTTCTATTGCTGTCTTTGTTTCGACAATTCAAAAGTGCCTGTAATTGGCCTACTTGAAATAAATGCTTTGATTTTGATTTGATGATCTTTAAGTACATTACAACCATAGAAAAAACTGTAGCTGAACATAATTTTGCAGGCACTTTTGCTTGTCAAATTTTAATCCATTCTACATTGGTCCCGAACGAGACGATTTAGAGGCTTTCTGCACCTTTTTAGATTCCAGCAATTATTTTAAATCGATAAAGTGCGATGACGATACACTAACGCCTTTAAACCTCCCAGGAACGAATTTAAAAGGGTATTCATTTATTTGATATCCTCAGATAACAAACTGGTGGTCTCAAGTGAAAACGGCTGGCTCCGCGATCTACGCGAATCGCCACTACTTGGAGCTGCATCGAGACCGCGAGGCTAGGCCCACACCCTGCACCATACTGCCCGATGTCTTCGTACACCCTACTGCTAATGTGGACTCTACTGCTGTGGTAAGTACTGACTGCAGAGACCACGTGTCTAAGGGCACGCCCTGCACCATACTGCCCGATGTCTTCGTACACCCTACTGCTAATGTGGACTCTACTGCTGTGGTAAGTACTGACTGCAGAGACCACGTGTCTAAGGGCACGCCCTGCACCATACTGCCCGATGTCTTCGTACACCCTACTGCTAATGTTGACTCTACTGCCGTGGTAAGTACTGCCTGCAGAGACCGCGTGTCTAAGGGCACGCCCTGCACCATACTGCTCGATGTCTTCGTACACCCTACTGCTAATGTTGACTCTACTGCCGTGGTAAGTACTGACTGCAGAGACCACGTGTCTAAGGGCACGCCCTGCACCATACTGCCCGATGTCTTCGTACACCCTACTGCTAATGTTGACTCTACTGCCGTGGTAAGTATTGCCTGCAGAGACCGCGTGTCTAAGGACACGCCCTACACCATACTGCCCGATGTCTTCGTACACCCTACTGCTAATCTTGACTCTACTGCTGTAGTAAGTGATACATGGGATGGATACAATAACTCTTGTCGTCGGAGATACACGGGGTCAAATTAAATTAGCTAGAAAAACTCCGCAGAACGCGGCATCTAATAACGATAAAACAATCAAATTTTTTCTAAGCTAATAATTTGAAATGACTACACAGCCACGCCCGGTACTAGTCAGTTGTAGTTCTTCAAATTTATTTTTCGTTTATTTTCGTTCGATATCGATACCAATCACGTCTGCAGAATTTCGTTAGTGAATAACCGAAAAAGTATAAAACCAAAAAAAGGTAAAGGGTAAAGGTAAAGTCAAAAACTACTTTATTGAATGGTCAACAAAGTAGTTTTTTCACTTTTTCATCAATGTTACTGATGATCGAACGCCACGGGGTTGTTGTCCATGACTTCATCTAAACAGTAATACACTAGTACAAAAAACTGTAACCAAATATGTTTCTTCCACCCAGATTGGGCCGAACGTGTCAATCGGCGCAGGAGTGACGATCAAGGCAGGCGTCCGCATCAAGGAGTCCATCGTCCTCAATAACGCCACAGTAAACGAACATGCGCTGGTCATGTATTCTGTCGGTAAGTTAACTTTAATTTACTAACAATCTGGCTAAAACTTAACATTACATCACGCCTGTGAACTACAAGGACTAGGCGAAGGGTGGTAAGCGTTTTGGGGTTCTCTTGTAAACTTTGACATTCAAAAAGTGCTGATTACCAGCCTAATTTGAATAAATGACTTTTGATCTAAGGGATAGGCTGAGTGTAAAACTACCCATAGTACGTCCACATTCCGCCAGTTAAGCTGTTGGTGCTATTAATGTGCGCTGCAGTTTAAAGTGACTTCCAGAAAATTCTTCTTCTGAAAAATACAGAATTTCCCGAAGGTTAGGCACAAGCATACAATTTGAGTGATTTTTATCCCTCTGCCTCTACATTTCGCTAGTTATGTAGATGTGTTAAGTTTATTGCCATAAACTTGGGCTAAAATCCAGACTCGGCTGCTATAACAAAAAACTGTTGATGAAAATACTCAATAATACCCAGCAATCGCTATTACGTACGTATCAACGTGGTAGTCCTAACAAATAAAACCAAAAACTTCCGTCTCTCGTTCTTATCTTTGATCAATACATGCGAATCGACTGATTACCAGTGATCGGAATAGGTAGAGCTAATGTTCTTAAAGTTCAAGGAACAAAAACGAAAAGTGGGGACTTCCTTACGACATATTTTTTTTTTTTTTGAATATTTTTTCCGAATGTCGGAACATTACTTAAGTACAACTAAAATTAATAAAGTAAACCAACTAAGTATCGGATTCATTTACTGTTTGTTTAAAAAAAAAGTGCACGATTTTTATTGTTCAAAAAATAAAGGTAATCTTCTTATCTTCGTTTGAGCACCGTAAGTAAGTGCGGAAGCTAATTTAATTTTCATACCAGCTTCTTTATCTGAATTAATAATAATAGAAAACGTATCTACTGGCTTTTTGAGAACGTTCGCCTTGTTGTCGGAGTCGGTTAAAAAGGATAAATAATGAATTCAGTTAGTTTACTGTACTGTTAATAAATAACATTATTATTAAATGTACTAAACTGATTCCGAGACATTTCCGAGTTTCAGAAAAAAAAAATCGGAAAAAAATTTTTTGTCGTAAGGAAGTCCCCACTTTTCGCTTCTGTTCCTTGAAGTTTAGGTACACTAGCTCTACCTATTCCGATCACTGCTGATTACTGTTTTTTCGTTTTAATAATTAGCAGTGAACTTCTGTCAGACAAACTTAGAAATATAAAACTAAAGTATCGTTACTATGTGCAGTGGGTCAAGAAGCGTCAGTAGGGGAATGGTCGCGAGTTGAAGGCACTCCTTCCGACCCCGACCCAAACAAGCCGTTTGCCAAGATGGACAACACTCCGCTATTCAACTCCGATGGAAGGCTCAACCCATCCATCACTATATTGGGTAAGTTCATCTTGACGCTCTCCACCAAAGAAGGAGCTCGGGGCCCAGCTGTCATTTGTAGATCTTTGACAGTCGTTACACCGTCACACCGTCACACCGTTGGCTGTCAAATTTGACAAGCAGTCTTAAGTCCAAGGGGTGTCCTTATCGCGTTACCCAGTACTAACTGGGTTGGGAAAAGTCTAGGCTAATGATCTCTATACCACAAAATTCATGTCAGGTCAAAGATCAAGTCAAGTCGCTTAGATCAGACATCTTAGGTAATTAACGTTATGTTATGGAATCAGGCATAACTTTTCGGAAATCTATGACATTAAATGTTATGCAACATCTAGTTTTTTTTTTGCGAAAAAGATCCAGGACTGGATTCAGAAAGCAGCAAAAATATGCATATGCAGGAAAAGCAATAATAGTTAGCATGCCAATGCAAACGTAGTTTTCAAGGCCTGAAGCGGAGGGTGGGCCATTGCCTGTAGGGAGACGCCGCATACTCACTTGAGATCCGAGTTGCCCATCATTTTTTCATTAGTGTATTAAATCCTCGCACTCAAAAGTCATACAGTAATGACCGTTTGCAATAAAAAGGTAGTAAACGACATTGTTTGCTTTGGAATTTAAATTTCAACATGTATGAAATTGATTTTGATTTCCAAAAACTTAAAACATAATATGAGATAGACATATTTTTCGTCTTTGTATCGTTGTCCGAAGAGATTACACACTTCCTGTGTTCTTATTGTATTTGAATGTTTGTTTAAATTTTCTGAGGTTTGTTTTGTAAAACGGTTTTGTAAGTTTGCCGTTGGTATCGCAGATAAACAAACAAAATAAATGCATGCAAAATATTTAACCGACAAAACACCTAGTATTTCACAAACAAGATTAAATTAATTTGAAGAGCTCGTCGCTAAACTAATGACAGCCGCACGGGTCGATCTTAAAGGTTAAGCCACGATTGCCTGAGGCAGTCTGTGGGTGGGTGACCATCACTTACATATAGATTTACTTCCGCACCTCGGAATGTACTTGCCATTGGTCCCAGCTGTCATTTGTAGTTCTTTGACAGTCGTTACAGGTAGTCAGTGGCCCAAAAGTCTGACAAACAGTCTTACCAAGGGTATCGTATTACCCAGTACTAACTGGACTGTGGATAGGCAGTCTCTCCATGTAAAATACTGGTATTCAGCCACATTTGCTTAAACTGGAAGCCAAGCCCAACATGATGAGGTTTAATTAACCATTATTTTTAATAACAGGTGCAGGGGTAGTGGTGCCAGCCGAAACGATCCTCCTCAACTCGATAGTGTTGCCACACAAACATCTAACAAGGAGTTTCAAACACGAAATTATTTTATAGTCCTTTAAATGGCAACATTTATCGGTATATAACAGAATACAATAACAAATATACAAAAGAGTTTTTATGTAATGAACTGTGTATTGACACAGACTACAAATATTTGAGCCCTAAGATTTTTTATAAATTTTATAATTTATTAACTGATAAAATAGTATTTTTTTATTTATTAGTTTTTAAGATAATACATAAATTGTAAAGATTTTTTTTATACAGATAAACTATTTCTATATCGTTATCTATTGGATAGATACAACACCATGTGCAAATGCTTTGCTTTTTAGCTTACACTGCCAAAAACGGACCGAAAGGACGAATGCAGGACGGTCCCTTATTCTATAACCTCTTTAAGCGCAAGGGTAGCGTGCGAAATTCAAATTTTCTTTGGCTTTTGCAATTTACAGGACAGTGTCAGGCTGTATGTTAAAAAAAATGATTTTCGACCGTAACACAGTATATGTACATACAGAATTATGGTCATTGAAATCATCAAATACAACCCTCTTGGTTCATTTAATCCGATTCAGTGATTATTTCATGAAAAAGTCATTCAATAAGATTAAACGAACTTAGTGTTGTATTGATGATTCGAATGATTATAACTGTCAAGCCGTATTTGTTACGTTCGCGACCCATATCTTAATCAACATACAATCCGACACTGACTTGCAAATTGCAAAAAACGCATGAAAATTTGAATTTTGCGGCCTACATTTTAAATTGTTCCTGTAAAGATATTCCTTTACACCTGTATTGGAATAAATGAGAAATGACATCACACTAACTTATTTATAAATAGACATACGAGTTAAGTACGAGGCTTTTAAATATATGCCCATAAAATTATATAAATCGCTTTTCGTTGACATTGAAGTTCCTCGCGTTCACTTTCGAACATTTTAATTTTAGCTTAGCAACGTTTTGTACAAGTCCACCCGCTTTTGTTTTTAGCTATCTTTTGCAGACAAAACCTTCGTTTACGATATTTCCTGTTTCCGGCCTGGTTCCTTTAGGAAAGTTTCGTTCTGCGACAAAAAAATTAACAATTATTGTCGTAAAACTGTTTTAAGCTTTCACGGTTTATAACTAAACTTACTTACACTGTCACTTACTTGATATCTTCCGTGATTTTCAACTATTGTGAGCTCCTGATATTTCGACTGGTGAATGCGGGTGGATGGTATATAGATTATTAGGAGCAGACAAACCTGTCTACCCTCTTTCTTAGTGTTCTTAGTGTCTTTTGCTACGCGCACTACTGGAACTCGATATAAAGTCACGGCAAAACACACTCACAATATCACTAGGAAGATATCCCGTTAAGTTCAATTTTAATATTCGCGTTATAATGGATAGGTTCATTTAACGTTTGACCAATGTCTGATGACAAACGATGATGCGGACGGCGCCAGTTCACACTTGCCTTAAAGTAATAATTTAGGCATGCGTAAAGTCCGTTTTCACTAATACAAAGCGGTAGCTAAATGAATGCTTATGTGCCTAAATGTTATTGCTCTGTTGATAGTTTAACTGTCTGTGCTTTGCTAAGCGTCGAAAGATAAATAATACACATTTAGGTGTCTTTAGTGATGAGAAACTCGTGGGTAAATGATAACAGCCGCTTGGATCAATCTTCAGGTTAAACTGCGGTTGCATAGGTTGGTTCGTGGATGGGTAACCACCCATTACATACCGAGTTGCCTCCGTGCCTCGGAAAGCACGCTAAGCCATTGGTCCCGGCTGTCTTTTGTAGATATTTGGTAGTCTTTACAGGTAGTCAGTGGCCCGAAAGTCTGACATCCACTCTTACCAAGTGGTATCGTATTAGCCAGTACCAACTGGGTTGTGGACGTCAGATAAGCAGTCACTCCATGTAAAATACTGGTATTCAGCTGCATCCGGTTAGACTGGGAGCGGGCCCCAAAACTTAGTTGGGGATAAAGGCTAGGCAGATATAGGTATGTCGCTTAGTGATTTAGAAAACGGGCATTAGGTCCTCCCAGGCTTTCTGGAAAGGAAGGATTCCAGTTATTTTGGACGGTTCACTTATATGTATGTGTTAGCGAGAGTAGATTATGTAGGTAGTAAAATTTTAACACATGCAATTATTGTATTGCACACAATGCTTTGAGAAAGTGGCCTCGCATAAATAATTAAGCATAAGGCTGGACTACATAACATATATTCTAAAATAAACCAAAGCTTCCAATAAAATATACAGTACAAATAAGAAAATCTTGCATAGTTTATGCACTCATTCTTGCTGGCGGCGCTAGACATTGAGTAGCAACTTTTCTCGTGCGCATGTAGACACGAGATTAACCCTGGTGAAGAAATGAGCCAGTGAACTCTGAGCTTGCATCATTGTCAAAATTACATTGAACTTTACTTGTCTTCAAATAAGGTTCCTATTGGATAGCTGCCATTGAGAAGTCTGTCAAAATTACAGTGATCTTTATTCTTAAAAGAATAGGGTTGCTGTTGTCAGATGTGAAATAACTATAATAGGACTGTATACTGATAAAAGTTTTTAAACTGACATGGTCACTAACGTTACTATTTTCACATAAAACGGGATATTTACCATGTTTACTATTAATATTAAGTCAAAATCAAAGCATTTATTTCAAGTAGGCCAATTCAAAGTCAAAGTATCTTTATTGTGGGCATATGTAAATTACAGGTCTTAACAATATATTAAAGTAACAATATGTCCTGCCTTATAGGCATACAATAATACAATTATAATTTAAATTATAATTACAGGCACTTTTGAATTGTCGAAACAAAGACAGCAATAAAAAATGAACTACAGTCCCAGTCACAAGACATAATAACTGTGAAAGTACTGTAGTTGCCCATTCCAAAGCGTAGATCCTATGGAGGAGAATGGGCAAGAAACTCCATGGACACTCTTTTAAATCATAGTGTTGTTACAAAAACCTTGGATACATCGTTCTTGTTGGGATGGTACATTATGTGAGAACGATGTAGCAAGACGTGCACGTTAAAAGTGTCCACAGTACAAACAAAAAAAGACAATTCAAAAACAAAATAATTAGTTCAAATAAACCGTACGAGATGACCAGTCACAACTGACAGCGCCCGAGTTCTCGATAAACTTAAGTTATTGTGGGTGGGTGTTTATTATAACTTCAGCTTATCCGTGATCATGGTGCTTGCAACAGCGCCAAAATATCGGGAACTCAATATTAATAGTAAACCGTACATATCCCGTTTTATATATGTGTTAATAGTAATGTATACTGACAAGCTCCCGAAGGCAGCAACGTCGCGTGCAACAATATATGAATTTACAGGTGTTTTTTAAAACAAGAAGTTTTGTTAACAACTGCCATGAATAATCCTGTTAAGAAACCCCCTGTATATTAATTGTATCTTCTACAATACTACATGGCTCTTTTGGCGCTTAAATGACACTGACACGGGGGTGATATTAGTAGACATGTGTGAAGCGTTTTGTGAAAAAACAACATTTGTTCTAATTTCCGCAACACGCCAAAAGATCGTGTAGCTATTTTTGAAAGACAACACAACTGAAGCGCATAATATAAAATAATAATATTATTTTTAATAAAATATTTCTATTTTCATAGATTACTGTTATGTAAATAAAATGTAATATAGTTTTAAGACGGTGCTGCAAATAAATGGAATGAGCACATTTTCGACTTTTATTCTTTTCGCTAACTAACCTTAAAACTGGAGATACCGTTAGTGAGCTAAAGTGCCAGTGGGCTAGCCATGTTTTTCAAACCGCTGGACCAACGAGACCTGGGGCCGTATCTCTTAATGCAGGAATGTTATATGCTATACAGCTGTCTGGCGCCATCTCTTTCCCACTCTCAAAATATAACTAAAACATTCCTGCATTAAGGCACCATGGTAACCCACCTGGAGTTTAGACCGGGTATTGGCAAGCGTAGCGTTGGTGACTCCCGCCACCCAGATGGACCTTAAAACGGTGGCTGGGACAGACTGGATGCAGAAGGCAGGGACTTGTAAAGCAGGTTGGGAGAGGCCTATGTCCAGCTGTGGGCTGCAAAAAGCCGACTAGCAGTAGAAGGTAACATTTGATCTACTAAACCTGGAGCACTCCACTCTTATTTGCGAACCACTGACAAAATTACGGTGATCTTAAATTTCTTTGGGTACGATGAAACCTAATGGTTGTCGAATTGCTGCTGCCATTGGTAAAATAATGCGAAAGGACTGTAATTGACTGTACAGTCGGCTGTACGTCGGTGGTAACACTGATACTGAGTTGGCCTAGCGCAGTAAGGAGTTTTTTTTAGTTTAATCTTAATAAGGGTTGAACCTCACCTGGCAGTACAGAATCGCAATTTTCCATGCTTCTATCCTTTTCTATGGCTCAGAACCGTCCTTTGCTAGTTCGAGAAACCGAGCGGGAATGCTCTGTTTCACCCCCAAGAGGCCAATTTATTATAATATACCTTTTGTATTTGTTACCACTCTACGGTCTACCGTACCTAGTGTAGTAGTGTTGTCAAAAACTGCTAAATGCCTTTTTTGTTTAGCAGGTACCAACCAGTTCTTATGAGTGTAAATGTATTGCTGTTCCAAAACGATGGGACACTTGATATCGTGTCCTGCGTGTCCTGTTGTTTGTTCATTACAGGAATTGATGGACGCTACCGAACGCGCGCCAAACACGTGGCCAAATTCTCGGACGACTTAATTTACGGATCGTCATCAACAAGGTAAGAATAAAACCAGTTTCTACTGCATAATAATTACCGGTATGTGTGTGACGCTCGCGCAGAAATGAGGTCACAAAACCTTATAATAAATTGGACAGTCGCGATTCGCCAAAAAGTTCGGTCACGCTACTCGTGAGATAATTCAGAAAGAGCCACGATTTTTATGACGTGACGTCTGCTAATTTCATTCAGAATCTCGGGATTTTTTTAGTTAAGAAAGCAATGACATCACGCCTATATTCCCTGAAGGATGAGACAGAAGTGTAGGTACTTATTAGGAGCACTACGCTCACATTTTGTCAGTTATGATAGGTTTGAATGTCGATGGATGGAGAGGGAGAGGAAGGCCAAAGAAAAGATGGATGGATTGTGTGAGGAATAATATTAAAGAGGAAAGAGTAAATGATGCCGTGACGTCTGACAAAGGAGAACGGAAGAAGAAAAGATGATGATGTTGAAGGCTCAAATCCAGACACCGTGGCTGCTACTCAGAAATTCCTGATGGGAATACCCTTTATCACTGAATGACCTCGGGGAATCGAATAATAGACCTCATACTCAGCTTTAGCGCTTCCTACCAGTAGACCAACAAGGCAGAAAGTATTTTAATTGTGTTATAATTATATCTATTACCAATCGGTTTAGCAGAAAAACATTAATTTTCGCAGTTGCCTAATCACATGATTATACCTACCGTATATCGATAGAGGAATGTTTACGTTTACGGCGAGGTTTTAATTCTGCATTTCAAGTGTACCTACATACGCATTTTAATTTATTTTAGGTAGGTAGGTACTATGAATGTGTAAGTAAGTAGGATTCAGTCTCGGTTCCCACAAGCTATACCTACTGATATTATAAAGCTGAAGAGTGTGTTTGTTTGTTTGGTTGAACGCGCTAATCTCAGGAACTGCTGGTTCGAATTGAAAAAATATTTTAGTGTTGGATAGTTCATTTATCGAAGAGGGCTATAGGCTATACATAAAACATCACGCTGCGACCAATAGGAGCGGAGCATTAATCAAAAATGTTACGCAGATGAAGTTGCGCCGGTCAGCCAGTATAAAATAATAAAGATAATCATGAATCCTCGTAGACTTCACTTGTGTACCTAGACATCACTTAGATGTAGTAATGACATGGCACAGATGTGTGCGAACGATACCTACAATCATTAAACATATGAATTGCGATAAGAAAACATGACTGCTTAAGTACTGTATAGCTAAAGTACTAGTAGTAGGCACCTACTACTCGTAGACACAAACACCGACCGCCATCCTCGTCGTCAAGGCTCGTCTTGAAGTCCCAATCCTTATCCGTCCCGACCCTCGCTCGAACCAGCCCGCGCCGCTGACCTGTACCTAAATTCGTCTCTAAAGGCCTCTTGTTCTTTTTTTTTTCACGATGTGGAAATCCTCAATGGATGTCCTCCGCCCTGAGGAGAGCGGAGGGGTCTGTCAGACTCGTACTGACTAAAACCACACCGGTGTTCCCTCGCACACTTGCGTCGAGGGGCAGCGGGAACTAATGTGACTTCCGCTGTCCCAGACTACGGCCCGCTTGACCTGCGGGCCTCGTCCCGGGGGGGAATGAGGTGTCCAAAACTCCCCCCGTGACGTCATAGAGGCGCGCGTGGAACACTACACGCCACCGTCTCGGGTCCAGTGTGATGGGGGGCGACGGATGTCCCCGAATCCGTCGCCCCTGGACCAGTTTAGGGGGGCTGGAAGAGGGCGTTATCCGACCTCTGCCGACGCCCGGTGCGTCTGCTGCGGGATGGGCGGGAGCTCGTAATCTCCCTCTCCCTTTCCACAACTTCCTTCTGCGACATGATGGTTTCGCAAAAGGACATCACCGCATCCCAGGACTCTGCGCTGCCAACCATCGAGCGAATAACGGTCGGCAGTGACAGGTCTCCTCCCACCTCTGCAACGAGGGCACGGCGCGGCTCATCCCACGCGGCACATTCGGCCAGCGTATGCCGCGAAAGGCTTTGTTCTGATCCAGCCTCTTTCCCCTTGTTGCCATCCCCGGCGACGACCTAAACCGAAGTCCGGACCCCACCCGAGATACCCTAGGCGTGTAGTCCGTCAGTTAATAAGTTATTTGCTTGGGGTGGAGGCCATACTCTCAAGGAACTCACAGGATTGCCCGGTAAAACCTCCTCGGTTGACTTGCCAGATGCCAGACAAAAAAATCCTTGGTACAACTATCTCAGACTTGACTATTTTATGCAATTTGCATTATAAATGTTTTGGGCGGGACCTCATTATTTATTTATTTATGAACGAGAAGTCAGCTTTCTCGCGCCGGTTTTCGCACGTGACTCGCAAAACAGCTGATCAACCTATGTATTTTATTCTGCAGAATACAATGAATTTACTATCAAATATTTGGTAACAGCGTACGAATTCTAATGTTTTGAATTACAATGTTGACATTCTGCATGATTACATATAGGTACTGAGAGATAGTGCGCAACGGACACTGAAAGATACTTTAGTATACAAGGTGGAAGGGTCACCGACACAAATGGACCTCGTATTCAGTACATCATTTTGATACTAACATGGAAATCTTTCATAGGTAATTAAAAAAAAATTGTTTCCTACAAAAGTTCAATACGTACGTAAGTACCTAAACGATCAAAATGAATGGAACAGCAGATTTAAAAAGGCTTATGTTTAACTTACCATCAGATCTAGTAATATGTAACGGCAAAATAACACTTTTTATTTCCAAAAATAGTGAATGATCACTAAAATTTCACGCTAAAATGGGGATTTACCCCATTTTAGCGTGAAATTAGAACCAGAAATTTTACAACTTGTGATCCTACTTAAAGCTATCAACTTGATTGTTTAATCCAAAAATAGTTAATCACCACCAAAAATGTAACAGTATTTTAATAAAAATGACATTTAAATATGAAGATAACATCTTCTTATTCTTATCCTATAAAAGTTAATTATTCCAGATAAATCATTACCTATCTAAAAATAGGTACTTAGTAAATAAACCCCTAAAATTTGACACTATGATATTGTTAAATCATTACTAAAGTCTTAGCTTTTTATGAAGCTAATTATTAACCACTACTAAATAAATAGCTGTTTTCTATTTCGCGTTTATTTAATAAAGTTAAGAAATAAACAACTCGTATAATTAATAGTAGATTATGCACCAAAGGGATAAAGCAGTGTCTTACGTCACGGGTACTATTTTGAATCCCGAACACAACGAGGGATTCTAGGGCTCCCGAGCGGAACGAGGGAGTTAAAACTAGAATCCTGAAAGAAATAAGGGATTTAAGCTATAGCCCAAGACGAAAACACCTTTATCTCCGAGGAGCATACTCTATTTTTCACACCTACTGCGAGGAAATAAAAACCAATTCGATTTTTGAAATATAGCGTTGCGCACCAATATTCGTCGGTGCGCCAGTGTTGGGAGATTAAGGACATATTTCCCTTTTTTAGGGAAACAAATCGTTCTAGGGGAAAATTTGGGAAAATCAAATCCTTAGAGAAAGTTACAACAAAATAAATAAAATTTAAGAATTCACGAGACATTTCACAGCCGAATTAGTAATTTGTAACAATAACTTGCGTTTAATAAGCCGATTGCAGGGTGTAGTGCGTGAACGGGATCAGGCAATACATACACAGAAACAAAATCCGATACTAAGTGGTACTTTTTGTGAATGAAAATAGTTTTATATCTCTAGGTTTCATTTCCTGTTTGAAAATTAAAAAATAAATTCGTCTACCGGGCATATCTCCTTTTTTCTTATATATATGGTCCAGAATGTCACTATTTTATTTATTTATGCCATCTCTGGTGTGATCAATGATTTGCAAGTACCTACCTAGATATACTCTGATTTTCACCAGACGGTTAGTGCCGTTCTTTACCGCACTTTTCAACTAAAACGGATTTGTTTTAGAAAATATAAAAATTTACTTGATAAAAGATAAATTAAAACGTAAAATATCCCGGCATTTCTGGAAACATGTGACTGTTTAGATTTCGTAACGATACCCTAACCATATTTTATGCTTATCGATTAAAATATGCAATAACGACTTTCAAAATCATAAAGGACAAACGGTCTTAAACTTCAAATTACTTATTACTAATTCTAACACAAAATATTCAAGGACGAAAAAAAGATTCCCATGCTAACTATTAGCATCTTAATTTGTATAGAATAAAATTAAATACTCAAACACATAAATAAAACTGGATTACTAATTGGTTGGGCAAGGTTGACGTTTTACATCACAAAGTGAACGATAAGCATTTGCAAAGGTCTTAAAAAAAACTACCGATTCATCACGTGTTTTTAGCAATTTTAAAATAAGAATCGCCTATTCAATATCTTCCTCATAAATGCGAAAAACCTACAAAGAAGACTGTTTTCAGCACTGTTTCAGTTCTATTTGCAACAGTAAAATACTTAACATCACCCGCCAAAACAAAAATGACGCCATTTTAGAAAGAATAAACAGATGACATAAAATAATTTTTATTTACGTCTCAAATAACCAAACTTGCGATGAAGTTTACAAATAATTATATCAAAATCTAGTTCGGAACGTATAGTGTAAATAAACGATGGATTTGTTGTGGATGCGATCGTACGCAAGAGGCAGTTCGTTCGAAGCCACCATCGAGTTTGGCTGTATGCGTTTTTACTTGTGGCGGACAGTGTGTTTAAAAAAAAAATGAATTTCTTAATAACGAGACTAACATGGACTAATGGGACGCGGATAAATCAATATCTTTTTGCGATTATTAGTGAGTACCTTTAATTATTATTTTTTTCTAAAAGTGTAGTTTTGTCCGGTTTTATTTTATTTTATGTCTACTATTGAAGCCAAATCTACAATAGTAATAATTAATTTATATTTTGCCGTGTGTGATGGTGAAGATTAAGTTAGATACTTTTTAAAATAACAAAAAAACATTAAAATTATAAGTATACCAACATTTTTCATATTTTTTTTTTTCAATTGAAAAACAAGTGTCCGTAATTTAATGTAAATCTTAAAAATATATTCTAATGACGTCGCCCCTTTTTTATTATTTTTACACCAAAATCATGCAAGATTTAAATTCAATTGACATTTTAATGAATTTACATTTCGAATGCATTTGTCTACTTTTAAAGAATACTAATTCGATGTATTCTTGTAAAAAAAACATAAAGTAAAGAATTAAGTACCTTGTCTTGAAATAGAAACTAAAGTTTTGAATTCTAAATGCGGGTAGCTGAATACTTAATTGTCGTTTTATGGTAAGATGTTCTTTTTAAAACTTTGCTGTGTAAAAGGTTTTTGACCATTCAGCCTTTTTATTATTATGAGCTTATGTTATGAGAGAAAAGCCTAGGGAGATGATGTTGTCAACAAACCGCCCCCCCACCCCCCTCAAGGTGACAATGACCTGGGGCCTAAAATGGCCGCTTCAGCAGAGTCAAAAAAATGAATTACGTTAGGTACAATTCGCAAAATAGTCACAAAGTGACACTTCATAATATTAACTGCGTATGTGAGCATTTTATGAATTTTAGCGATTCATATTATTATCCTGTTATGTGATGTTTTCCTCTTTCCAATTTTAGCGATCTAATGCGATTGTGGGCCAATCGTTTAAAATTGAGTCCAACTCATCCCTCCATCTGTTGTTGCGTCCTACCATGACCACGATGAATTCTTTATTAACATTAATAAACTATTGCAAGTAAATCTTACCTACAATGTGTTTTAATAATATTTAATTACGCGTCAAAAGATAAGCAATGGCTATTGTTTACATTTCTTTTTACAAACACGCAATAATTGAAGTGCACCATCCGTCCATCATACACGAATTGTTGAAAAATTTACTAAAACGTAAACAAATAACTTGCAATGAATCACTAGGACTTTAAAACTTCGTTCGTTACCATGTTTGTATAACAAAAAAAGAAAAAAAAACGTCTTAGATTAAACAATGAAATATTTATCAAAGGAAACACAAACTATAATAAACAAAACAATATCGATTCGGCTATTTCCTGAATGGAGTAATAAAAACCGTATAGGCAACTATACGGTTTGAATTGTCGCCGAATGAAGATAATCATTTCAGACCGGAATCACAGTTCTGAAATGGGATGGGTTCAAAAAACACCCCAAAGAGTACGTAGTCAAATCTGTGCTGCCCACTTGCGGCAGTTAGTTTTACAGTTATATTTTTCGTGCCACGGAAAGCACGTTAATCCGTTGGTTGGCTGACATATTTTGTAGATGTTACAGGTAGTCAGTGGTCCGAAAGTCTGACAACCAGTCATACCAAGGTGTATCGTTATCGTATTATCCAGTAGTAACTGGGTTGTGGAGGTCAGATAGGCTGTCGCTCCATGCAAAATACTGGTATTCGGCTGCATCTGGTAAGACTGGAAGCTGACCCCAAAAAAGTTGGGAAATGGCTAGGCAGATTAGGAGTTACACAGTTATTTTAGTTCTGATGTTGCATCATTGGCAAAATCAAAGTGATCCTTAATAACGTTGCAGTAAGGTTGACAGAGACAAAAAAAAACAATGAAACGACTGTACTTTACTTTTGTACATATGTGGCTAGTTGTATGTACATTTTCTGAAACGAAAATTATCGAAGACAAGTGATGCTACCGATGACTGGCCGTTTATAGTTCAGTCAAACGATCACAGATCACAGCCGTGTACCCGCGTTTAACAATTTGGTTGGCTAATATATTTGTGTTGATTTTCGTTCGAGAACCGAGGTTTTAGTCATAAATGGGTCGTTCTTTTAAGATGGCGTGGGCAAACAAAAAAGAATACGCTTTAATTTTCCAAGGGAAAACAAAATTGAGAAACAAGCTGATCTCTCATTATACGGGAAAATTATTTATTTACTTAATTTAATTATAGCAATCCAACGACTTATTCACAAATACATTTTTTGGGGTACTTAAACGTAAATTTGTCACTTACAGGTGTGCACAGCACTTAGGTACATATTTCAAGTTTTAAAATATTACATGGAGTACATAATATAGGCTAAAAAAAACAAAACTGCATGAAAGAATAACACAGTCAATGATTAATAATAAACATGTAAGGGAAACTACCTTAACCGTTGCAGATACAAGAAAATGGTCTTAGGACTATCCATAATTTTTCTCGAAATTTTGAAACCCATTCACAGATTTAAAAAAAAATACAGTTAGCAAAAAAAATGCCATTTTACACAAATTCTGATGCCAATCGATCCTGTCTCTAATACTGATCAAAAACTTGTATGGGACCAACCAAGGTTGGAGTACTAAAAAATTCAGAAATTGCAAGAAACTTTGATTGAATGATTGATGAAAAAAAAAATTGAAAAATGATTTCCTATGAAATGAACGAGAAAAGTATTATGCGATTTCTGACTTTTCTAGTACTTCAACCTGGGTTGGTCCCATATAAATTTTTGATTAGTACGTAATATAAAGAGGATCGATTGGCATGAAAAAAAAAGAATTTGTGTAAAATGCCCATTGTTTTACTAACTGTATTTTTTTTTGAAAATCTGTGAATGGGGTTCAAAATTTCGCGAAAAATAAATGGATAGTCTCCTAAGACCATTTTCGTGTAGCTGTAACGGTTAAGGTAGTTCCCCTTACTACCCCGCTGAAAGTTTCCACCCTGTATATAGTAAGTAATTATATTAATATAATAATCATCTATACAAAGCGATTCAATGTTATACTAGAAATGTATAGCTTGATTGGTCGCTGTGTGTATTAGGTTCTGCGTACGAGGCGTAGCAAGCGTCATATTACTTGTAGCTTATTTTTTTGTGTTTGTCTTTTGTTTTATTCTTAATTTATATAATATATTCTCTTTCTTTTAGCTCTCAGTTCTTGGCTCTGACCCTGTTACCAAAACGGCATAGGAAAATAGATATAGTCTCCAAAACACGGGTACTTTGTATTCATTGGAAAAAATACTATAAAACACAACTAAAACTTGATAATCATGTATTTTATCTATTGGTGTTAGAAGACATAATAATATTTATTACCTTCCTGCAGACATCGATTTATTTGTTTTACCAAATAACCAAGTACCGCTTACATATTACATTTGTGAATCCTTGATCTACTTTATAATCAGTCATAAGAACAAGTAAGACATCTTACTTAAAACAAATCGGACAAGCTCGAGTCGGCCTCGCGCACAAAGGGTTCCGTATCACCAAACAATATAATCACAACATTTTTAACGCTCATTCATAATATGTCAATTTCCACTCAACTTGTTTTTCATAGTATAATCATGAATAAAATAATGTTACTGCTGCAGTTTTACGAAAAAGTCACATATCTCAAAAATTAAATATCAAACTTATTTAAATTAAACCAATTTTCGTTGAAAATTCTTTTTATCCGACTGCGGTGAAGCCCAAACGGAGGGTTATGTGTTTTTACGATCTACAAACCCATTTTTTTAGAGATTTCCTCCTCTTGCTTTATTTTATGTTATTGTAATAATTGAAATTGAAATGATTTTAATTTGTTTTTTAATTTTGATTTGTCTAATTTGATTGTTTGGTGTATTTAAAGTTGTATTCCGATGATTCTTTTCGTTTGATTACGATGTATTTATTTGTGTGTTTTTGTATTTATTATTGAATAATTTAAGATGCTTTCTAATATGGGTTATGAACCTGAAATAAATGAATTTGAATTTAGAAATTCGAGGTTAAAAAAGTTTTTAAGTAAATTCATTCACATATACACAACCTACGAATTCGGTTACTAGCAGTATACTTACTTTGATTTAAATCATACTACTATTAGAAATGCGAAAGTTCGGGAGTATGGATAGATGCATGTTTACAACTCTTTCACCGACTTTCACGCAAAAATTACTGAACGGATTTGGATGAAATTCCAATTTTCATTTGGCACACAGATAGTTTATAACCTTAATTAACACAGGATACTTTTATCTCGGTTATACGATCCCGTGGAAAAATTACAGGACACCACGCGGTCGAAGCCGCGGCCAAAAGCTAGTAGCTCATAAATTCAGCTAAAGTGCTAACCAAACAGTAAGGTTAGATAAGTGCACATGTAAATCGTGAAATACTTATAAATTTTTCATGAATCTTTCATTTTTACAGTTCACTTGAGGCTGGCCAGTTTTGGTGTCCACAACAGTATTATGTGACGATTATTGTATAATACTGTGGAAAACAAAAGAATACAGTTTTTTGCGTACAAAGATAATAAGTGCCTAACGGACCAGTGGACACGTGGTAACTTATAAAAGGTTCAACTAACCTACCGCAAATCTACCTTCTATTGATTTTGTTTTAGTAGGTGTTTTTCAAATATCGGAGGAGCTCGTGGCTAAATAATAACTGCCGCTCAAGTCCATCTTCAGGTTAAGCCGCGCTTGGCTAGGTTGGTCTGTGGATGGGTGACCGCCCATTACATACCGAGTTTCCTCCGTGCCTCGGAAAGCACGTCGTGTTTGTCCCGGCTGTTGTTTGTAGACCATTGACAGTCGTTACAGGTAGTCAGTGGCCCGAAAGTCTGACGACCAGTCGTATTACCTAGTACTAACTGGGTTGTGGAGGTCAGATAGGCCGTCGCGTCGCTCCATTTAAAATACTAGTATTCAGCTGCATACGGTTAGACTGGAAGCCGACCCCAACATAGTTAGGAAAAGGCTAGGCAGATGAGGTGTTGTTAAAATATGGCTTTTTTTAATTAGCCCCTAATGTCCCACTGCTGACCAAAAACCTCTCCCACATGCCCTTCTACACTTCTCCCCGTACGGTTTCCTTTGGGCACGCCAGCGTTTTCAAAGCGACGAAGCCCGTCTTCTGGAGGCATATAAGCACGAAACCCGTAGTTTCTGCCGAAGATACGGACGTTTTAGATAGACAGTCGCTCCATGTAAAAATACTGGTATTCAACTGCATCCGACTGGAAGCCGAACCCAACACAGTAGGGAAATGGCTAGGCAGTTGATGATACCTGATAAAAATTGGGTGATTCCACAAAATATGGACAAACCCATGGAACAGACGCGTTGCTTTGCTCGACTGCGTTTTGTTTTGAACATTTGCATTTAAAATACTAAAACATTAAGACATTCTCAGTACTCGTTTTTAAATGAAACATTAATGAAGTAATACGCAATAGGTAATATTATAAATTACATTAAATGTAATTAGTTTTTGTTTCAAAATGCCATTAAATCTAATTACCAAGACGACAAACTTCCTTATTTATCAACATCTGCTTCCCAAACGTTCAAGAAACGTTTGAAGGCGGAATTCCAGTCTAACCGGATGAAGCTGATTAGCTGAACACTGGTGGAGCGAAAAATCGATATGAAATGACTTAATTAGGTACCTATCTGACTCCACAATTCAGTTACTGGGTTTCGTCTTGGTAAGACGACAAAGAGAAGGCTGTCACAATACAAGATATTGATATCGCGTTTATTTTCGCAAGCAACGGCCTCGACTGCCTCGTTAGTTTAGTTGTCGCAAGCGCGACTGCTGAGCATGAGGTACTGGGTTCAATTCCCAGGTCGCGCAAAATGTTATTGGGTTTTTTCATCAGGAATTTCTCAGTAGCAGCCACGGAGTCTAGATTTGTGTTCGGTTCATGGCAATAGGCTCACCCCCTGCTTGGGACTTAAAACATAACTGGCGAAATGTGGGTGTACTATTAGTTACACCTCTGCTAACCCTTCGGGGATTACAGGTTTGATGTTGTGTTATGTTTCGCAAGCAACACTCGCACTAAATAAAATAACACGTGGTTTTGATTGCCTGCAAAACAAAGTAAGTTCAAGACCAACCGAGTTCATGGTTTGATGATTACGGTTCTAACTTCCAACCTCACACAAGGTTCCATCTAATGCTTTGAAGAATCTTGATTAAAATACCATAGGGTCCATTTTATGGCAGTTTGAGTAAATGGATCGTGGTACTTCCGGAAGTGAGGCCTATGACCTTATAGAGCATTTAGATCATTGTGTAAATGAGATTGGTTCCTATGCAAATCTTGTTGATTACGGAAGACCTATGGGTGTTTTATGAAGCTCTTCGCCTTGAATATGGTTAACTGGCGATGTTTTGGGTGCCAATGTTGAGCTACATTCTGGGTAATGGTCACACAGAGCGAGCTTAGATTTTTTTTTTGCTTTAGTGAGTATGGTAAGACTCATACGAATGTAAACTTTATGCTGAAGAGCGTGTACGCCGTACGGCATTTTATACAAATGTTCAAGTCCTTATTTTTCGATATGACTGAACCGATTTTAATGAAACTCTATACCCATAAGCAGGATACATAAGTCTAAAAAGTGCTTATGTGTGTGAAGTTTCATTAAAATCTTTTCAGTCGTTTCGAAAAGTAAGGACCTGATATTTTTTTATTAAATACACGTACACGCTATTAATGAAAAACTTGCCCACAATTGTTTAATTTACAAATACCTAGTACATTTTTTTTTGCTAGCCTGTAAAGTATTCTACTGCTGGGCAAAGACCTCCCCAATCTTCTTCCAAACCTCTCCATCTTGTGCGATATCTGGCCATGTTCGCCCCGCAAACAAGACGTCACACCACCTTCGCCGGTCTACCTCTGCGGTGATTTCCTCCATCAGGTCTCCAGACCGTTATGCGGTTAGAAATAAGGTCCACATTCTTTTCCATACGAATGTTTCAGCTTTCTTAGCGAAATCAAAGTCCAGTTAGGGTTCGTTTGCCAACTTTGCAATTTGTTGCGACTGCCTCATTGGCATAGCGATACTTACGGCTGATATAATACACAACAATAGGCCATAATGCCATGATTGGAGTAGGACATCCAACAACATTCATTCCTCTACGTATCACATGATTATCCATTTTGCTTTTACGGTATTTTAAAGCCTGTCTTGACTATTGTCGGAAGCACTAGTGCTGTGCGTGACGTCCGCGGTGCCTTGAGAACCAATCCATCAAGAATTTCTCAGTAACAGCCCTGAAACAGAACTTGTGTCCGGTTGATGGAAATAGGCTCGCCCCTTTTACATCTGACATAAACATGACCGGCGAAATGGGGTTGTACTATTAGTTTACACCTCTCTCTGCCTAACCTTTAGGAGGTTTCAGGCGTGTTGTTGTTTTTACGTGTTGCATAAATACATGGAGGTTATCGTCATCCACATATAAAAACCAAATAAGTAAAAGGTTATAGTTAAATCACTCGCGACACTCGTACCATGATCAGATCTGACGATTTCCACATCTGTCATTCTGTCATTTTGCTAATCTGTCTTTTTGCGAACCTGACTTTTTTGCGAAATTGTCATATTGCTAATCTGTCTTTTTGCGAATCTGTCATTTTGCTAATCTGTCTTTTTACGATTCTGACCATTTGCGACAAAATACTAATACCTGACAATTCGCTAATCTGTCATTTTGCGTTTCTGACGTTCTGCGCCCAAACCTATTCTATGAGTCATCAATCGTCATTTATTTTGAAGTATTCTAGACCTCTTTCTTGATCTTTCCATGTCTCATTGCTTCATTAGAATTTGAAAGAAAAATATTTTTAAGGCAATTTATAAATTAGTAGGTTGACTTATGCGTTATTTTTAGATCGTTTTGTTTGCCAAATTCTTTGCTAATAACTGTAATGAGTAACGTGATCTTGTTTTGTTTTTCGTGGTATAATATTTGCGATATAGAAGTTTTTTTTAATGGTTTTTCCTCTCGCCCTCTATATGCGCGAAATGTGGATGCACTGTTAGGTACACCTCTGCCTAACCTTTCGGGGTTTACAGGCGTGATGTTATGTTTATCCTATGTTTATTTACCACTGCAGGCTAATATTATAAAGCTAAAGAGTTTGTTTGGTTGAACGCGCTAATCTCAGGAAGTACTGGTTCGAATTGAAAAATTATTTTAGTGTTGGATAGCCCATTTATCGAGGAAGGCTATAGGCTAAAACCTCACGCTGTGACCAATAGGAGCGGAGCATTAATCAAAAATGTTACGTAGACAAAGTTGCGTGGGTCAGCTAGTCTATTATATTTTAGGTTGTTTTCTTTTTATTTTATTGTCTTGTCGTGTGCGAGCCAAATAAATACTAATTCCTTCCGGAAACTAACATTTCCATCTCTCCAGTTTTCTTCTGCTAAGGATTCAGTGGAGTGAGGGGCTGTTTGCATGATCTTCACACTGCACCATGTAGGTAGGTTAGTATTATCGATATGTTGGATCCATGGATAACTCTGCTAGCGCGATGCAGGGTTTGTATGACGTCAGGTACGATGCCTAGTTCTGTCTACTCGATTCTTGAATGCTCTCGTACAGGGTTTGGTTACTACCATGCTTTGCCAGCTGATTCTTGTGAAGAACCGATACTTTCAACAAGTCTGGCCAGACTTGATCAAAGACAACGAGTTCGAGCAAAAAAAAAAAGCGAAAATCTTAAACAAGAATCCAATTTTACAATCCAGGTCAACAAATCAACAGGTTTTTAACTAATATTAAATGGCGCCGTCTCCGAATTTCTTCGCTTAAGGTCTTTTATACGGCCATACGGCGTACAATCTCCTAGTGAGTGAAAGTCGTTGATAACGATATTTATAGTTAGTTTTTATAACAAATTCTTCAAATTCTTGGTACCGAGTCATCAATATGTATTATAGAATATTATATTTGAACATACGTCCGGGGTTATTAACCGGTCTCTCGAATTGCCAAAGTCTTGCGTATTATTGTTTTCTCTTTTCTCTTCCCGCGTTACGTCTATTTAGAAAAAAACTCCGCTTGAAATGCATTAGTTGGAAATAACCTCTACTAATCGGTACATCTTGAGTCGTCTGCCAAACTGTCATCTTGTAGGCCAACTAATATAAAGGGTGTATATAGACCCTTATCGATGCCAAAAGTCATTTATTCTCCCCGTCATTGCGATCATTTTTTTCATCTAGACCATACCTGAGGACCTTCTAGTTACGGAGTTATTGGAGGTCAAAATGCCAAATTTTTCTCAACTAAAAAAAAAATAAAAAAATAAGGTTATAACTTTACTTTTAATACCTTTACTTTTAATCACCCGTTTACTATTCAATGCATCCACCAGCACAATGTTTTGAGTGCGTTACTCAAAAAAAGTCGTTTGCCAGCAATAATTTTTGCGTAGGGTTGCTTAGTTTGATGTACAGAGTGCTTGGTGAACTGCTTCGTGAAGGGTCCGTTTACACCTTGTATTTATCTCGAAACGAGCTGTATTCATTGCATTTGTCCCGATAAGAGACCAGTTTCGTACACTATTAGGTACTTACTCAAAATTACAATACTATTGAGTTTTCTATATAAAAACCTATTTAGTCTAGACTAGTGCAAAACTTGTCAATCAATGACTATTAAAAAGAAAAACACGAAAAAGAAGAATACGAAAACATCAATGAGTGTAATCATCTTATAGATTGAGGATCGAACAACACTATGGCCAAAGATCTTAATTTCGAAAATGGAACGTAAAAAACGATTAAAAAACATGCAGCCAGTACGAAACATTGAAACGAGTTAGTCCCAAGCACGGACAAAAGTCACCATCCCAAAATATATCATAACAGGTATTAATCCGCAGTAACCTGTTAGCCTAACAAACAAATTCTGATATTTGGGTTTTTGTAGTATGACGTCATTACACGAGCGTATAATTTTTTGCGAATAGTCATGATGGCCTAGTTGTAACCGTCCTCAAATTACGTGGTGTAGGTTGTGGATTTGAATCCAAGTAGGCTCTGTCCCTTGTGTAGTCTATTTATCAACTGCTCCAAAATGGTGAAGGGAAATATCATGAGAATGAGAGAATCGTAATGTCCAAGAACCAAACAGTTAATGTCTTGTGGTTGTTTTATATTATAATCCAAGTACTGTTTATTTTATTTCTTTATTTATGTAATCCTACCTGGAAGGAAATGGAGATGGCCTTTGCAAGGCAGTGGGACATCCAACGCTATAAAAAGAAAAAAATACTTATGCGGTCTTGGTTTCCGTACGTTTTTCTCGGGTGACCACTGAAAAACAGCGCTGTGCTGTGGGCTATAGCACAGCAGCATGGTGAGTCCTGCCTGTCGCAGCCACGACGTGAAAGCTGTCAACTTTTTTTGATCCGTCCTGTTGTAGTCGTAAATATTTGTTATGCGTTGTGTGTTTGTTGTTTTATATATTATTTTTCGTCATTTTGTGTGCCCGTCATGTCCGTGCGATAAAAAAATATTTTTTCTTTCTTTCTTAAAAATATGCGACATTCACGAATCCGCACTGGGTCTGCGAAGATTTATCGGTCTGTGTGATATGCCCCAAAAACTTTATTGACTGATTATACTAAGCTATGCATAATTTTCACTCCATGTAAGATACACCGTCTTGGCGCGTGTAAAAATCTAATAAAAATTTTGATGTAGTCCAAAGATTAATCAATTGTCTTTCTTTGGTGATCTGTGTCACATCCAAGCAAATACTGGCATCATAGTATGCGTTGACACTTCCTTATAAATGAACGAATAAGTAGATGTGAAAATTGATAACAGGTTTATTATTGCAAAGCTAAATATGACGTAGGACGTAGTCGGTCATCGAGGGTCAAATGGTGTCTTTTCTGCACTAGTGGTGTGCAAGAATGATAATACATTTTGGAATCATTCATTTCTATCTGCCTAGCCTTTTACCAACCATCTTCGGGTCGGCATTCAATCTCACTGATTGCAGCTGAATACAAGTCTTCTAAACAAGCTTATGCCCTCACCCGGCCTTATGGCTTCACCCGTGTCGAGTTCGGTAACTGTCGTGCTACAGCTATAAAAAGTATCCTATGTGTTAATCCAGAGTATAAACTATCTGTGTGCCAAATCTCATCCAAATCCGTTCTGTAGTTTTTGAGTGAAAGAAAAACGAACATCAATCCATCCATCCTCACAAATTTTCGTTATTAACATGGAGCGTGCTGCGTGAGACTGAATCTTCATTCACACAGTCCATACAACTTTTCTTTGGTCTTCTACTAATTTTACAGCCATCCAAATTCAGCAGCGGGAACATTACAGGCTTTCTTTCTTTGTCGTGTAGTTAGTGCCTAACCTGGTGTCAGAGTTTTTATGCCACCTATTGGGCCTCTGACTTGGCTTTACATGCCGTCGAGAAATATATCTCAGGCATGCTGGTTTCCTCACGATGCTTTCCTTCACAGAAGCAAGTTTTTATTTTTTATTTGTCATTTATTTTCTCTACACAATTTTGACTTAAAGTTAATGTGTACAAAAAATGTCTCAACTGTATTCCACCTTTGTGAGAGACTGGTGTCTGATGTAGTTTTTTGGCAAAAACCTGTGTTACAGATCACCAGGCCCCTACCACGGCTAGAATTAGCTTTTACAGAGATACCGTTGTAAGAGTACGAGTTAAACAATATGCATAACAAAAATAAAGTAATAATTAAACAATATGCATAACAAAAATAAAGTAATAATTAAACAATATGCATAACAAATATAAAGTAATAATTAAAAAATATGCATAACAAAAATAAAGTAATAATTAAACAATATGCATAACAAAAATAAAAGAAGTAATAACAATAAAAGATCTAAACACCGAAGCAATTAATAATTCTACAATACGCACATGTTTCTGAAAAATCACAGATGCATGTCTTGGGTTCGAACTCGAGACCTGTGACTTAGCAGTCTAGTGGTCACACCACTAAGCTATCACAAACAGGCTGATTATAGTGATTATACCCTCCTATTCATATCAATGATGCTCCGAAGTTAGACCATACTACACCATTAAATCCCATTCATCTATTGTACTTTAACGCAAAATCGCGTGCCATGGTCCTAAATCAGCTTTACCTTCGTGCTCTCTGACAATTTCTACCCGTTTCAACGGCAGTATTTACCTAATTAGTATCTTCATTTACTCATTATTAACCACAGAATCCCACTGCGAAGTTAATGGTACATTACACGAACGACCCTAATTATTTCCAAAATGATAAAATTACGCTGTGGACTATTTCACGTTGATAACGCTGCAGTTTATGGGAAAAGCGAAGCAGGACCTCGTGGCTAAGTAATAACAGCCGCACAGTCGATCTAAAAGGTTAAGCAGCGCTTATCTATGTCGGTCGGAGGATGGGTGACCATCGATTACATACCGCGTTTCCTCCGTGCCTCGGAAAGCACGTTAAGCTGTTGGTCCCGTCTGTCATTTTTCTAGTTCTTTGACAATCGATACAGGTAGCGAAACTCTGGCGACCAGTCTTACCAAGGGGTATCGTATTACCCAGTACTAACTGCATTGTGGAGGTCAGTTAGGTAGTCGCTCCATGTAAAATACTGGTATTTAGCTGTATCCGGTTAGACTGGAAGACCCCAAACCACCAACTGAGCACAAATTCTGTTTGCATCCGGACTGTTACTGAGAAATTCCTGGAGGAAAACCGTTATTAGGAATCAGTTGCCAAGCAGTGATAGCCTAGTGGTGTGCCCGTCGGACTGACAAGTCATAGGTCTCAAGTTCGAACCCAAGACACGCACCTCTGATTTTTCGGATTCATGTGCGTATTGTATAATTATCACATGCTTCGGTGAAGGAAAACATCGTGAGGAAATCAGCATACCTGAGAGATGTTTCTCCACGGCATGTAAAGCCAAGTCAGAGGCCCATGGGCGGCATAAAAACTGCCACCAGGTTAGGCACTAACCACACGATAAAGAAGAAGAAGAAAGAGTTGCCAATGTTGAAATCCAAAATAACGAACCTCGCGGCCTCCATTCAGAAGCAACTTAACCTCAATAATTATCGCCACATTGTTAATCAACACTGCATAACCAGTATGAATGAATTGTTTTCGTGTTGAAACGTCTTTTCTTCGACGAGCCGTCGTAATTATGTTCCCATTCATTAATATCAGGTTGTGCAGCATTTCCAGTCCGTATTGGATGTGTCAGGTTGTGTGCAGCATTCCTGGGTTTCTCGGTTTATTTTTAGCTTTGAAAATTATGGGCCGATTGAAACGAGATGGGACTAAAATAGTTTGAACTTAGTACGAGTGGATAAGGTACGGGCTAAGCAGGTGCTTGCATTAGCCAGTGAGCGGACATACTTATAGTCCGACATTCATTTTATAGACTACTGGTTGTGCCTGTCATCCGTGGCAATGTCTTTTTTTGCAGACACCTTCCCTGGCGTATGTAGAACAACTGTGCAAAATTTCATCAAAATCGGTTCTGTAGTTTAGGAGCCTATGGGGTACAAATAGACGAACAGATATTGATTTTTTGACTAGCTTTTGCCCATGGCTTTGGTCACGTTATGGTCGTTCTGTTTTTTTTTTTTAATATAACCATGTCTTTTGGGTACAATGTAGTTTACTTTAATGTATAAGTGTAAGAATATTCGGGATTGGATACTAATCCAATCCCGAATGTTCTAGTTCCAAAACTTTAATGGTCACAGATAAAAAACAAAAGTGTGGTTCTTTATTTTTAAAATTTTGAAGTCATGTTGCAATCTAATTAATATTTTTTGTGTCTTTTTATGAAATTGTAATCGGCGTAGTTAAACTTTACGAATCTGTATTTTTTAGTAGGTAGGTAGTCATTAAAAATGGCTGTTTATTTTTGAGGGGTTTTTACCTCAACGTAAAAACCCCTAAAAAATAAACGACTATTTATGCAAGACTTATTTTGATTTGTCTGTTATTGTTGTGTTTGTTGTAGAAAAATTAAAATGTGGTAAGTTCTCTGTTTATTAAGTGATTCTTATTATTTTTGCAAGTTTTAATTAAATTAGCACACATCTCGATGTTGAAGAAATTACTCTTCTAAAATGTCGATCGATATGATGTAAAACTTGCGTTCGACTGCCTCGTTGGTCTAGGTTCGATTCCCCGGTCGGGCAAAGTGTTATAGTGTTTTCCATCAGAAATTCTCAGTAGCAGCCACGGAGTCTGGATTTGTGCCCGGTTGATGGCTATAAACTCGCCCCCTATTACATGGGACTTAAACATAACTGGCGAAATGTGGGTGTATTAGGTACACCTCTGCCTAACCGTGATGTTATGTTCTATGTTGTTTGTACTGTACTTAAATTCGAAATAAGGATCAGTTTTATAGAACATGATTTCAACACTATTTTCACTATTCTATTCTCATTTCAACCTTTTGGAGATCCCTATCCTTATTTTCTTTCTCAGGGTGCAAGGCGTTAATTATTAACTTTAATAAAATTCATCAAAATTGTTTCAACTGTTTCCGAGGAAACCGCAACAAACAGGTAGGCATTTTCTTAATCCTCATCATCTGCCTAGCCTTTTCCCAACTACGTTGGGCTTCCAGTCCAACCGGATGCAGCTGAATACCAGTATTAAACATGGTGCGACTGCCTATCTAACCTCCAGTTCAGTTAGTACCGGGTAATACGATACGGGATACCCCTTGGTAAGACTGGTTGTTAGACTTTCTTAATAATAACTTAGTAATCTTACTATCTTATCTTATTTTATATTACTACTAGTAGAAATGCGAAAGTTTGTGGGATGTATGTTCAATAGTCCTTCACGAAAAACTACTGATCGGATTTGGATGGAATTTGGCACACAGATAGTTTATAACACGTAAGATATTTTTATCCCGGTATTACGATTCCGTGGGACAATTACCCAATACCACGCGGACATTTTTTTTATTATTAGCCATTTCTGTCCCACAGCTGGACAAAGGCCTACCCCATTCCTGTCCAACTCTCCCGATTTGCCACATAAGCTAGTTATATAAAAGTTGAAAATTTTCTTTAGATTTGTCTTTTGTGGGATTAAAAAATTAGATTGAATTCCGATTTTCGTAACCAGTCCTATGACTGTTTCATTGATATATAATATAATCATCGGAGGTCGGAATTAGGCAGAGTTATTTATGTATTTATACTGATTTCATACAGCGAAAGAATAAAATGGATATGCCTAAAATCCCGAGATTAATTTTAAAGAGCAGATAAATCCCGTGATTTATTAAATAAAAAAGTTAGTCTTATCTTATCTATCTCTGAGGTTTTTATTATTATTTATTTGTAATATTGCTGGCCACACGGGATTGTATTATAAATCCCGGGAAATCCCAGGAAGATCTATATTAATATCAACATTTCGATGAAAGTACATAAATAACTCTACCTAATTCCGACCTCTGATAAATCATTAAAAAGCACCTATGTGCTTGGTAATAAAAATTAGCACTGAGTATAGTAAGTATTATTTTTTGTCATACAACCTCAACAACAATGTTCTTACTTAGCGCGTTATCTACGTAGGCATCAGCATTGAACTTGAACTGTAGCCAAGCTATGTACATATGTATTGTAGATATGTACATATGTATCTATTTCTAGGCTGCCCTACATTTCCTGTGTAGTGCTGATGTGTTTGGATTATCAGATGCGAGAATAATCTATCTAGGTACATTCGTGGATGCCTATAATTGGGTCAAAGCAGGATCTGGTATTGAAAGTGACAGATCAGCTCGCCTCTTTCTAGATGTTAGGGTAAAATGGGATTGGCTGATCACGGCAGCTGCATGCACGATGAGCGCTGGGCAAAATTCTTCACACGATGAATGCCGGAAGACGAACGGCGCGCAGACCGACACAGCATTATCATTTTTAATTTAACTTGTATAGTCTACTGCTACTGTATCAAAGGTCTCTCCCAATGCTTTCCACTCTTTAAAAAAATAAAAAAAACACACACTCAACACTCTCTTTCTTACATACAATTTTCTCCTGCCAATTTCCCAAAAATGTTTTACGTCATCACGCCAGCGTTTTTTATGCCGGCGACGATGCCCATATTCTGGTTTCTATTTTATTTGTCGATACTTGCAGAACGAAACGCAGACATCTTGATTCTTGTTTCTGACTAAGATTAAGTTAATTAATTCTAGTGTGACTCACACACACAACTAGCAATTGCCTTGATCTCTCATCTCCAGGAATAACAAATAAAAAACTTATAAATAAATAACCAATTGCGCCGGCGTCGTGGTTGGAAACATACCTATCATAAATATGTTGATTTTTTAACAAAACTGGATAAGTACAGTGTTATGTAATTATGGATTTAATGTTATGTATATAAATGCGACCACATACGAGTACATGTCAGGCACAGAAGGAAAAGTGCATAAGCTCTGTTCCTTACATAAGCGCCCGATATTTTTCAAACTTGATTTATAATACTGTTTCAAGTGAGTACCCACATTCTATGGATAAAAATGCCAATATTTCTGTACCATCTGTTAGGTACCTATGAATACATTAGACTTCGACGCACCACAGTAAACAACCCGCGATTGCTTACATTTTAGTTTAATTAAATAATTAAAGCCAATTCAGCAATGAAACTGTAAACTACAAAAGAGTTGTCAGTGCCAATATTCCAACGCAATTAATTATATGAAACTGATAGCTCTTGCATAATAAGATTCGCTGATCGCGTTCAGCAGTTTTGGTGGCATTCGTCCTAAGTTATGTAATTTTGACGGGGTTATCATTTCTTCAATTTATTATAATAAACATGAGGTCCTGGATTGGATCCCCAGGTCGGGCAACGTGTTATTAAGTTTTTCTATTAGGAGTAGTTCTCAGTAGCAGCCAAGGAGTCTGGATTTGCGCTCGGTTGATGGCAATAGGCTCGCCCCCTTTTAAATGGGACTTAAACATAACTGGCGAAATGTATGTAGGTGTACTAGTAGGTACACCTCCGCCTAACCCTTCGGATATGTGATGTGTCTATTTAAGATTGTACTGAAACTTCTATAATTTTCTAGTTGGTGTCAGAGTGCAACCTTGCGTGACCTTCTGTAATGAAACTGATTTGAATTCTCGCTCTATGAATGACAAAAATAAACAAGCGATTCTTGGTTTTTTTTTATATCTGCTTGAACATGTTTGTTTTTTAGCTAGCCCGTACTGCCCCACTCCTAGGCAAAGTCTCCCCCCATTCCTTCTTTCCATTTGGTTGGTACTTGGTTTAAGTTCATTATTAAACGACTTCAAAAGAAGGAGGAGGTTCTCAATTCGGTTATATATATTTTTTTATTTTGTGTTTGTTACACATATCTTCGTCATTTATGAACCGATTTGAAAAAAATCTTCTTTAATCTGAAAGGATTGACTTCCCTATTGGGCCCATAAAGATTATATCAAAATCGGTTTAGTAGTTTGGTTTTTAATTCATAATATCTGGTAACAATCTGTTATCCAAGTAAAAGAAATTGCGAAATTGATACTTGACAAGGCTTTGTGTGTGATACGATAACTATAAAGTGTATAATAAAAAACTTTTTTGCAAAAAAAATAACCGAATTCCAAAAAAAGTCGGTGGCAAAAAAGTCAATGAAACAGACAATAGTCACTGACTTCCGAAAGGAAAGATATTTTAATTTTTTTTGTGTTTTTTTTTGGAAGTCGGTAATTTTTTTGTTTATTGAATTACATTATTATTAAAACTATTTTGTATTAATTTTTCAACCTAGAAGTGTAGATATTATAGTTTTGAATTGATAACCTACAATTAATTTAAATGCTATCTCCAAGATGTTTGCTCTTATAATTCGTAGGTTAGTGACCATACTTAGCTAGTGACCCGCCCCGGCATCGCACGGGTAGTAGAGCATATTAGGTGGCTTGACTTTTTCCAACACCTCCAACAATAATCATCATATTTCAACCAGTTTTTACAAAATATTGTCAAATTATATACTTAAAACCTTCCTAGTGAATCACTCTAGCTATTAGTGAAAACTACATGAAAATCGGTTCGGTAGTTTTTGATTTTATCGCGAACAGACAGACAGACAAACGGGGTGGAGGACTTTGTTTTATACTATGTAGTGATGTGGCCACTGTCGCAGCAAGCTAATTTGCTTATGACGTCATAGTAGGTAGTAAAAAAATGGCACGCTTGCTTTTCATACGGATCGTGATACTTCATCTAAGTGTATCTATATCTGCGCTAGGTACCCTTCATAAGTTAACCTCCCCTAACTAAAATTTTCCCATTGTCCACAGTAACAATACCGCTGCTAAGCTTCGGCATGGTACAAGGATGGCTGTCCCCCATGATATCAGTCCTTCAGTCCGAAGACGGGCCTTCGCCGAACCCCTACACCAGCTCCGACATATCATGGATGGCCTCCGTTACTTACATCACGGCCATCATCTTCGGCGCGCCTATGGGTTGGCTCACTGATCGGTATGGCAGGAAACTCATGACGCTGGTTACTACGTTGTCGCTTATTGTGAGTATTTAACTGTTTTTCTTTTATTTTTTTAACCGACTTCAAAAAAAGGAGGAGGTTCTCAATTCGGTTGTATTTTTTTTGTGTTTGTTACCTCATGTCTTCATCATTTATGAACCGATTTGAAAAATTCTTTTTTTATCTGAATGAATCTGCTTCCCGATTGGTCCCATAGAAATTTCATCAAAATCGATTCAGCAGTTTGGTTTTTAAATCAAAATAGCTGGAAAAAATTTGTCATCCAAGTAAAGAAATTGCGAAATTGATACATGACAAGGATTTGTGTGTGATGCGATAACTAAAAAGGGTAAAATAAAAACAAAGTCGGTTATTTTTTTTGCAAAAACGTTTTTTTTAAGCTTAAGGTCTGCTAACCAGTCATCGTTATCATCAATTACAGCCAGAGATCTTTTTTCATTCATCTTCTTTGTGGCCCAGCATTCAAACAGTACGATAGGTCTAATCAAGAAATTGTGTATAACATCTCCTTTAACGTGAGGGGTGAATTCGTAGGACACAAGTTTTTTCAAACAGGATAATCACCCTTCACACAGTCCATCCATCGTTTCTTTGGAAGTCCAGATAAACAATTGATGGATGTAGAGGAAGTCTTCTACTCCAATACCATCCACATACATTTTACTCAAAACTTTCCTCACCACATTTTCGTCTTTCGTCCGATCACATGCCCATACCACGACAACCGATTACCAAACAACTCTTCAGACACCGGTGCCACTTTCGGACTTCCTCTTATATACTCATTTTCCGCGTAGACATGAGCATTTTGACAAAGACAAAGACATTTATTCGTAGGATACGGTAGGCACAAAGTTGTTATAGAAAATATTATGTTCAGGACATATCCGCTGCTAGACGCGGCATACGAATATTTACACTGGTTACATTAAAATATTAACACTTTTTAATTTTACATAAACCTAAATCATAGAAAGAAAAAGAAATAAAGAAAGATAAAACGTTTATTGGCACACGCCACAAGTACACAATACAAAATATAAAAAAAGCAAATATAAATAAAATTTAAAACTAACCAAGAAATATTGTGTGACTCACGACTGCGCCAAATAGGCCCATAGCTAACTTATACACTCTAATAAACAAAACATAAATGTACAAAATCTATAATATAATATAAGACACAAAATTAATATCTTAAACCTAGGTATACCATATTTTATCATCGGTATCCCAATTATTTTGACCGAAACTTGAATTGTAATAACACAGCAAATGAACTTCTAAACTCCTAATCACATGACCAACCTTACCCACGGTTCGCACTTCGCACACGACCAATTAACCACATCCAATCAAATCAGCTTACACAAAAATTCGAGCACATGACAGACCGTAACTAGCGCACCTTGACAAATTACTAATTACTAGATTATAAAACTTCTTCGTTATCAGTGACAGCAGTTCCATTAAATTCAGAATGCATTTGATAAGAGGCAATAACATTAATGAAATAAAATTATACGGTTCTCGATTAAAAGTCGAGTTTGCACGGAAACCTGTTAATTTCTGAACGGTAAAACTAATCCGGCCATTAAATGCATCCGAGGCTTTGAATTGGAATCAAGTTGAAGGCAATTGAACGAGATAAACTGGTGGGGTAATTGCGTAACGCACTTCAATGGCAATGCCATTCATTTTTACAGTTCAACAACATTAATTGCGTTGTTAACGTTATCACACGAATATTTAATCATATATCCAAATAATTGGGAATTCCCTTCAAAATCCTTCGGAACATGACTGAAAGTATGTTACGCAATAGGGTGTCCGATTACTGAAGTTAGGGCTCGAGATGATTCGTAAACCTTCCATAAGTAAAGCAAATGATATGGTAGGTAACATACAATCCACCCAAATCTCACTCGAACTATATCTTGCTCACACACACCACTAAAGATAGGCCTGACAAGAGACAGCGCCATGCACAATCACACATTCCTAAATTGAATTGAAACAAAACTCTGGTAAAGTCATCATGACCAACATTGGCGACCATATTTGCAGGCTTATTCGGCTCTTAATGGCATATGGTTTGTGGAGGTCAGATAGGCAGTCGCTCCATGAAAAATACTGGTACTCAGCTGCATCCGGTAAATCTGGAAACCGAGCCCAAAAAAGTTGGGAAAAGGCAGGAGTGTGATGATTTGCAGGCTTATCCTGAGAGCCTAAATGATAAATGATGTTTATTTTGCAAATAGGTTTTTACAAACACTTTTACACGTTTTCTTTTTAACCGACTTCAAAAAAAGGAGGAGGTTCTCAATTCGGTTGTATGTTTTTTTTTTTTTTTTTGTGTTTGTTACCTCATATCTCCGTCATTTATGAACCGATTTAAAAAATTCTTCTTTTATCTGAATGGATCTACTTCCCGATTGGTCCCATAGAAATTTCATCAAAATCGGTTCAGCAGTTTCGTTTTGAAATCAAAATAGCTGGAAAAAATGTCATCCAAGTAAAAGAAATTGCGAAATTGATACTTGACAAGGATTTGTGTGTGATACGATAACTAAGAAGGGTAAAATAAAAACTTTTTTCATGGCAAAAAAGTCAATGAAACAAACAATAGTCACCGACTTCCGAAAGTAAAGTTATTTTTCACTTTTTTTAGTGTTGTATTTTGGAAGTCGGTTTTTTTTTGCAAAAAAGTTTTTTAAAACTAGATGAGGCCGGTGTTTCGTATCTGACTCCTAGAAAAGTGACATTCAACACAAACGTAATGGAGAAGTCAAAAAGACAAGCTACCACAAAGCTTGTACCTACCTATCCGGATGATATAAAGGGTGTAAATAGACACTCAACGAAGCCGAAAAGCACACTTTCCCCGTCCGTCATTGCGATCTTTTGTTTTTTTTTCTGGAGGTCGAAGTTCCAACTTTTTCACATTTTTTTTTTAAATACTAGTTTTTAAGGTTATAATAAGTTTACTTTAAATACCTCCATGATCCGTTTACTGTTCAATTCATCGATCAACACAATGTTTTGAGTTTGTTAAATTGAGTTTTACTGTAAAACGTGATTATTCACCCCAAAAAAGGTCAGTTTCCAAGCAATAATGTTTACGTAGGGTTACTTAGTTTGATGTACAGAATGCTTGGTTGACGGCTTCGTGAAGGGTCCGTTTACACCTTCAAATCTTGCGACAGTCAGTATTTGTGGGAACACTACCTGCAAACTAGGGTTCCCTGCCTGGCGAGAACCCTACAAAAAATATCATAAATATGGAAGTACCTCGTACGTATAACTTAAAAAGTAATAAAAGTTAATACCTACGTATTTTGCGCATTAAATAAATACATTTTAATAATAATAGTTTGGTTTTTCCACACACGTCGGTAAGACGGCAAGAAGTCTAGAACAAATTAAAACAATTACGCTCAAGTAACTATGATTTGAAAATTCTAGACACAGGTTCTATTAAATGTAGAAAGTGTATTTATTTGCCATCCTTTTTAGATTCAGCTTAATAAAAAATAGTCGCGAGAAGGTTTTCGTGAGTATAGAATAGAATAATATTCATTTCTGAGTATATGGTACAAATATCTTAATATTAAACAGTTTCACATACACTACCGTTGCCGGTGTATAAATATTAAACTTAACTTACAAAGTGGCCAAGTTCTAGGCCGCAACAATATAATTAATTATAGTACAAGTTAGCTAAGAAGATATTAATATAATTATTATATTAATGCATAACTTACATTATAAACCACAAGATCTTAAATCATTAACAATCAGTGCTTTTCAAGATTGTTTAGACACACAGGTTTCTTACAAAACATTGTAAAAAATGTTTACTTTATTTTTGTTTTAACCAACAACGACAAAGCCAAAAGGAAGGTTGGGTTGTGGTTTTACAAATAATTCTGATTTTTTTTGCCAAAATTGGAAGAAAAGTGTCAAATTTTCCGTATTTAACCCAAAAATACAAAAGGTTGGCAACACTGACATTGACCTCAGTCTCGTTATCTTCATCTGTGTGTAACATAATCTCCCATTATTCACGGATATGGTCACAGTAGTACGATTTCAGTTTTTCTCCGCCGACCAATTAGTTATTGTAATTACCTACTCATCTAAGTAAATAGCTACCTAATCTTTGTGTTAAAAATTCTTAGGTACGTGAGGCGTTTTTTTTTTGTTTTTTGTCAATTTTTTTTTGCCTGTAATGCTCCAAATATCGGGTCAAAGATACTTCTTATAAAAAGAGTGAGTCGTCGCAAACGTGACTACTGATCAAGAGGTTCTGGGTTCGATTCCCAGGTCGGGCAAAGTGACATAAGGACGGACAGAAAGACGTCAGTCTGTCTGCCAGTCCGAATGTCACTTTGCCTGGACAGGGCGAATCTACTTAATAAGGGTTCTGTTTTTGGCATTTGGTAACGGAACTCTTAAAAACGGCAATTTAATTATGACCAGTAAGATTATAAATACTTACCTAAGACTTCACATTATAAGGCAAATCTTAATCCCTTTGGGATCCTTTAATCACGTGACGTTTTTAGGCCTCTTTGAAACCCTACCCCTCCTCGCAGCATCACGTGTATTTTCATTATTGAAAACCCCAGATAGTTTTTAACATGATTTACAAAAAAAAACGGTTTTTATCGACAAAAAATCACTTAATCGGGTTTTTTGCGTCGTCGCGCAATTCGATTTAAACCATTTATTGGTAAAAAAAAAACATTTTACCCGTCTCATATTATTATTTTTTGTCGCACGAAAAAATACACGTGACTGTCACATTAACCCATTCCTTCTTCTCGTGATTAAGGGGATTTCTCATCACTCATTGTTAAGCGAGAGAATCAGTAAATGCCAGTGCCTGAACACTTCACTTTATTGGAGAAATCTCGTTTATCCCCTAGTAATCAGACTGATCTCATCGCTCATTCTTTATTGGAGAATCAGTGGATGACAATAACTAATACTTCATGCTATTGGGCAAATCTTGTTACACCCGTATCAGTTTCATCTTTCTTTATCGTGTAGTTAATGCCTAAACTGGTGTCGAGAGTTTTTATGCCGCCCATGGGCCTCTGACTTGGCTTAACATGCCGTCGAGAAATATCTCTCAGGCATGCTGGTTTCCTCACGATGTTTTCCTTCAAGTGATGATTGAACAACACGCACATGATTCCGAAAAATCGGATCTTGGGTTGGAACTCGAGACCTATGACTTGGCAGTCCAACGCTCACACCACTACGCTATCACTGCTTATTATCTCATCACTCATACCTTAGCTGGGTTAATCAGTGGATGTCAAAACATAAGTCTTCACTAATGTGTGATAAGGGGGAATGATAAGAGGGTTTTGGAGATTGTCCAACTGTTTGGACAAATCTCCAAAATCCCCTATCAATCTCATCACTCATTCTTTAGTGGGAGAATCAGTGATTTATATTGTGCTTCGTGTATCAATATATGTATGTTGTACCTGATATGGCATCAAGCATGTAATCTTCGAAGGTTTAGGCAGAAGTGTACACCCATATTTCGCCCATAATGTTTAAGTTCCATGTAGGGGGCTAGCCTATTTCCATCAACCGGGCAGAAATCTAGAACCCGCGGCTGCTACTGAGAAAATCATGATGGAAAAACCAAATAACACTTTTCCCGACCTGGGAATCGAACCCAGAACCCAACCTACATCTACATTTATTAACTGACTGAGGACTTAACTAAGGATATTTCGCAGCTTTTCGTGTGTCTATAGAATACTAGTTTACAAAATTTCGCAACAAAGTAACCGCATATACTTTTTGATTAATTAGGCATTACTGATTACTAATATAATAATCAAATATCGCCACCGTCGCACATCGCACACGGCAATTAAAAAAAAAAACATTGTTTATGGTCAAGTTACATACAATGCAGTATTTTATTATTTTGTTTTTGAGGGTACATAGGAAATTAAATGTTTGTAGTCATTTATTAAGTTTTATTGGTTGATCTAACCTAAAGTAAAAAAACTAAAAAATAAATCTTTAGATTTTTTTTTAAATAAATATATTTTTTTTGTAAATTTAGTCGTAATATCAATTAATTTTTTCCAATAAACAACAAGACGTACGTAGATATTTGAGAAATAAAAAACTAACAATAACTAAAATCCTGACGTGATGACGAAATTCTGTTTTCAGATTTAGCAGTAATGTTTTACCCAGGATACAATATTTTCGTTTCTGTTGCGAACCAAAACTGTTTTTTTGTAAAGTAAAATGTAATTTTCAGCTACACATAGGTACCTAAACATAAAAATATCCTAATAATAAGCAAGCAATACAAATCTTTTATTTATCCCATAAGTTCTACCCACTCAGCTATCTCATTAGTGTTATCAACAATACCTGTTTTATTGCTCACAATTTGAATAACAATATCAATTACGTGAAAAACACAAAGTTTACTAATAATGACGGCGTTAAGTCAGGTTTATGTTTATCTCTTATGTTTTTCTCTTATGTTTACTTCCACACCTATCCGGATGATATTAAAGGGTGTAAACAGAAGAAGACATTTGGTCTCCCCGTGATTGTATATTTTGTTTTGTTCTGGAACATACCTAAGTACCTAGCTTCGGAGATATTCGAGGTCAAGGTTACAACATATTCACAAGTTTAAAAAAAAATACAATATTTTAACGTTATAAACTTTTCTTTAAATACTAACACGACTCCTCTTATATTTAATGCATCCATCAGCACCAGCAGGCATTTAATAGTACGGGGACATGGAGGTATTTAAAGTGAAGTTATAACGTTAAAAACTTGTATTAAAAAAAAAACTTGCATTAAAAAAAAACTTGTATTAAAAAAAAACTTGTATTAAAAAAAAAACTTGTATTAAAATAAAAACTTGTATTAAAAAAAAAAGTTGTAACTTTGACTCCCAATATCGCCTTAACTGGAAGGTTCCCAAATATGCTCTAGAACAGGGGTGGCGAACCCTTATGGTTCAACGTGCCATTTTTTTTAAAGAAATTTTTAATGAGGCCATAGATGTGCCGTCAAATAATTGTAACTCATTGATTATTGGCAAATTAACGACTCAAAAGTCTTTATTTACTACCAAAAAATACAATTTGCACTGTATACTAATACATGCTTCAATTATACGTGTAACTAAAATTTAAAGTAACAATAGTGTGACTTCTGTGTTGCAGATTAGATGACAAATATTATCTTAAATTAGGGTTGTAAGAGGTTACTTTTAGTAGAACGCATGCTGGTGTCATCTACCAAACGGTTCCTAAGCAAATCTTATAACGTTAATCCTATCTGAAAATAACGACTCTTGGGCCATAGGTAGATTGTCAGCACAAACTGACGGGGTCCATTAGGACCGATGCCTGCCAGGGTTGCCGATTTGTTAGAAAGATTTACCGTGACCCTTGGCACCTTGGCATAGGCAAGTGAAGGAACACGGGTGGGTTTTAGTCAGTAAGAGTCTGACACGCCCTCCCGCTCCACCCAGAGCGGGAGAGGTCATTTGATGATTTCCCACCCAAAAAAAAAAGGCCATGGGTAGATTAAAATCAAGTTAAAATCGTCGGCGTGCCCAAAGTATTGTCAAGAATAAAACAAATATGGGAATGGCCCTTCCATTAACAACAGAAGAACATGTTGTTCCTTTCGGCTTCGGGGTACATTTACACCCATTAGGTGGGTAGGGTTAGTGTAGAACTGGAGATGGTGAATATTGCTTCATCAAGTGAGTCTTATAAAGTGATTTAATAATACCAGGTTTGACTTTAAACTGCCAACTATCTGAGCCCGAGGCAGATAGAAACACACTTGGACTCAATCAAAAAAATTCTGATCATAAAAAAGCCGTTTCTTCTAACCTACGCCAGGTTGTTCGATCTTAATAAAATGGGGCCTTTTTAGGTTTAACTTCTTTAAGATTTCGGTTATCGCGAAACTAACAGTTGTTGTTCAATGTGGTATACAATAAAGTATATTCTATTCCATTCTAACGCACTTACAATGACTATTATTATTATTTACGTTGTCGAACATATCAATTTTTCAAAACATAGGATTTACTTTTAACCGACTTCAAAAAAAGGAGGAGCTTCTCAATTCGGTTGTATTTTTTTGTGTTTGTTACCTCATATTTTCGTGATTTTTAAACCGATTTGAAAAAATCTTCTTTTATCTGAAAGGATCTACTTCCCGATTGGTCCCATAGAAATTTCATCAGAATCGGTTCAGCAATTTGGTTTTTTAATCAAAATAGCTGGAAAAAATATGTCAACCAAGTAAAAGAAATTGCGAAATTGATACTTGACAAGGATTTGTGTGTGATACGATAACTAAACAGGGTAAAATAAAAATAACATGTTTTCAAAAAAATAACCGACTTCCAAAAAAACACTAAAAAAGTGGAAAATAACTTTACTTTCGGAAGTCAGTGGCAAAAAAGTCAATGCAACAAATAATAGTCACCGACTTCCGAAAGTAAAGTTATTTTCCACTTTTTTAGTGTTTTTTTTTTTTGTTAACATACTTTGGCTTGTGATTTAAAGTGAGTTATACAAGATGGAAGGGACACCACACCGACAGGTTTGAGACCGGTTGATGGCAATAGGCTCGCGCCCTATGACATAGGACTTACATAACTGGCGAAAGGTGGTACAGCCACCTTTCAGGTACACTTTTGCCGAACCCTTTGGCGATAATAGACATGATGTTACGTAATATCATTATCCGTCACACTGCAAGATAAAAAAGCTATTGAATTGTATCACGGGCTGGTGTCCGCAACTCCACGTCCAAAGCGCATATTTTGCATACGGATAATAAAAGCTATTTATATACAAAGGAAATGCTTATAATTTGACAGCATTGACATAAAATTAGACCCTTTGTCAAAAGCCACACAATCACATATCAGGAATGCCGCGAAGGTTAGATTAAACGTACAACTAGAAGTAAAACACACAGTAAATATGCGTCTAAAAATGCGGGTGAACATGGTACAATCACTACATCACTACATAGTACCTATAAAACAAAGTCGCTTCCCGCTGTCTGTCTGTCCCTATGTATGTTTAGATCTTTAAAACTACTCAACGGATTTTGATGCGGTTTTTTTTAATAGAGTGATTCAAGAGGAATGCATACTATAGTAGAGAAAACATTAGTATCTACATTGCACCCGTGGGAAGCCGGAGCGGGTCGCTAGTCGTAAATATAGAAATACGTAGTAAATACGTACAATCAGGTATTACATGGGATTCTAAAATTAGCTTGTTTTCTCTTGAACTCGATACTTGAACTGCAATGACATGCATTGGATGAAGTTGAATGCCAACTTCATATGCAACTGCAATTTGTTTAAGTATTAAGTATAGCCTTGATTAAATTGAAAATTACGGATTACAGCCCGTTCACACAACGACGTATTGTTTTTTTGACGTATCGTCTTTTTTCATGGCCCGTCAATTTTTTTGACGGCGGCCATGCTTTTTAAATGTCCGTGTTCACACGCATCACGAATCGTGAAAACTTACGGACACGTCTTAAATCAAGTAACGTCTTTTAAAAATCAGGTACGTCAAAAAACATCAAAAAATCACGGAACTAATGTGAACACCAATTCGTTTTTTTTTGCCGGATCGTGATAAAACACGATTCCGTATGCAATGTGAACGTCCATCCGTCATGACCTAAACAGTTGTAACCTAAATGGAAGAAGTCACTTGCTCCTGAAATACGGATATTCCAACCTAGCTCTGGACCCAGGGTCTGACGTTTGTCTGTAGCCAGTTTTTATGACAATAAAGAAATTTATTTTATTTTAAATTATTATAATATAACTTATCTTGTTTTATGACGGATCTTCAATGATGCAAGCCGTGTGAACGGGCTGTTAGCTATTGAAAGTAGGATCGGCAATGTTTTTGTTTGATTTTTTTTTGTTTATGTAAGTACTGAAAATAAAAGAATTGAAGCACCTATTGCTTTTTTTGCACTCACATAATTAGGTACCATTCTGAAATCAACTTTATTTACAACCTGCCAAAGTAGAAATAACATCAATCGGAAACTACGAGTAGTTCCGAATAGAATTTAAAATGAAAACTTTGAACTAATTACGTCACAGAAATCGTGATACGCGTGATATCACTGAAATCATGGGCTTGTATCACGTCATGACCACCTATGATCACCTTTTTTCACTTAATGAGGTGCTAAACAAATATACCTAACATTATGTCTAAATTTGTAGGCGATGAATAGCTGAAATGTACTAATTTAATCTGATTTGGTATTCACTACATTTTGGTCAATAGCATTATCATCAAGCTAGCTTAACGCCCCTGCTTCACGCGGAATTTATACATAACTTGATGTACTATAAATGCGAAAGTTGGTGAAGATGGATGGCTGGATAGATGCATGGATGGATGTTTGTTACTTTTTTTATTTTGATGAAATTTGGCACACATTTTTGAGACTGGATTAACAAAGGACACTTTTTATCTCGGTAGTACGATACCATGGACAATTCCCTAACATCACGCGGGTGAAACTGCGGGCATAAGCTAGTCACTTGTAATTTTAACAATAAGGTACGCAATACCTACTTTCCGGAATGCGTCATAATTATTCTGAATTACGGTGAAAACCGCTTCAAAGTTTGTTGAGTCGTTTAGAAGGAAAACGTGGTCATACATACAAACACTCAAACTTCAATTTATGCCTAATATTTATAGATTACATCAACTTTGCAGAACGATTCTACATAATGTTGATAATAAGTAATGATGTAAGCTTCTAATTTGCACCAGGTTTTCCCAGTCTATTCTTGTTTGGACTAAGCTGATGAACTTAGTTCCCGTGCACGCCCTCGAGCGATGCAACTTGCGATTTGTTTCAAGAGACAAGCGCGCGCGTCTTGTTTCCTAACTTACTTCGCCTGTGTACCGTTTTGCTGCAAGTGGCTTTGCTGTCTTGCATATTCTAAACAACTTCTTACCTTGTTTTTTTTTTTTTTTTTTTTAAAAAAAACGCTTTCATTAGCTTCACCTTTAACTATGTAAAAAAATCTTAGAAGTTAAAGACCCACTTCCCAGTATCCGATTGAGGTGAAATTTTGCATACAGTATGTTTAGTTTGGTTGACAATGCACGGTCAGCTAAGTGACGTCATTCTAAATGCAATATGGCGGACACCCAAAGATGGCGAACTAGTTATTTTTATGCAGTCCCATCATATGGGTTTCAAATAAAAAGGTTTGCTGACAAAAAAAAGAAGAGAAACAAAATGGCGTCACTCCAAAACGTGTTTCTAGTTTTTTTTAGACCAAACCCGTACCAGTTACGAGTGAACCCGACAAGTCCCTATTAAAAATAATCTGATAAGTTTTTTTTTTAATTCACCTTGACATATCCTATTGTTATGTAAATGACTCAAAACAGTACCTACCTGACCTGAATCTCCAACGTTTTCCTCAACCAACTTCATTTGGTATGTCACATTCATTTTATTTTTGCTGAACGTACGACTATCAAAATGAAACATTCCCAGAAACTTGATTTAGGAATACGTTCTATTTTGTTTGAGTGCAATTTTTACGGAAACTCTGAGGCGTGGAAGTCTGAGAACTAGTCACCATAGGGCATAGTTCGTGTTTTCAATAACTGGGTTGTGGAAGTCAAGCTAGAAGAAGGCAGTCACGCCAGGTAAAAAACTGGTATTCCGTAGCGTCCGGTTAGATTGGAAACCGACCCCAAAATTGTAGAGAAAAGGCTAGGCAGATGATGACGTAAGACACTTTTTACAAAGGTTAACATACATTAAAACTACATAAAACAAAACTCTTTAATGTCTGGTTTTATAGTTAGAAGTAAAATAAAACATAAACATCATGGTGCGAAATCATGAATTACCATACATTGTAAGCGAATGAGTCTGAAATAATAGCAATACATAAAAATACCCAAAGGATTTCCCTGTAAAATATCACCGCCTTTGCTTAACCTCGCATGAAATTAAGAGCATACAGTCTTTTTTCATACCTATTTAAAAAAAGTCATAGCTAACACTATCAAAGGCCTTTGATAGATCTAAACGCGGAAAGGTGCAATGATCGTTTTCTTTACTAAAATCTTCTTGTTTACAAATAGATAATGGGTGGCATCCATTCAGGTCTCTTCAAGCGTAAAGTGAGGTGCAGAAAAAAAGTGAGGAGTATTGAACTCAGTAGTTTCCTTCCTTCCTACGATTTGTAGTATTGTCTGTTTTCTTCTGTTTCCTTTATTTTGTCTTTGTTCTCTTGGGTGCCTGTTCCGTAGTTATTGTGTATGCTTTTTTTAAGCCTGGCTGGTCATTTGCTTTCAGTTTTCTTTAACTGTTTTCTTCTCTACAACGTGTTTTGTTCTATAGGTTTTGATGAAAGTAATTTATCGTCATTGATAATAATAATTTTATAACGAATCATTTCTCCAGCTTCTTCATTGATCTTCTAATACATCTTGGACTTCAATTTATTGTTTCTAGATGTGAAAATTATAACTGATACTTCAAAGTCTGTAGATTCAGTGTTATAAGTGTTACAAACATCATCATCCGTTTAGTCTTTACCAGCTATATTGGGGTCAGCTTCCAGTATAGTGTTTTTAAGTCGGATTCAACAAAATTATTTCACGAGAAGTTGCTTTTCCACTACAACCCAGTTACGGAGTTTTGGTCTTCTGAATTCAGCAAGCGTTGCTGTATCTGGAAAATCAACACGTTTGGCTGTTTTTATTTAGCCACGAGCTCCCCTAGTAGCTTAATAATACTACTTTACGTATAGATGGATTGTTTTAAACGCTAATACTAACAACATTATATTATCATTCTTTATTGTGGGATGAAGCGATTTTTGACGCAATGGGTTCCATTCTTCAAAATTACTAACAATAACTGAAAATGCTCGAAATTATTATCTATCGTTAAAACAATGGGTTAACACGTAATATTGAGAACAATAGTAATACGCACGTAATTTATTAGAGACGTAATTTCATTGAAAAAAAAAACTGCTAGTAAGGCGGTTTATCTTTTTTTGTTGTTAACTGGTCTTACTAATTAGCATTCGATAAGAAGTGCTTGGAATGCAGGCAGCATACTTGTATAGATTATCCATCTTCTACGGGGTCAAATTAACTTGGCTAGTGAAACTCATAATATCATACCACATAAACGTAGTACTGGGATACATAAGTGACCCAAGCCATGGTCCATCATCATCTGCCTAGCCTTTTGCCATTTATAACATGGGCAGGAGAATGATATGATGCCTTTTGGGTGTAGTTATCGCAAACGCTACTTCTGAACATATGATGCTGGGTTTGATTCTTAGATCGGGAAAATTATTGGGCTTTTCTAGCAGGAATTTCTCAGTAGCAGCTACGGTGTCTGGATCTTATCGCGATTGAAAGCAATAGTCTCGCCCCCTATTACAGGGACTTTAACATTACTGGCGAAACGTGGAAGTACTATAATAGGTATACCTCTTAGGTATACCTCTTATTAACCATTCGGGGATTATGTTTGTTATGTGAATATTGGTTTTTATTACAAGAACTTCCTCCTATCCCCAGATCTACTGGCAGATCAAGCTTCTGTGCCTGGAGCCGTGGGCCCTGATCCTGGCTCGAGCAGTCGCTGGTATACCCTGCTCGTCTTGCTACATCGTCCTGCCTATATACTTGAAGGAAATCAGCGATATTGACATCAGAGGAGCGCTGGGGTCTCTTCTTATTTTAAATAGGTAAGTTTTGTTTTTTTTTTATTTGCCGTTGTCCCACTGCTGGGCAAAGGCTTCCCCTAGATCCTCCCAAGTGTTGTTTTTCCAAGAACCGAACCAGAACCAGCTTAGCAAGTATACGAGTGTAAGACATAGTGCTACCTCCTTTTCGGCCTGCCTCGACGGCGCCTTTCATATTCAGAACCCCATTGCGTGGAAACTCTTCTCACTGTGGAACCGTCTGACGTGATCCATCCGAGCTCTTTTTAGCCTGGCAACCTTTTTTATTTCTATAAGACTGATGTTTGAAACGCTTGTTAGTTCTGCCATTAATATTTACTATCAGCTTAAATATCATGATTATTGTCTATTGCATCGTCGTTTTTGTGTTTGTGGTCTTTGGTCATCACCATGAGAGCAGCAATTTTGGGTGCAGGTTAAATAGCCCGCGAGACATAGGGGCACCTCGGGTAACTTGACCCACAATCAAACTTGTTGATGACTGAATTGCTCATTCAAACACTATTCGAAAATGTGACGCTATGATCCCACGATACATTGAAGATATACCTATCTATGTAAGCAAACATTTAGAATGTTTTCTATTGAATAAAAAACGAAGGACTCTTGATCAATAAAAAAAAAAAACGATCAAAGGAAAATTTATGTGTCGCATAAGTATTAAATTAATTCGTCACATGACTTAATTATTATAACGATGTGCTTGTTGCCGTGTTTTCTCGGGCCATGAGTTGCGTAACTTACCACAACAAATACAAGATATGGTCTAATAAATATTAGGTACCTATCTATACTAATATTATAAAGCTGAAGAGTGTGTTTGTTTGTTTGGTTGAACACGCTAATCTCAGAAACTACTAGTTCGAATTGAAAAAAATAGTTATATATATAGTTATATTATAGTTCTAGTTATAGTATAGTATGTAGTTCTATATATTTATAGTTTTTTTTTAATGTTTGTTTGTTTATGGCTGTCAAGCCATTTGTAAAAAAACTGCGGAAGACTATCACAAAAACCGCAGGATATTTTATGTTCTGAGTAAAACATAACATTTCGAGCTACTACCGAAAAAAACCAATGACACTTTGTCCGACCTAGGAATTGAATGCAGGAGAGGTCCTGCATTCAATTCCTAGGTCGGAAATGAGTATGAGGATGCTCAGTGTAACACTTGTATCCTCTAGATCAGGGGTGGTGAACCTTTATGAATCAACGTGGCATTTTTTTCTAAAGAAACGTTTCGAGGCCATAAATGTGCCGTAAAATAATTGACTTAGTGATTCTGATTATTGGCAAAATAACCGACACAAAATATACATTTTGCACTGTAAAGTAAAAAAGGTTTCAGTTATAAGTTTAACTCAAATTAAAGTAATTGACACAAGTGTGTCTTCTGTGTTGCAGATTAGATGACAAATAACTTAAATTAGGGTTGTAAGAGGTTAGTTTTAAGTCATCTGCCAAACGGTTTTCTAAGCGAGTCTTATAATGTTAAACATCTCTGAAAATAATGACTGACGGACCAAAGGTAGATGAAAATCGGTGGCGTGCCCAACATATTGTGTCGCGTGCCATTGGTTCGCCATCCCTGCTCTAGACGATAGGTTCCCAACGGGGGCGGTACCGCCCCCCAGTGAGCGCTGGAGCTTTTCGTGGGGCGGTAGCGGGTCCAGAGGCAAATGGGGGCGTTATGATATACCTCTATTTTCATGAAAAAACATTTTATCCAGCCGTCTAAAATGTTTATCTTATAACTATTTTGTAAAACGGGGGCGGTAGTCCGTAAAAGGTTGGGAAACTATGCTCTAGACCAACGAGGAAGTGAACCCAGTCCCAAGCAAAAGTGGTGCACAAAATCAAAGAAATTATTTCACATAGATCAGTTATAGGCACTTTTGAAATGACAAAAACAAAATAAGCTTCAGTCCCAGCCACGAGGCATAATATCTGTGAAAGGATTCAAAGGACTGTAGTTGCCAGAAGCAAAAATATTCTCACATATGTACCTACCTAAGTCCCTACACCTGTGTGGATGGGACATCTCGTGAGGCCAGAGACATTCAATATTAACCAACGATAGACGGGTCAAGACGAAGAAAATCGTAATCCAATACTTACTTACTACATAATAACAAATGGTTCCGGCTATTGCCATACGCCCGCTTGTCAGGTAGTAATCGTTTGTCAAAATTGAACATGTTCGGGATCAAAATTTTTGTATGAGAATATTCCCAATGTCCGATCGATAAATCTTTTAAATGTCTTTGCGTGAAGCTGTTTTATTAGTGAATTGACTAAACTAAAAGATACAAAGTAGGAAGCAACTTGTAACTCAGTAGCCAAATTGAACTTAGGATGCCATTTTTATCTAGTACTGTGTTGCGGAAGTCGTGCTTACACGCTAGGCAGATGATGACGACCTAGGAACCTTCTTGTTAAGAAGATATTGAAGGTCAAAGTTTCTTCTTAAAAATACAAGTTTTGAAGGTTATAACTTCACTTTAAATATCTTTATGAACCTTGTAAAAGGTCGGTTTTTCGCAAAAATTATTGAAAAGTACTATTATTATATGTATAATTCTATTATACAAGGTGTAGTTTTGCAACCTCGTCAAAATTCAGGAGGTTGTCATAGAAGACCGAAATAATCAATAAAATTACGGTACCTGGTCGATAATAATAAACGCTGCTTTTTTAGTTGTTTTACTTTGACACTATTTTAGAATGAAGCCTTTTCAAAAGAGGAGAATCACCCGTTTATCGAATAAACGTCTGTGTTGGATTGTGTGTGTGAAAGCGCGGTTATAGGACTAGTATCAGACGGGCCGCGTTTTAATATGGGTGGTGTACGCTTACCGATTTCCGATATTAAGAAAAATTAAAAAAAAAATATCTACCCATTTTATGATTGATTCGGGTCGAGAATCATTAGCATAGTTACCTCCTTGAATTTGACGAGGACGCAAAGCAACACCTTGTATACTACCCACCTAAATCAAAATGAAATCATGGTTCCACGAGGAGCCAGAACAAGAGTTGTTTTAGCAGATCTTGTTGTGTTTTGTTTTCCATGGCACGTCGTCGCTTTATTTTAACAAACTCGCACGCATTTACTGCGCGGCGAATTCGCCAACATCAAGAGAAGGTACAAGATACCTAAGTTTTCCCATTCATCTATACTTCTATACTGTTATTATTTTATTAATATTATAAATGCGAAAGTTTGGATGGATGGATGGATGTTTGTTACTCAATCACGCCAGAACGGCTGAACGTATCTGGATGAAATTTGGCACAGAGAGAGATTATAGTTTGGAAATGGAATAGCACATAGGCTACTTTTCATCCCGGTAGGACGATCCCGTGGGTCAATTATCGAACTCCACGCGGGCGAAGCCGCTTGCATAAGCTACCCTTAACGAAGCCGAAAAACATTTGTTATCCCCGACAAAGCGATCATTTTTTTGTTCTGGACCATACCTGGGAACCTTCTATGTAGTTATGTTGAGGGTCAAATTTCCACCTTTTTTTTTAAATTAAGAGTTATAAGTTTTATAACTTTACTTAAGATACACATACCTCCATGACACGTTTACTATTCAATGCATCCATCAGCACAATGTTTTGAGTGCGTCACATGATTTTTGAACCCAAAAAGAAGTCGTTTCCCAGCAATTATTTTTGCGTAGGGTTACTTAGTTTAATGTACAGAATGCTTGGTTGACGTCTTCGTGGACGGGCCGTTTACACCTTGTATACAACCAATATGCAATAGGCTATGGGGGATACTTGGTGATGATTTAATAAAGATACGTTAAATAACTACATAATTATGCATATAATAGTTCAACGAACAGACTTGACCAGATTGTTCTGTTACGTAATGGCCTGCGCGCATCGCTTTTAGAATAATCATTAGATTGCAGGAACTTCGTTTGAGATTTTATATTATTATTGATTTTAATACAAACAAAGTATACGGTTATACGAGAAAACATTACTACAGTACCTATTTACAAAGAAACTCACTCAAGACTTCCTATAATTTTTTTTTTTTTACAAAATGTTGGTGACCTATCACACCATGGTTTTTGTCGCATTATCGATGTCGGTGCGTTAACGAACACGACAACACAAATATTATGTTCTACTTCCTTGGTTCCATTGATATGCCGTCCTTAATAATGTTAATGTTAATATTATTCAATTGGTTGATGACATTTTAGTTTGTCTAGCGATCGCAATCTAAACTGCTGAGGTCCTGGGTTCAATTCCCGGGTTGGGCAAATTGTTATTGGGTTTTTCCATCCGGAATTTCTCAGTAACAGCCACGGAGTCTGGATTTGTGCCCGATTGATGGCAATAGGCTCGCCCCATATTACATGGGACTTAAACATAACTAGCGAAATGGACAGACTGCACTAGGTAACTGTCAAAGTCAATTTCCGGCCAGAGTCGCTGCCGCAATTAGTCCACAACTACACCGACGCTAAAACAGTTACCACGTGTTCAGTACATCTTCTGAACACCCCCACAAAGAAATTTTTCGTCGGTTTTATGAAAAAAAAACCAGCTGTTTCCTACAAAACTGCAGTTTATTTATACGGTCAAAATGTATGGAAAAGCTGATTTTTTGTTTAATTACCAATGAAAAATATCTATCTGGCGAGGTTCAGAATTATGTACGAAATACGTGGTATTAACTTCCACCTTGTATTTGTTTATGAGACAACAACCGTACTCCCGACAAGACAAAACTCGGTTCCTCTACCACCTTCGTTTGTTTCACGTTCCAGGAACATCGGCTACTTGATGAGCTACGTCTGCGCAGACATGCTGAGTGTGAAGACAATGCTGTGGCTTGGTCTGCTGGTCCCGACTGTGACCTTCTTCATCTTCCTCGCCATGCCGGAGACTCCGGAGTATCTGGTTAAGCAGGGGAAAGTTGATGTAAGTATTCTATGTATTTAGAATATGATTATAAGGCGATTTTCTTCAGAAATGAAGGCTATGTATACAACATTATTTTTAGTATATGCGAAACCCGAAACACGTATCTAGTATTTTTACGTAAAGAATCTATGTACTAAATTTCAAAAGTGTATCATGAAAAATCAGAAAGTTATAAGCTTGTTATGTTACCTGGTTGTCCGTACAAAAACATGCTCACCACGCGGCGCCCCACTTTGCGCCCCCGCCTAACGCCTGTGTTGTGCGCGTATGATTGCGGATACTAAGTGGTACTAAGTGTCGCTCGGTGTCCAACTCGCAACCTTTTTTAAATATTTTTTGGGATAAAATATAACATGGTATAAAAATCATTGGAATCGATTCCGTTGCTTATTCTGAACAAACTATATTCTGGTTTCGCATATAGGTACTAAAAATAATGTTGTATTAGGAAAGGCAATTTCACTGAAAAAGTATATATAATATAGGATAACACATCAAACGGGCAGGGAAGCACTATGCATTTATTCTGCGAATCGCCAGTCTGTGGAATTCACTGCCGGTTTCTCTGTTTCCCAACCATTATAACCTAGATCGCTTCAAAGATCGAGTGAATCGGTTTCCTCCTAGGCAAGTGTGCTCCACCCAAGGCCGCATCATCGATTTACATCAGGCGATTTGCGGCCTAATGCTAGCCTACTAAGTATTAAAAAAAAGTGTAAAGATTACCTAAGATTCACTCTAAGCCACCTTCCAATAATGCACCTGACCTACTAAAGTAGACCAAGAAATATGGAGGACAGTCATACCGTTACTAATACTTTAAATAAAATTAAAGAAAGAAGAAGATAAATTAATTAATGAAAGGAACCGTTATGTGATCTTTTTAACACAAATAAAAATGTAAACAGACCACAATGACATGCAAAACGAAGAATAGCTGGATTTTTTAAATATACATTTACTAGTAAAACGTCATTTTATCAAGGTCAACGTAGAATATCAGTTTCCATTGGAACTTCAAAGTAACAGCTTTTTATTGAATGCATATTTAAGTATATACGGTACTTATAACAAACAAAAAAACATATTTTTGTAATTTTTGTCGATCTGTCTGTCGGTCTATCTGTTTATTCCGCCTGATCTCCGGAACGGCTGCACTGATTTCGACTTATATTGGGATAGCTGATGTTATAGGGAGTCACTAAGGTTTTTTATTAAAAAAAAAAAACGATAAGGGTTGCTTGCATTATGAATCAAAACCCTTGAAATTGTTAACAAAATCCAATTCGAATAGGGAAGTAATAATTTTATACATTTCACGCGGGCGAAGGTCGCGGAGCGCAGCAAGTAACTATAAAAAATCACACACTTAGCATCAATCTCTTCCTAGCTAAATCGGAAACTAGGATCATCAATATTCCATTAGGTATATTGTCATAATAAATTCTTATTAATTCAGTTCCGTAAGAATTATAGCATTATTGTTTGTTCTTATGTTAATAATATATCTACCTACTATGTAAATACTAATATTACAACAAGTAATATCGATTATCTTGTCGATGCAGTTTACAAAATGATATTATATACATACTAGCTGACGCGCGCAACTTCGTCTGCGTTACATTTTTGATTAATGCTCCGCTCCTATTGGTCGCAGCGCGATGTTATATAGCCTATAGCCTTTCTCGATAAATGGGCTATCCAACACTAAAATAATGTTTCAATTCGAACCAGTAGTTCCTGAGATTAGCGCGTTCAACCAAACAAACTCTTCAACTTCATAATATGTATTAGTATAGATTACATGAAGTACGTCGACTAGTTCGTTGTTCGAGGGGTCGCAAGTGCAACTGCTGAGCATGAAGTCTAAGGCATCGAAACCCGATTTCGGTCCCATGGTAAAACTCGGGAAAAACAGGGTTTTACTATGGGACCGAAACCGAATTTCGCATGCCCTAATGAGGTCCTGGGCTCGATCCAGGAATTCCTCAGTATAGCCAGAGTTCACTTAGTTCTCAATCTCTGGTAGAAAAATAGTCATAGTCTCGTAGCTTAGCTATCTCGTACATCCCTGGTAACCAGGCAGCCTTAATCAGTCTTAAGATTTATCGGAAAATGGTTACCAAACAATACGATAAACTAACCCTGCCAATATTCACATTACAGGAAGCCAAGACAGTGCTCGCATGGCTCCGAGGTGTCACTGTGATGGATCGCGGCGTGGAACAAGATATAGAGAGCATCGTGAGGGTTGACAAGCAGACGCAAGCTGATCCACAGTCCGTCTGGAAGATTATTCGTAAGTACTCACTTAGGTACTATTATTTACATTTGTCCATAAATTGACGAATTTTCGTTCCCTGGTTACTCAGTGTTGTTTTGACCCGCTGATTTTTTTACCCGAAAATTTAGTGCTCTATTAAATTAATAAGTACCTCGCCAGAACGGGATACACAGAAGGCAAGTTTCTCATTTCCCACCCTCAATGACGTATTGTTTGGCACTGAGCCAGAGCGAGATAAAGCAACGAAATGAAACGATCAAAACGTATTCATGCGCAACAATGATGGCCAGAAAGTTGCCAACCCCGATTCTATTACTTACTCGAGAAGCCTCTTATGAAACCAATGAAAACGGCAGATATTAATCTTGATTAATTTTGAATGCACAATCTCGCCACACGTGATAAAACTCCCACATTCATCATCATCTGTCTAGCTTTTTCCCAACTATGTTGGGGATGACTTCCAGTCTAATCGGATGCAGCTGAATACCAATATTTTACATGGAGTGACTGCCTATCTGACCTCCACAACCCAGTTAGTACTGGGTAATACGATACCACTTGATAAGACTGGTTGTCAGACTTTCGGGCCACTGACTACCTGCAACGTCTGTCAAAGATCTACAAATGAAAGCATTTAGCTCCTACGTTAAAATACTCAAATATAATCCTGTTCTATTTCCTTCACAGTGCAAGACAAACCAACCTTCAAAGCCTTCATCATAACGCTCATAATCAAGATAACGCAGCAGTTCGACGGTTATCTCATCGTGCTGATCTACGCCGGCTTCGTGTTCGAGCGAGCTGCGGATTCCATCAGTCTGAAGCTCAGTCCCAACAAGCAAGTCATGCTGATAGGGGTTGTGCAGCTACTTGGTTCAATAGTCGCTACTTGCTTTGTTGAGAAGACTGGTAGAAAGGTAAGGAAGTCGTCATCATCAGCCCATCTTTTTCCCAACTGCAGATCGGCTTCCATTCTACCCGGAATCAACTTTACCAGTATTTTTCATGGAGTGACTCTAAAACCCAAGAGCTGGTTAAACGATACCCGTAAGTAAGACTGGTTGTCAGAATTTTGGGCCTCTGATCACTCGTAACGGCTGCCGAAGCACTACGGAAAGTTCGGAACAATTTTTTTCATCCATTTTAGGTTTTTGTATGAGGAGCGTCGGAGTCCATCAATATTTAACCCAGTCCCAAAAAGCATGTCCCGTTGATTGGGGTTGTGCAGCTACTCGGTTCTGTAATGGCTACATGTTTCGTTGAGGCTGGTAGGAAAGTAAAGGACTCTTCGTTTCTATCTACAAGGTGTTGTTTTGCATCCTCGTCAAATTCAAGGAGGTAACTATGCAAATGATTCTCGACCCGAATCAATAATAAAATGGGTAGGTATTTTTTTAATTTTTTTTCTTAATATTGGAAATCGATAAGTGTACACCACCCGTATTAAAACGCGGGCCGTCTAATACCAGCCCTATAACCACGCTTTCACACACACAAACAAACGCAGACGTTTATTCGATAAACGGATGATTCTCCTCTTTTGAAAGGGGCTTCATTCTGAAATAGTGTCAAATTAAAACAACTAAAAAAACCAGCGTTTATTATTATTGACCAGGTACCGTAATTTATATTGATTATTTACGTCTTCTATGACAACCTCCTGAATTTTGAAAAGGTTGTAAAACTACACCTTGTATTTACTTGAGAAAAGTAACGTAAGGTTCCTGTCGGAGAGAAAGCAATTGTTTTAGGTTCTGATGGCGTATGGAATTGACGGCAAAATCTTCCTGCGTATAAAATCAAATTACCGACTAATCATAATCATTTTCTGTATATTCCAGCTTCTCCTAGTAACAACATCGTTCGCCGTCGGCGTGGGCATGATTATCCTCTCCGCGTGGTTCTACATGACCTCGTCAGGCATCTGGCTGCCCGGCTGGCTGCCGGTGCTGGCCATGTGTCTGTGCATCTTCGCTGATGCTGCAGGGTTCCAGCCCATCTCCTATATTATTATCACGGATCTGTTTACGTTCCAGGTTGGTTAACATTTAACTTTCTCAATAGATTTTTCCTTATCAATCTAGTTTTAACACCCTTATCTAATAAACAAGGCAAAGTGTTTACTTGAGTAAATGTAATTTTTTAAGATACGATTTTTATTATGTAGTTTAGTAATTTCTTAAAATTACAACTGTAAAAAGATAGAATTCTTAGGTTTGCTTTCTTTGACGGTTCTTACTTCGTTTAAATTCTTGTCTATTGCATAAAAAAATTGCAAGCTCAAGTAATTACTTTAAATTGACTATACAACATTAGTTTTAGTATATGCGAAACCTGAAACACGTGTCTAGTATTTTTATGTAAAGAATCTATGTACAAACAAAGCTGTATCATGAAAAATCACAAAGTTATAAGCTTGTTATGTTAGCTGGTTGTCCGTAAAAAACATGCTCACCACGCGGCGCCCCACTGTGCGCCCGCGCCTAACGCCTGTGTTGTGCGCGTATGATTGCGGATAGGTACTAAGTGTCGCTCGGTGTCCAACTCGTAATCTTTTTTAAATATTTTTAGGACAAAATATAACATGGTATAAAAATTATTGGAATCGATTCAGTTACTGATTCTGAACAAACTATATTCTAGTTTCGCATATACTAAAAATAATGTTTTAGATACGGGTATAATATTTTAGAATCTCTCTCTTCAACGTCTTATTGCTCTAATATAATCTAGTAGTAGTTTAGTTTGCCGTATTCTTACTTCCCAGAATTTGATCCTGAATAGCGACGCTGTTGAATGATGTTATACAGTGTGTTTTTTTTTTCCAATATCAAACAGGTTCGACTCCTGTCTAGAAATATTGGTTTTTCTAAAATCTAATGATGCAGTTTTAGTTTTAATCAAAATCGGCTCAAGACCCCTTTGAGTATTTTTTGCTATTCCTCATAGTTTCGGATTTGGCCACCCACGCCCAGTTGAAAAAATCATATGCGTTCATTTGCTAAGATTAAGCTTTATAGTCATTAACAGTTCTAACAATGATTGTACAGACATTATGGTCCAGTCACTGTTAGAAATAATGCTTGACACTTTTAACCATAAAGCACACCAGTTAACCATACGCCGATACCATATTACTGTAGTCTCGAAGATACTCCTTACCACATTCAACCTAGGCTGAAATAAAATTGCCCATTAACAGCGACGCCAAAAAAAACTACCGACTTCAAAACTAAACACACAAACCTACACACATTCAAAAAACTGACGTCTTTTGTCCATGGGACAAGCAGAAACTACAGGATGGCTCCTGCTACGATCCTAAAATATTTATAAATTTTGCTTCATCCACGTTCATACATCTGGTCATACACTCACACCGGTGGCGAGAACTAATGTTACATAACATACCATCACGCGTGTAATCCCCGAAGGGTTAGCCAGAGGGGTACCTAATTGTACACCCATATTTATTTATTAAAACTTTATGCACAAGTGAAATGTACAAAGGCGGACTTAATGCCTTGGGCATTTTCTACTAGTCTACCTTAGGGTGATGCAGAGACAATACACAGTAGGTAGGTATTTAGCCAGTTATGTTTCCCTTGCTAAGTCCCATGCAATAGGGGGCGAGCCTATTGCCATCAATCGGGCACAAATCCAGACTCCGTTGCTGCTACTGAGAAATTCCCGTTGGATAAACCCAATAACACTGTGCCCGACCCATGAATCGAACCCAGACCTAATGCTTGACCAACAAGGTAGTAGAACTAATAAAACACTAATAAAACCTTCTCATCTTCCAGCTCCGTGGCACAGTATCAGCCTTCGCGAACGTCTGCGCGAAAATGAGCAACTTCGTCCAGACGAAATGGTTCACTATCCTCTGTGAGCTCATCGGCATCCATTGGACCTTCCTCTTCTTCGCCATCGTATGCTTCGTTGCGTGCTTCTACACCGTCATATACTTCCCTGAGACCAGACAGAAAACCATCGATGAAATTTACTCTAAACTCTCAGGTAAGGTCAAGAAAGAAGACAGCAGAATCGAGTCTGTACCTTAAGTCGTCGATGTTGGGTTTAGTTTTAATCTGTCGTAGTCCTACCTGGACAAACGCCTCTCAGAAGTTGCCAGAATACCTGGATTTTCGTAGATTTGTTTAGCATTTACTTTGTGATTTATCAACAACTTATCTGGGTTTCGTAAAATGACATCATCAGTATTGTTACTTGCAGTTAAAACCAATGAAATTGGCTTTACATTCGGTTGTAGTAACAAAAGATCTTTAGAAACACCAAAAATCTACGAATATTGTTGTGAAAGCTGAAGTTATCATACCTACAGTCTATACATGTGATCATCCTCGTATAACGCTCCATGAGAAGGTAAAAGGATCTTGGGCAAAAAGGAGTCCAACAGAATTGAAGCATGTCTCAAATCATAGCCCAAAATAAGTTCTTCAATGAATACTGCTGCGATAAATACCAAAATCGCCGGAGACCAGAGCTACGGCGAATTTATTTTGCCGAAGATTTGAGTACAATAGTCATTCATTTTTAAATTGTGTCATATTGAAAACATTGTGCTAAAGCTAAGCACACATTAATCCGAATGGACTGCGGACTGTAGAGGCTGTGTTACGGATCTCCCTTGTTAAGCTACGTTTACGATTACTTTAAATAATAGGTCAAATCTTTGGCAAAATACAGATAATTTTCTGCCGACTTAAGTACTTGTTGTTTGGGAAGCCCTTATTACATAATAAGCTCCTATTTGAGATGGGTTATGCGCACTTCTATATTATTATCTTTCAATTCTGTTGGTCATGTGCCCAGATTTCATAGCAAAATGCCCATGATCCTTTGTATCCAGTCGTTACAATGTGAGCCCAAATATACCGACAGATGTCTTTGGGCAATATTGTTTTAATTTAATGTTGTGATTATTTCGTCAAGCTATTTATACTTATTATTATTGTGTATTTTATGTTTTAATTTAATTTGTGTATGAGAGTGTGACATTTGTATACACTGAGTGTATTTAATGTCTGTTGTGTCGTACATTTGCTGCGTGCGGTTTCTTCAAATGTCATAAATGGGATATAGTCCTTTCTTTTACAGTTGCCTTTGTTTTTGCATAACTGTTAAAGACACAGTAATTCTTGTTTTCATAAACATAAGGTTGATGTAAGGTTGTCGTTGCTGACACTGACAAGTCGGTCTAAATCACAGTGGTATTATTTTCATTTAGGTTCATTTAAATTGCCGCTTTCTATTGTGAAATAACTGTAGTTTTACGTGATCTGTGTATATTGATTGTCAGGCCAGATTAGACCTATTGTCGGTAGAAAACTGGCGAATTAGTTCCGCGTAGATGGCGCTGTCTCAGTTACTTTCATTCAACTGTCATCGAGTTCCTAAAAAATTGCCATAAGATGGCGCTATGTGTTGTGTTTTTGCCGATTGGTCGATTTACATTCAAGATGGCCGTATTCTGGTTGTCAGATTAAAATGCTCGTGGCTAAATAATAACAGCCGCGCGGATCTATCTTCAGGTTAAGCCGCGCTTGCCTAGGTGGGTCTATGGATGGATGACCAACCATTACATATTGAGTTTCCTCCGTGCCTCGGAAAGCACGTTAAGCCTTTGGTCCCGGCTGTCTTTTGTAGATCTTTGACAGTCGTTACAGGTAGTCAATGGCTCGAAAGTCTGACAACCAGTCTTACCAAGGGGTATCGTATTACCCAGTACTAACTGGGTTGTGGAGGTCAGATAGGCAGTCGCTCCATGTAAAATAGTGGTATTCAGCTGCAACCCTGGAAGCCGACTCCAACATAGTTGGGAAAAGGCTAAGCAGATGATGAGGTTAAATGCTGAGTTGACCATGTGAAACTTTGTTTAGGAGCCATTTAATTGTTAGTTCTACAAGAAAGGTCAACAATAAAAGTCTTAAATGTGCGTATCTCAATCAATACTGGTTTAATAAAGGATGAATTCATTTTATAAGTACTCTGTTGCATGTTCACCGTTATGAGTTGAAAATCGAACATTGCCGCACAGATAGCTCCCAGGGCTGTACTATTTAGGCATTGATTTAGGTACCGCTTAGCGGTAGTTAAAATAGGCATAAGTCGTTTCAAGATGGTAAGATACTTGTACTTGATCGATGTGTGCGTGTTTGTTTGTGTCAAAGGACAAAAGTGTCTATCTTCGGTGTATTTTAGAATTAGGTATATAGAACATAATTATTGTGTCCTACAATGATCTAAAGAGTTGTGTATTCTTATGAATTAATTTAATATTGTAAGTTCCAAATAAGTTATTCACAGGTATATATAATTATATGAATAGTTTTAACATTATGTCTTCCGTATTAATAAACTATTTGAAGGACATTTAAAATATCAATTTAAAGAACAATATGTCAACGTTTTGTTTTTGTTGTTAGAAACGTTTCACCTGGAAAATTATTTAAACAAATAAAATATTCTGTAATCTAACAATATACCTACAACATTGATCATCAGGGTTTTTCAGTACCTATGCCATGAAGTTGTTTACAATTTGAATCGAAGATTTATTTCACTAGATTCCGCATACGGCGCCAAAAAAAATTCACGTTCCTGTTCCGTTGCTTTTCAAAATGACACTTGATAGTTTCTTCTCACTCACTCATACTGAAAATCGTATATCTAGCGTTCCATGTTGGATGTATAAGGTCGAACGATTTAATTCTTTGATTCGAATGTAACAAAATGTCAACCTTGACATAACATCATTTCCATGACATATCTAATAAATTTTTCAATGGAAAGGCGACGGAAATGACGTGATTGCAAGAATGGATCAAAACTTACATCCATAGTGATCATTGATCAATCGTGATGATATTAATGTTAATGACTCCGATAGCTATTGAAGACCAGGAAAGATCAGAGCGGCATTTAATTGATGAAAAAAACTTTTACTTGAAACTGCACTCATTCCATTAATTTTACGATTTCTTTGAGGAATAAGAATACAGTTAATTATTTCAGTAATTAATTCGCCATAGACTGGATCAATAGTATCTACAAGGCTTAACGGACCCTTCACAAGCATTCTGTACATTAAACCCTACGTAAAAGTGGTTACTGTAGTAGTTGACTGTATTTTTAGTTCTTTTACGTACTTATATTTTATTTAATATTGCGATTTTGAATTATTAATAAAGAGCCATGATATTGCATAATTATTAGTAATTATTCTCTATAATGTAATTGTTAAAATAATGTAAATAATGTTTATGGATGTGCCTTATGTAAAGTTAATCCTAAGTGGATTTTAGTTCTTAAAAACGCCACCAGTGTTGTGATGAGCAGTAGTGAGACCATTGTAAGAAAATGGTGCTAATTATTTAAAGGTTTTAAATAAATAATGTATTACTGAATTTATTTTTAATTCTATTTGATAATAACTTCAAAAATCTATTATTTTTTTTGTGCAAAAACGAATTAAACTATTTTGATATTTATATCAAACTATTGACATCATTCTTTAACATCTAGAGACATAAATGAAAACAAGGTGTTTTAAAATAACTAACACAATTATGACCTAATAATAGTTCCATAAACCCCAGCAGAGGCGCTGCCAGTACTGTCGCTAGTGTCGCAGCCATACAAAACAAATGACAAAAATTTAAATCATACCTTCTCTCACTAGATGGCGTTAGTCACTTTATTTAATAATTATAACTCTGACCGGCACCATAACGGAAAGCCGTCGTGATGATGCGTTTTGAAAGCGCATAAATGAATAATAAATTGTAAATATTGTGATAATGATAACAATTATAAAGTAATACCTATTTAATTATATTGTAAGATAAAGACTTGTTAATAATAAACAGTTATTGACTGAATTTTCATTTTTATTTTCTTTAGTTTTCCCACATTTCCAAATAAACGACTTACTTACTTTCTTCATAGAGGCAACCTTTTGCTCCTTTTAAGATTTAAAGAGCAATGATCCCTAAGTATAAAAGGCGACGTCTGAGTCGCAGGTTCGAACTAAGGCGCCTGCACTTTGTGCAAATGATCTCATCACTACTGCTATCAAAACGGTGGAAAAAAACATCGTGAGGAAACCGAGATAACCCTCGAACCAAATCAAAGAAATGTGACATCACCAACCAGCACTGGAACCGCGTGGAATCTCATTTAAACGAGACCCGTGTCCTAGCAATGGTAGTACTACCGAGTCCGCTGACGTTCACTTTTCATCCTGATACCCTGAGTAACGTTTAAAAAGTGGTTGACCGTAGCACATTAAACAATGATTATGCTGTCGTCAGACAGTGAGTGCACTGCAATAACAATAATAAAATAATATTTTTATTAATAATAATATTACCATTGCATATTATCCTTCCTTCCTTGCCTATTTGCATGATTTCCTCATGATAAACAAGAAGTGTGAATTAATTTTGTACCTTAACCTCGGAGGCTGATGACAGGTAATCCCTGACTTAAAAATTCCTCCTACGTGATGGATAACTCGATAGCAAAAGAGTATTCAAAGAGTGCATAACCCATATTCTGCTACGTGGGATTCTACGCCTCTTCGCTCACAGTTATGGTAACGTTACACGCATAGAAAAGCATTTTCTTGCGAGTTTTTTTCTTTCTATAACATAGAATTTGTAACTCATTAGAGTGAAAGTCCAGCTTCACGTCAAAGTGGCTTTCGATGATAATGAATGCGTCTGCTTGCGGGCGGGCCTCTCTTTAGATGACAGAATGAGATAGTTAAAGTGCACGAAATCGCTGATCCGTGCGTGAAAATATTTATTGATGAAAGGTTTTAAATAAATAATGTATTACTGAATTTATTTTTAATTCTATTTGATAATAACTTCAAAACTCTATTGTTTTTTGCGCAAAAACGAATTAAACTATTTTGATATTTATATCAAACTATTGACATCATTCTTTAACATCTAGAGACATAAATGAAAACAAGGTGTTTTAAAATAACTAACACAATTATGACCTAATAATAGTTCCATAAACCCCAGCAGAGGCGCTGCCAGTACTGTCGCTAGTGTCGCAGCCATACAAAACAAATGACAAAAATTTAAATCATACCTTCTCTCACTAGATGGCGTTAGTCACTTTATTTAATAATTATAACTCTGACCGGCACCATAACGGAAAGCCGTCGTGATGATGCGTTTTGAAAGCGCATAAATGAATAATAAATTGTAAATATTGTGATAATGATAACAATTATAAAGTAATACCTATTTAATTATATTGTAAGATAAAGACTTGTTAATAATAAACAGTTATTGACTGAATTTTCATTTTTATTTTCTTTAGTTTTCCCACATTTCCAAATAAACGACTTACTTACTTTCTTCATAGAGGCAACCTTTTGCTCCTTTTAAGATTTAAAGAGCAATGATCCCTAAGTATAAAAGGCGACGTCTGAGTCGCAGGTTCGAACTAAGGCGCCTGCACTTTGTGCAAATGATCTCATCACTACTGCTATCAAAACGGTGGAAAAAAACATCGTGAGGAAACCGAGATAACCCTCGAACCAAATCAAAGAAATGTGACATCACCAACCAGCACTGGAACCGCGTGGAATCTCATTTAAACGAGACCCGTGTCCTAGCAATGGTAGTACTACCGAGTCCGCTGACGTTCACTTTTCATCCTGATACCCTGAGTAACGTTTAAAAAGTGGTTGACCGTAGCACATTAAACAATGATTATGCTGTCGTCAGACAGTGAGTGCACTGCAATAACAATAATAAAATAATATTTTTATTAATAATAATATTACCATTGCATATTATCCTTCCTTCCTTGCCTATTTGCATGATTTCCTCATGATAAACAAGAAGTGTGAATTAATTTTGTACCTTAACCTCGGAGGCTGATGACAGGTAATCCCTGACTTAAAAATTCCTCCTACGTGATGGATGACTCGATAGCAAAAGAGTATTCAAAGAGTGCATAACCCATATTCTGCTACGTGGGATTCTACGCCTCTTCGCTCACAGTTATGGTAACGTTACACGCATAGAAAAGCATTTTCTTGCGAGTTTTTTTCTTTCTATAACATAGAATTTGTAACTCATTAGAGTGAAAGTCCAGCTTCACGTCAAAGTGGCTTTCGATGATAATGAATGCGTCTGCTTGCTGGCGGGCCTCTGTAAAATGACAGAATGAGATAGTTAAAGGTGCACGAAATCGCTGATCCGTGCGTGAAAATAAGATTTCATCCCTATCCATAAAGTTTGGAATTTTGTTAAAAATTGCCTGTAAATTGTTGAATACAAACCAATATAAGAAATGCGTAAAGAACTCCATCTATCTGTCGGTAACAGTCTGTCTATCATATTTTTTCATGCTATAACGGTTGAATGGCTTTCTATAAATTTAGGACGCAGGTAGGCCATGACCCGGGTTTAGAGATAGGATTATTACTTTTTATCCGCATCACAGAATAATTTTCGGCTTCTTCGTAGGCGAAGACGGGTAACCAAGGGGCAATTGAAATACTTTTATTTAAATGCATCGAGTTTACGATGTTAGGGAACTCTAAGATACAAACGTTTGTCTTTTCGCGGGAGTATTTGTTAATTTATATTATGTTTTTAAATTATCTTATCTAGACTATGAAAACATTACTGAGGATTCACTGACTAGTGATTAGTGACGGCTTAAATACTGTCAGTCAAATTAATCCAACTGTCAGCCATGTTGAGTCTGGGTGAAACGGAGTACCTGCACAGAAGTTGATTTTGAGTAAAAATAATTGCGAAAAAAAAAATCTTGTTTTTGCAAATAAACTTTTTGTTATTATGAAAATAATACATGTTTTATCATGTAATAATGTACTGGGTGTTTAACATCTACAATCGCAGCCGGTAAATAGTTCCCAAAACGCCGACAGATGGCGGTGTGCCATGACGTCACGTTGCTGAATCGCGGTGTTAAGATTCTCCGCGACCGAATGACCCCCCTCGGTTTTAGTATGGCAGTTATCGCTTCTCGGCCTTTTGGCTAAGATCAAAGTGTAGTATCTGTTCTTTTCAGCTTAATATCTGAAAGTTCCCTCACTGAGGGACCAGTATATTAATCTGATTTTTGTAAGCTGACGGGATGTTCGGGGCTCGCTCCACTCCCGTCACGGGTCGGCCCGGCATTGCAGTGCCGCCGGGATCGGCCCACATAAAACTTTGAAACTAGAGAAACCAATCTCGAGGCAAGATCGTCAAATTGAGCTATTTCGTTCGTAATCTTGATTCGAGATTTCGATAATTTAAGGTCATAGCACATAAATAATTATCAACTCGGAAACGGAACGTAGCAACTCGAGCCGTTTAGTATTCTTTGTATAAAACTCCCTACTGAAAAGCACACTAATCGGAATCGTAACGTAAACGATTCGCCTCGGGACAAGCTCACAAACCAGCGGTCCCCGCGCTTACGCCTCCCCGTCGCCGTAGGTACATACATATTGTGTAGGTACCCAATATCTTTTTCTTCGTTTATTACTATTTTCTTTTTCCTCTTCGTCCAGTGCTATGATAGCCATCTCGCGTATTGTGAACATAACCGTGCGCTACACTTCACGTTCGGATTCAAAATGAAAAAAAAATAGCCCATAAGGAAAGCAGACTGTTCAGTAACCCCAACATCATGAAGAGTAAGTAGTAGGTTATTAGGGCATGCCAAGCTTGTAGGCTTTCATGAAAGTACCGCCACTAGCTAGCTGTAACAACAGATGCTGGAGGCAGAATGAAGAGGCTCTATAAGTGATCATATTGCCCAGTCTTTTTTTAACAAGCCGTTGTAACCACTGTTATTAACCGACTTCAAAAAAGGAGGAGTTTCTCAATTCGGTTGTTTTTTTGTGTTTGTTACCTCATATCTTCGTCATTTATGAACCGATTTGAAAAATTCTTCCTTTATCTGAATGAATCTACTTCCCGATTGGTCCCATACAAATTTCATCAAAATCGGTTCAGCAGTTTGGTTTTTAAATCTAAATAGCTGAAAAAAATATGTCATCCATCCGGGTTTATTATGGCGGTAATATTTTATGTACTGAGTAAGATTTGTTGGTTAAAAAAAAAAACCGACTTCCAAAGAAAAAAACACTAAAAAAGTGGAAAATAACTTTACTTTCGGAAGTCGGTGACTATTGTTTGTTTCATTGACTTTTTTGCCACCGACTTCCGAAATTAAAGTTATTTTCCACTTTTTTAGTGTTTTTTTCTTTGGAAGTCGGTTTTTTTTTTGCAAAAAAGTTTTTATTTTACCCTTTTTAGTTATCGCATCACACACAAATCCTTGTCAAGTATCAATTTCGCAATTTCTTTTACTTGGATGACATATTGTTTCCAGCTATTTTGATTTCAAAACCAAACTACTGAACCGATTTCGATGAAATTTCTATGGGACCAATCGGGAAGTAGATCCATTCAGATAAAAGAAGAATTTTTCAAATCGGTTCATAAATGACGAAGATATGAGGTAACAAACACAAAAAATTCCAGCTATTTTCATTTCAAAACCAAACTGCTGAACCGATTTTGATGAAATTTCTATGGGACCAATCGGGAAGTAGATCCATTGAGATAAAAGAAGAATTTTTCAAATCGGTTCATAAATGACGGAGATATGAGGTAACAAACACAAAAAAAAAAAAAAACAAAAAAAAAAAAAACATACAACCGAATTGAGAACCTCCTCCTTTTTTAGAAGTCGGTTAAAAAGAGATGTTGCTGCCAATTCAAGGTCCTTTTGCTGCTACTGTTCGACAAGTTACGATAGACCTTGGGTCGTATATTGTGTGGTCCATGTGTATAGTATGAAGTTTGCAAGTTAATGGAGATACCAAGTGTGTAAAGCTGAAACCTATTTGTATTACCACCATGTTCTACAATGTTTATGTAAGTTATTTGATATTATACTATGAATATTACTGATAGCTATGTGCTAGAAATATGTTATAATATGGCTTATATTGCTTATTGTTTATCTACACCTATAAACTGCTATAACTTGAGAAATGGTCCAGGACAATATAGATTGTCCTGGCATTATACTTTTTAAGATGTAACCGTGGAGTTTCTTGTCCATTCTTCTCCACGAAGACCTAGGTTTGCGAATGGACGTAGTTTGATAGTTATAAATGAATAGTCTTGTCTTTCTGTGGTTTTCTTTATAAAATCCCTTTACCTTACACACCTTTTTAGAGACACTTTCAGACATAGTAAATAATAAGTTACCATTCTGACTAGGGTTGATGAGGAAGTGGTTATGAGGAAGAGGATGCGGATGAGGAACTATTAAAAATACGTTTTGAGGAAGAGGATGAGGATATGAGGAGGAGGATGAGGATGAGGAAGAGGATGCGGAAGAGGAATATAGAACCTTTTTTTTTTTTTTTTTCGGATGGGAAATCATCAAATGACTTCTCCCGCTCTGGGCTGAGCGGGAGGGTGTGTCAGACTCTTACTGACTAAAACCCACCCATGTTCCTTCATCGCCCTTTGTGTTCCGGGGCCGCGGTATCTCTTTCGAACAACCCGCAGCACCCGGCAGGCATCGGCCCTTGCGGGCCCCTTCCCTATGCTGACATCTCTTTGAGGCGCGCGTGGAACACGAACGCGCCGTCGACACGGCCTGTCGTCCTAAGACGGAGGGACGGCGAGCTAGCCCTTAGCTCACCGTCCACAGGCCTGCGAGGAATATAGAACCTGTGATTTGGAATTGAAATTTTAAATAAAAGAAAGATTGCGAATGGGCCATTTAATATTTAGAAAGAAAAAAAGACAATTTAATAGTCAAAATTCACAATAGGGAGGTTGAATTTAACGAAAATTAACTTTGAAGCTGTTTCTCCAGATAAACGGTTTCGTAATTCGTCGTAAACTAATCCAGCGCCACTGAAAAGGCGCTCACTGGGGACACTTGATGGAGGGGCTGAAAGATACTAGCGCACAGCTCTGTAAAGTTCAAAATATTTGGGGTTCATTTTCCACCACAAAAGACTGTCTTCTTGAAGACCTATTCTCTTCTCTTTAATATAATTAATTATTAGTGACTTCAGGATAAGAAATCTGTCGATGGGTGCGATTGGACTTTCTTCATCGTCACTATTAGGAGCTGAGGCCAGCATCTCTTAAGACTGGCTAAGTGGCTACAGTGGGATGGGTACGTACACTACAGTACTACACCCACACAATATTGTGCTGTGTTATATTTCTAAAACACGTTCAAGCCTGATCGTGAAAGTACCTTACCTAATGCAGCGAGCAAAAGACGGAGATTACTTTTATTTACATTGAATACGTCAACAACACTTCCTCATAAATTCCTCTTAATTAATGAGGATGTGGAAGAGGAAGAGGAATATTTTATGCCTGATTTTGAGGATGTGGAAGAGGATGAGGAATCGCTAAAAAATGAGGAACTTCCGCATTATGAGGATGAAGAAGAGGAATCCTCATCAACCCTAATTCTGACACTCAAAGCTTATTAATTAAATAGATATCAATACATATACATGAAGTTTACATCCACTTTCTGACAAGTACATAAGTATTAGTATAGATGAAGAATTGCAGCGAGTAATAGCTAGTAGTGAGTCTAGTGAGGAACAGTCCGATTTCTGTTTTTGTACCCAGTTACTGTCAACAGGCGCGCTTTTATTATATACTAGCGACCCACCCCGGCTTCGCACGGTTGCAATGTACATAGATACAATCTATCAAAATCCGTTGCGTAGTTTTAAAGATCTAAGCGTATGCTTAGATCTTTAAAACTACGCAACGGATTTATTTATTTTATTTTTTTTTTTTCTACGTTCCCTACGTCTTTATTTTTATAGGGACAGACAGACAGCGGGAAGCGACTTTGTTTTATAGTATGTAGTGATAGATACAGGAATTGTTGTGTTATGTTCCTACAGGAATTGTTGTGTTATGTTATAATAATTACAGTGGCAAGAAAAAAAACGGCTTTATTAAAATGTAACTACTTCCCAAAGGCTTTATTAAAATGTAACTACTTCTTCATTTACCTACGCCACAGAGTAACCTTCTACGATAAATGTCTTTTGCCTGTGATGATTGATCCTAGAAAAACTCTGTCAATGCCAATTACAGATGTGCGATTTTAAAATTAAATAGGTACCTACATACTTTTAAACTTCGCTTGTTTTAATTTATTTCAACAATTAGATCCAAAAATTAAAATCATGAAATACGCCCTAAATAATAAAAGTATCAAAATGATTCGTGCACGGTTCAGCGCTCACGCACACAGAGAGACCATTGTAGTGTGCCGTAGTAAGTATGCCATTTGATAGATCGTGTAGATTTTGACTTGCGCTAAATCGAACGCGCGCTCTTAAATCATAGTTAAATAACACGTTATTTACACAAACTATTATTGCCCAATGCATGGAGTACCTAACTACCTAGTTACTTAATATCAAAATGTCAATGACACAGCCCTATAGGAAAGTACACTTTATTAACTTGCGTCACTGTTGTTTTCACAAGTACTTAGTACATGCTAAAGGTGATTTATTACTATGTCGACGGCGTCACTATGCAACTGTTTCGTAATTGCTAGTCTCTGAAACTACTTTGTCTCATTTGTTTATAGTTTTTTTTTTCAATTACACGTGTAGGGTTGGATATAAATGTGAGGTATAGTATAAATGTCATGTCAGGAAGTACCTTATATACGAGATGGAAGGACACCGACCACCCCCATAGAAAATTTTCATCGGTTATTATTATTTTTTTCATTTGATTTGGAGGGTTCAGAATGATGTACTGAAAACGTGGCATCCGTTGTAAGTGAATGTTCCTTATGTGGATAGCCGTGGGGCTATCAAGAAGCATTTTTGCAAAAAATCTAATACTTTACTCTCGTAACTCGGTGGCAATAAACTCAACGAACCAAACAAAGTCCCCTGTCTTCTGTATTTTTTTTTTTTGCAAAGATACTATTTTTTACAAAATAATGTTGCTTCGACGATATTGAAATCGTGTAAGGTGGCACAACAATGCACAAGGTTGAAACGTGTCGCATGGTTTTGTATAAATGAGTAGGATATTATTGGGCATTCTACCCCACCTTCCGTTCCATCGGCTCACTCCGTTCGCCTCGTCACTCTCGGTGGAGTAGAATGCCCAATAATATAAATGAAATCCTACATAGCGCAGTAAAATACTGGTTCGGCGCCTATTCCACCCGGTGGATTAAACAGTGTAGTAAAATACTGGTTCGATGCTTATTCCACCCGATGGAGCGGAAGGAGGAGTATGAATTCCTAAGTGCAGTAAAATACTAGTTCGGCACCTATTCCACCATTTTAGTTCTAAAACTCAACATTACCTTGTTAACTTATTTTACCTTGATAACTTATTACCTTATTTTACCTTGATACTTTGTTACAATGAGTTATAAATGTCAATGTAATAAATTATTGACTCATTATTAATATAACCGTTTCAAGCAGTCGTCATGAAATTTGTTAAACAACCACAATCGTTACACGTAAACAAACTTTGTGTTCATTCTCAGGAGACTGGTTTTCGCCATGGAGAATTATTACCTAAATCGGTACGATGCATCATTTGCGGGCCGTCAAATTGTGGAAAAACTAATTTATTAATTGGCCTTCTTATACACGAGAATGGTTTAAGATTTCAAAATGTTTATGTTTATTCGAAAACCTTGCAACAACCTAAGTATGTTTTTTTAGAAAAAGTCTTGCAACGAGTACCAGGTGTTTCATTTCAGAAATATCATGAAAATGAGCAAGTACTGAGTGTTCAGACCGCAAAACCGAATTCTGTAATTGTATTTGATGATGTTGCTTGTGAAAATCAAAGTAGTATGCGTGATTATTTTGCTATGGGGAGACACAAATTCATCGATTGTTTTTATCTAAATCAGACGTATAGTAAAATCCCTAAGCAATTAGTAAGAGACAATGCAAACCTAATCGTACTTTTTAAACAAGATGAAAGAAATATGAGACATGTTTATGAAGAACACGTCAACACTGACATGCCATGGATTGAATTTCGTGAAATGTGTTCAAAAATATGGAGTATACCTTTCAATTATCTTGTAATTAACAAAGATTGTTCCAAAAACAAAGGATGTTATAGAAGTCAATTTGACACGTTTGTAGTCTTTGACTAATAACACGAATGCATATATAAGGTTATTACCTGCCTGCCATTATTATTCACCCTACAACGCTAAATCAATTACGACCTATTTTATTAATATGGAAAAATCATTAAAACGACAAATTGTTGATGCGGCAGAAGCTGTGAAGATAAAAATACGAAAAATGAGAGATGCTGAGATTAACAATAAACAAGCACTGGAATCTGTTTTCAAACCTGTAACAGAACCTCTCAACCTAATTGCTAATGCTAGTAAGCAAACTCCTCCCCTGCGTGCTAGTGAAGATTTTGCTGATGGTCCGTTTACTAACGAAACTGGTAGTGCAGGAAGCAATGATAATAATGGTGATGAAGACAAATATGAATCCGATATCAACAGTAACTCTTCATATGAATCAGTAGTTGAAAGGAATCAAGACTATGATACGTCATCCTGGTCAGTATCTTCAGAAGCGTTGGTAGATATTCCATTTGGGGTTAGAGCAGACCACGGGAAACTGATGTTAGGTTCTGCTTGCATAACGATCAACGATCAATACATCACGGTGGTTGGACGTAAATACCGAAATACACCTGGTTTAAAACAGTTGTTGCTTAAGAAAGATGTAGACCTAAGTTTGGTTACAGATAGTGATATGCAAAATTATAAATCGATGCTACTTGATACAAATGCACATCGTCGAGACTATGAACCAAGTAAACCAATAAAAAGTAACAAAGGACAAAAATATTTGCAAGTTATTAAACCTCTTTTTCAACTGAAGAAGACAATTCAGGGAAAAGGTCTACCGTTGATAAAAAGGTGGAGAAAAAACGTAGACTTAGTGTACTGGGATGATCCTAACGAATTAGTGGAAAGGTTGAAATTATTGATTGCGTCTAGAGATGCTGGCAACACAGGATTAGATAATGAAATTATATCTATCATTGAAGAATTACGTGAAAGTAAAGTTATAAATAAATAAGTATTTAAAAATGTGTTTATTTTACTATCATCCTCTCAAAACAACACACCTTAAACATGAACGTAGACAAATTTGGACACTACATTCACAAAAGAATGCGTTTATCAGAGTTATTTGAGTTTAATGAGAATGCACTGGTAAAATCAGAAAACGGAGATTTTGATTTAAAAACATCAAGACTGAGAGGAATTAGATCTCCAGTAGAAGCAGACGATGCTGTGAACAAGGATTATGTAGATCTATTGAATGCTAATACCATAAAAGAATTAAATAATCTAGTTGTAAACAAGGATTATATAGATCGATTGAATGCAAAAATGTTGAAAGAACTTAATAATTTGATTGGTACATTACGTTCACAAATCATAAAAGATGCAAAGGATACAGTTCAAGCTACTTTAAAAGCAAGGATACCTGAGGTTTCAACTCATTTGCAAGATAAGTTTTATACTAAAGCAGTGGTAGATAAATTACTTCAAAAAACTTCGTAATGACAAAACAGCAAATTGTGAATGAAATACACAAAGGGGTACGGAGAAATTTCCTTCGACGTTCTGTTATTTTGAAAGGAATCAACGACTTATGGCAAGCAGACTTGATGGACATGCAAAACCTAAAAAAGTATAACAGAGGTTACAATTTCATCTTAGTGGTGATTGACTGCTTCTCAAAGTATGCCTGGGCTGAACCGTTAAAATCAAAAAATAAATTTGATGTTACTCGTGCATTCGAACATATACTGCTTAGCAGTCGTAATAATCCGGTTAACTTGCAAACTGACATGGGGACCGAATTTTATAACATCACTTTTCAAACGCTTATGAAAAAGCATAACATTAACCATTACTCATCGTTTTCTACTAAAAAAGCATCAATTGTAGAGAGACTGATTAGAACTGTAAAAAATAAATTATATAAATATTTTAGTCTCAATGGAAACTATAAATGGTTAGATCTACCATTGGAAGATACATTGAAGAGATATAACAACACAAAACATCGCACTATTCAATTTAAACCAGTAGATGTAAATAAAAGTAATGAACAAGTAATCAAAGAAAATATTAAAAAAATAAACAAACATGATTTAGTTCCGTGGAAGCCTAAATTCAAAGTTGGTGATTGTGTCCGTATAAGTAAATACAAACATAATTTTGAGAAAGGTTATACTCCTAATTGGTCGACTGAATTATTTATTATAAAAAAGGTAAATAAAACCTTACCAGTAACATATCACATAGAAGATCGACGAAAGCAAGACATATTAGGAGCTTTTTACGAACAAGAACTGCAAAGATCTATTTATCCTGATGTATATTTGATAGAAAAGGTTTTGAAAAAGAAAGGAAATAAATTGTATGTTAAATGGTTAGGTCTGAACAGTGCAGAAAACAGTTGGATTGAAAAAGTTGCAATAATGGACTAAGATATTATATAACCATTTTTCATTTGAAATCCGATCATTATAATTTGAATAATGCAAGGGGTGGACTAGTTAACGGCATAATTAATAATCTACCATTCGAAGTTCATTTGCCAGGATACAATTATTGCGGACCAGGAACCAAACTTCACAAACGCTTAGCGCGAGGTGACCGAGGTGTAAATAAGCTAGACGAAGCTTGCATGCAACACGATATTGCGTATACAAACCATACAGACTTATCAAATCGTCACAAAGCCGATTTAGAACTACTCAACATGGCTAAACAAAGACTTAAATCAAAAGATGCAGGGAAAGGTGAAAAACTAAGCTCTTGGCTAGTTAACAAAGTTATGAAAGCGAAATTAAAGTCTGGATCCGGCATTAAATCATTTAAAAGCTTAGTTTCAAAAATAAAATCGAAAATTAAGAAACTCAAATGCAAAGATAGTAAGACTTTAATAAAAGCAGCTTACTTAGCCGCAAAAAAGTTATTTCCAAACATTCATCATCGAATTCGAGTACCCCGAGTAATACCCATACCAAAGACTGGGGGAGTTTTGCCTTTAATTCCAATTTTTGCTGGTTTATCTGCTTTAGGAACTTTAGCTGGGGGTGCAGCTGGCATTGCAAAAACCGTCAATGATTACAAAGCAAACAAACAAAATTTACAAGAAACAGAACGACATAATAAAGCTATGGAGGCTTTAGTGTTGGGCAAGGGTTTATACATTAAGCCGTATAAAAGTGGTAAAGGATTGTTTATAACATCTTCAAAAAACTGAAAAATATGCTACCCAATCGACCTCTAACTAATGTAGACATCCGAAATTATTCAAGAGACATCCCATATTTTCGTGGGATCTACATGAAGGATCAACTACCTCGGAAGCCGAAACGCATTGAATGTGGTATCGTTAACTTAGACAATTCTAAGAACGAAGGAACGCATTGGGTAGCTTATGCTAAAGTATACAATCACTGTGAATACTTTGATAGCTATGGAAATTTAAAACCTCCCATGGAATTGATGCAATATTTCAAAAATTGTAATGTGTTTTATAACTACACAAGATATCAAAAATTTAACGCAGTCAATTGTGGTCATTTATGTTTAAATTATTTGTGGAGTTTTTGGAATAAAAATGTAATATAAAATATATACTTTTCTTTCATTTCAATCATTTGCAAGATGTCACTCACTTTGTCGATAACTGGAGACTCGTCAGTGTTAACTACATACTATCCTAATACGTTGCAACTAGATGGAGAATATGAGTGTGCATTATTGCACTTTTCAACATTTAATTCTATTCCAAACATTGATAAAAGTAATAATAAGTTCTATTATGGCATTAATGAAGTTATTGAAATACCGGAAGGCACTTATGAATTACAAGATGTCAGCGATTATTTAAAATCCGAAATAAAAGATGCAGCTATCAAACTACGGTGCAATAATAATACATTAAAAACTACAATATTTTGTACAAAAGACATTAATTTTATCAAAGAAGACTCTTTTAGAAGACTATTAGGATTTAATAAACAAATCTTGAAAGCAAATAAATGGCATGTGTCACAGTCTCCAGTCAACATTCTACCTACGACCGTAGTCAGGATTGAATGTGATATTGTAAGCGGTTCCTATGTAAACGGTGAACCCAGTCATATTATTCACGAATTTGCACTTAATGTGCCACCTGGATACAGGATCATAGAAATCCCGAAGAACGCAATATACTTTCCAATCAATCAAAACAACATAAGCTGCATACATATCAGGTTGTTAGATATAAACAAACGATTAATCAATTTACGTGGTGAAGAAGTGCAGGTGTATCTGCATCTTAGAAGAAAAAAATGATTGATTACAATAAAAATGTGTCTCAACAAGTTAAGAATATCAGTTCTGCTCGAGCTACCTATCAAATAAGACCTCTATCTAAGAAGAAAATAAAATTAACTAAAGACAATAAAGCATTCCTTAGAGCAATTGGATTGCTAAAATGAATATCTTAGACGTTTTATCCGCTCCTACTTGCGATACTACTATAGAAGGAATCGAATTTCATTCCTACAAACCCTATGTAACGAGTTTTAACAGGAACGATGAAATCCGCATATCTATCAACCAACAGGACTTGTACATATTACCATCAGCTAGCACCCTATATTTGGAAGGAACTGTTAACGTTACCAAAAAAGATACGAAGGACAAAGCTACTAGTGTCAATTTCACGAACAATGCTCTACTCTACTTGTTCCAAGACATTAGGTATGAGCTAAATGGAGTGGAGATTGACAAAATAAAAAATGCAGGTATAACAACAACCATGAAATCACTAATTTCAATGAACGAAAGTGAATCAAAAATGTCTAATGCTTGGGGCTGGAATATTGATGGTATAAAAAATATTGATGGAGGAAGATTTTCTGCTTCAATACCACTTTGTAACCTCCTCGGTTTTGCTGAAGATTTTAAAAAAGTCGTGATAAATAGTAGACATGAACTGATATTGTTACGAAGTAATACTAATTTGAACGCTGTAAAACTGAATACTGGCGAAGTAGTGGATGATGTTCAGATTAATAAAATCATATGGCGCGTACCGCATGTTAAAGTATCAGACAAAGAAAAAATTGGTTTGTTAAAAGTATTAGAAAAAGATCGCCCACTTCAAATGATATATAGAAATTGGGATCTGTACGAATATCCAGCTTTGCCTAAAACTACAAAACATACTTGGTCTATCAAAACTTCATCTCAAATAGAAAAACCAAGATACGTTATTATCGGGCTACAGTCAAATAGGAAAAGCAATGCAAGTTCAGACATGTCTCAATTCGATCACTGTCATGTTCGAAACGTTAGAGTGTACCTCAATTCAACTTATTTTCCGTATGAAAACCTAAATGTGAGTTTTGCTAATAACAGAATCGCTTTATTATACGAGCAATACACCAGATTCCAACAGTCGTATTATGGACGTCGTCCGGAGCCCATATTAAGCGAAAAACAGTTTAGAGATTTAGCACCGCTGTTTGTCATTGATTGTTCTAGACAAGCGGATAATCTAAAGACAGGTCCGGTTGTGGATGTGAGAGTAGAAATTGAGAGTGATTCAGAGATACCAGATAAAACTTCAGCATACTGTCTCATTCTGAACGATTGCATTGTTGAATACAAACCCTTAAGCAGCATTGTCAAGAAGATATCATGAAGGCGGATACCATTATAGTGGAACTCCAAGGATTTAAAGATTCTATAAATAATTTTATTGTCAAAGAATTGGCCATTGCGAGTCAGGATCATACACAGACGTTCTTGGTAAAACCACCATATTCATTCCATTACCTAACACAAGAAGAAAAAAAGCAGGTGAGGTGGTTAGAAAGAAATCGAGGAATTTACTGGAGCGAGGGTTACATAGACTACAAAGAGTTTCAACGTGTAATTTTACCATTCTTAGAAAATAAAAAAATTATCACAAAGGGTTTGGAAAAGATTAAATGGATTAAAGAGTTATGTGCAAACTGTGAAGTTATCGACATAGGTGAGAAGGGATGCCCTAATTTTTCAGAATTAAAAAGAAGGTTTTGTAAAAATAAAATTGATTTTAATTGTGTGAATCATAAAATGAATTGTGCGTTGAATAATGCTATCTGTATAAGGAAATGGTATTTTGATAATAACATGTCTGTATTTAATTTATTTTAATTATTATTGTGTTGAACAGTTAATAAAAAATGTCTATCTACTTATGAGTGTTTTATTTAGTATAATCAGGGTAACCTACATAACAAACTTTAAATTAGCTGCAGTAACATGATATAATTATAACATGTAAAATTTAAATTTAATTATAAAAATACTGAAAGCAAATAACCTACAATTATACATCACACTAGAGCTAATTTAGAGTTCGAGTATTAATAAGTAATAAAAAAACGTAAATTAAATTATGAAAGAATATATTTTTATTTACTTTTTTACATTATTTGCAATTATTACAATCTAATTATAACTACCTACCCAAAAATAATAAGTACAAGATAAAATACAAAGAGTTAATTGCAGTAAAACATATATAATTATTTCATATTTAACATTTTATACATTCAAAACACTAAAGAATAAGAAAGCAAATAAATGGTATACATTCCTAATATTAATATACCCAAATAACTAGTAGATTACTTACATAATTTATTATTACTTATTACTGCAAATTTTACACAACAACTTATAAAGTAGGTACGTACAAAATAATGACACCAGTTAATAATAACATCTATCTCCACAAAGTTTTTTTGATATTTTATTAATTAACGATTGCGTCTCATCCATAACATGATCCACTGATTCAGTCACTACATACTGCACACTTAACATTACCATGTCCTGATTATCACTTGCAGGTTCTTGTTGTTCACTGATATCCAACACTTGTACCTGGATCAGTCGTAAACCTTTTTTCTTCTCATTGTTTATCAGGAATGATTGACTTGTATGCAGATATGGCTTCTGTTTTAGACACTCCCGTCTTGTTCTAGGCTTCTTGCTGGCAGGTTCGTAGTCTTGTCTTGCTCTAGGCTCCTTGTTGACAGGTCTTTGTTGTTCAGGGATATGCCAACTTAAACTCGGAGTCGGATAACCTTGAGCGTATTGTGAGAAGTCGATAATATCTGGAGAATCACACATTGTCAACGATCTGAAACAAACAAAATAATAATTAACTAAATTACATAAAAAAACATGATGAAATAATCTTATAAGTAGATGGGTACTTGTACAATACTTACAATTTCGTTTCGTTTTTACTCGATGTGATATGACCGCTCCGGCTGACTGTCTAATGATGGATGTTACTCAATAATATGCAATTAGACTCCATAAAGCATTATGCTGTGATTCAATTTCATGTTTCAACATGTTCAAGCTTGCGCCCGAGCACCTGTTCGGTGTCAAATTCTGCACCGCGCGTGCTTCTTCAAAGCAATCCAATATTTTATCACATTTTCGACGACACGTTTGGCGCATTGGTTATGAACTCGTCTTGATGCATCACAATGGTAAGTATTAGGTTATAAGCGTGTTGCTAGCTGCGACTAATTGCGCCAAATTAGTGTCGCGGGTTCGATTCCCGCACGGAACATACAATAAGTATTTGTTCCGGTCTGGATTTTGTTTTCATGTTTTATTTTTTCGTCATTATTTAATTTAATATAAATAATTACAATATTCTGAAAAAATTAGCAAATATCAGCCTGGATCAAAACATGATTGTATTGATGCACCGTGACTTTGTCATCAATCAGGAATGGAAATGAAACAGATATAATTGTGATCTTAAAATACTATTTATTTATTACAAATAAAAGAAAACATCATGTTCATGCGGCACGACATTTCATACAATTTTTAAAGTCCGAAGTTTTGGAAATGAATAATAAACATGATTTAATAAACATGATACGTCTAAGTAGGATACGATATAAAAAGTTAGTAAATATTTTAGTATTTTTTACGAAATGTCGCGTAAACATTCTTAAAATTAATTAACTACTAAATAAGTTCTAACATTATTTGCTACAAGTAAAAAGATAATAATATCTATTTTTAAATCTATTTGGCACCAAGAAAATATATGTTTTACAATTACATTACACATTACTTGTATCTGGAGCCTGCTTTAGGTAATAGTCATTAGTAGGTACTTACATAATATTTCGTCTTTACATTTAGGACGTTATCTAAAATACATTGTAAAAAATGTATCTACTGTAATTACTTACATTTAAAAATAATGGTAACGCATTACATAAATATGGTTGCGTTACCCCAGGCTAAAGTAGAAACTTTATCAAACGATAACAATCGTTTATCATCATTGTTTGAAAGTGCTATTTTATTTACATCCTGAGTGTATATTTCATGTTTTATTGATCTGAACAATACATTTTTTTTGCGAATTACATTGGAATTGTACAAAACATTTTTATAATCTAACATATTTAAATTTTTAGTAATACATTTTTTTGTACCTTTTGCCTTTTTAATTGTTTTGTTTAACGTTTTAATACAATAAAGCTTTGAGCGCAATCCTACGAATTCTTTGATAATGTTGCCACCCATTTCATCCTTAAACAGTCCTGGAACCTTCTTATTAATAATTGGTAAGTTATAGTCATTGTTACAGTCATAATTGCTGGTATCCAAATATTTTAGAAAATGGAGCTTAAAGTCTTTGTAAACATCATTACTCTGTACATCATATACTAGACTATCTGTGTCAGTATAGCACAATTCAATTCGGTTACCATAAAAAGGTTTTATGATAGAGTAGTGAAAGTCGTACATGTGAGTCTTAGATAATTCTAATACTGCAAACCCTATGTAAATTGGTTTATCAAGTATAATACGTACAGGTTTCATTTGGATTGCCACTAAATCATCAGAAAATACAGAGGTGCTATGAAAATATGGACTGGCTATCAGTTTTTCAGCACAAGCAGTCTTTTTCGTTTTATTGTTCGAGTCACACCACTTGTTTACTAACTTAACGTCTATTCGATGTTCATTATTTTCCAGGGTCTTTCCAAAAATACTATTGTTCAACAATTTGAAAAAATCTTGTTCAAAAGTTGACTCTGCTTTTTGACGTAACTGGGTGTTAATATCAATATATTGCTTTAAAAAACAACTTTGTTTAAATATAATAGCGCGATGGATCCTTCTCAATACTAAACCGTGCTGTAAACATTTTTTTAAATGTACGTAATGAATAACATAGTGATATTTATCATACAAATTTGGTATTAGCTTTTTATTCTTACCACCAGGTGGCAAGCATTTTTCTGGACAAAAGGGAAAGTCATTGTGTTCCATGTGCAATTTCTCCGGATATATTAAATCAACTTCAAGAATGTAACCGTTTTCCGCAGTATCACTGATGTCTGCTAAGTTCAATTGTAAAAAATCAATTTCTTGTCTATTTATAAATCTAAAATCGGAATAGGGTAGGGATTGACACATGCTATAACCGTATAAATTGTTACAGTCTAAATAAATTATAAATGAATTTGGAAGGGTTGGATCGTAAGTATCTAAATATTTATGATTGGCTTTGACATGTCTTTTGGAACACATACAAACACCTCCTCGAATACCTTTTTGTATCATTCTAAAAATTTCAACATCACTAATCAATTCTAATCGAACTCCTGTTTTTAAAAGCATTGCATCAAAAGATAGACTTGGTGCTGTAAGATAGAACGCGGGATCGAGATTGTAATGTAGTTTACAAGTTTTTCGAAAATTTTCAAATACATCTGTTAGCAACAGAACATCTGTTTTGAGATATAAATCTGTGTACATACCCATGTTTTGAATATTAAATACTGACCAAACAGATCGAGCGTGTTCATAGTCTTCGTCGTTTATTGTTTCATTAGTTATGGAGTTAAAAAAATATTTTTTAGAGGGTAAACACATATCTTCATAACGTTCCCATTGAGACATATAGTCATATGGATACACTCCCTTGCGCGTCAGTAGGTTAAATTGTTTTTTATTAGGAAAATAAGATTTTAATTGTTTAAAGTCTTGTTTTTTCATTGTACTAACCAACTTTTCTAAGCTAGTTCCTAAAAACTTGAAAGAATCTACAAACCGTACCTGGATGCTTTCCCCGGTAGAAATCGGAATAAACTTAGTGAATGAAATATAGTTTTCTTTTGTTTTAGGTATCACTTTAATAGATCCAGGAGCTTCACCTAATTCTTTTATAAAAAGATGACAATCGTATCCGGACAAATTATGAAAAAATACTGACAAAAATGTTGGTAGTTTGTATTGTAAGTTACAATAACTATGAGCTGCGCCACGATATTTACCAGTCAAGTGACAATGATCGCGAACCCTATCGCCGAACAAGAACTGTTCACAAATATGACATGTCATCGCGTTTTCAAAGTCGTGAGCATTATCATTTGAGTAAATCATAGGAGCGTTATTTTTTAAAATATCGTAAATTTTTTTTGAATCTTTGTAGATAGACTTCACAAAATTTGATACACAATCCAAGCCGCGATAAGAAACGTAACGATTGTGACTTTCGTCTAGCGTACACGTGATATGATAAGCGAAAGCTACAGGCACATGTCGCTGTCGCGTTACAGTACTCGCCTTAGTGGGGTCAGGGTCACAAGATTCATACCGTTCTAGCATTGTTTCAAAATCTGCGTATATAACAAATGGTACAATTTGCTTTCTATTATAATTTTTAAACTGTATGCAAGAACCCCTTGGAGGTAGTTCAGTGGCGACCCCGCCACAACTATGCGAACTAAGATTATCGCATGAATTAAAAAACATTAAACAAACGTCACAAAAGTACAGTTTACTGTGGTGTTTTGTTATTTGATTTTTAACAAGTCGCGGCAAGTCTTTAATGAGACAGTAATGTGACAAATCATCTCTTTCTAAATAAAGTAAATGAATCACTTTTCCGTTCAAGGCTTTTGGTTTGTAAAGCGGTCCTATGACAATATCATTTTTTAAACCATAAATGTAAATGCAAATTTCGGGGTTATTCACTTCGAACCGCGCAATATCTGAGAAATTCACTGGAAATGACATGTCCTTTACATTTAACACGTTACGAAAATCAGGGTAAGAAGATACTCTTTCAGGGTGACTCTTAGCTGGATATAAAGCAGCAACAACAGACCATAAAAAACAATACTCATCATTATTGTGGATATTAACACATGCTTTTTTCGATTTTATTGCAGAAGGCAATTCGATAAAGCCCGAACCGCGTAAGGGTTGATATTTGTTAACATTGACTTCCAAATGAGAACTGCTCAAGAACGTCCACCCACTGTCTCGGTCCTGAAATTCTTCTATCTTTTTTGTTAAAATGTTTTTTACTTGAGACGATAATGAATCAAATTCATAATTCTGATGTATAGTAACGTTTTTTGTGGCAAATGATTTCATCTCCTGAGAATCATTTTTAAACATTAAAAACAACGCAAAATATTCGAAATTAACTTTTATACAAGTATGTTTTTTAAGAGACATGTCAATTAACGTTTTAATTTTGCTCCAAATATTATTAAGAAAAGGCTCTAGAGAACAATTCTCAGACGGATCGACAATTCTATAAGAAGCTATACGATTACGAAATGCAGAATGTATTATTTCAACACCATCGCAAAAATGTGAAACTGTTTTGTTTTTATGATTAGTACTACGTAGGTGACCTGTCCAGTGACTGCGCTCAACAGATGTGTTACAAACAGTACAGAAAGGCATTTTAGATTAAAATAGTTCTAAACTTACTATTAGATGTTGCAATATATTATTATTAAGATTATGATGTACAACAAAAAATACCTGGATATAATAGAATATACCTGGTGCCCAATAACTTAAATATTTATTTTATGTTTATATTGTCACTATAAAAGACGGGCTCAGAATCATCAAATAATTCATGAGTCCGTCTCATAAAAACTTGGAGTCCGTCCCACTGCGGCGTGTTACGGTTTAGCTGCACTTTTAGAACCACCGAGGCTTTCTTCCACCTATCCTCTTTAGGGGTGGAAGCAACTTCGGTCTTGTTGTAGACTTTTACCTCCACATAGAAGTCCCCGGTTAAGTTCGCCGTTCGTCGCACTTTGCCGTTGGCGACACGGCTGCAGAGGCTCGAACCGAAGTCTCCAATTGAGGTCGATGACGGAATGTAGTCCACCAAGCCAAAAAGGTCCGAGCTCGAAGTGCGTCGTTTACTGTAAACAATTTAACATAATTCTTATTTATAATAATTTACACAACACATTACATTACATTTATTTTTTAAGTGGCGAATTGAGGGTGTATTATATACTCCTCTGTCGAACCCTACGCGGATAGAAAGCATGATGTTATGTTATATTAATTCCAATAAAAATACCTCATGAATTAACTGTAAACATTCCTGCAAGGAATAATAATTGGAAATTGATTTCAGCGCTCTCTGCGTTACAGTTCGAAATTGACTTAACATACACAACAAACACCTAAAGTTAAAAGCAGTTACACAAAATTACCTTGATTTCGATTCTGACGGCGTGGTGCTCTCGAGAGCTTTGCGCTTCGACACCTTCTTTTTTGGTTGCACCTTCGCAACCTCGGCTACAGCTGCAGACCGTGTCTGGAATTCTGAATCGGAGTCAGACCTGAAATGGAGCAAATAAAGATTAATTTTTTACCTTATAACTATGACTTGATGAAGACTTCCGATACAACAGCCGGCAGGCAGAAACCAGGTCCGTAGCTGGGTAGTGATTAAATAAATACATTAGCAAATTCAGTAAAGTTAGTAGTACTTACTTACATTTTTTAAAGTTGAAGGTTGTACGAGTATAACGTAACTAATTATATAGCGAAGGTAACCGGTGTTTATCACTGGAAGATACTGAAGGGAATGTAATATTGTGATCAAAATTGATTGATTTTATTCATAAAAAATACCATTTCAGCAATATTTATCCCATTACAAAATTAAACCTTAACTACATGTTGTCACAGTTGTATGATTAATTTATGTTACTTAGGTCTAATTAAATCGTAGTGATTGAAAATTGTTTCCGTCAAATTGCAATTTTATCGTGAGAAATGAAATAAAAAACCAGCTTTTTACCCTCGCCGACAAAGGTGACGACGATACATGACACTTATGATTAATACATTACGTATTATAATAAAGTATGTATGTTTGTTTAAACCTTGATGTAAAACTCCGCATGACATCACACATGTGAATTAAAAAAATGATTTTTTTTCAAAGATGCAAGGTAAGACGTGCTGAAAGAAAAATATCCTGAAAAATTTTTTTGTGCATAATAATCTATGTAAACGAACTCGCGTCAAAAAGTTAGTTCACTAATATGCTGCAGTAAAACTTAACATCAATATAAGTAATATCATCTAACGTCTAAAACGATTTTTTTATAAACATTTCATGCAAAGGTTCAGTAGGTACTGATATTAAGATTCATCTTTCAAACAATTTGTTACGAAACTTTATGATGATGTTCCTAGGATCATCCTCTATTTAAATTAATTGCATTGATTAGGAAATCCTATAAAGATCAATTTTAATCAATGACTGCAACATGCACAGCGATCATCTTACAGTGTAATTGTTGAATACATAGAAATGACTCATACATACACCTCGTGTAACAAAGTTCGAACACTGCAAATTTACAACACGCAATTTTGCAAACTTTGAGATTCTTAAGAATCACTTACTCCTACTGTGAAAGCTTAACACGATCGGCGCTCCGGCGCCGTTGTCAGGCGTTTTACAAAGAGTATGACACAATAGATGACCACGGGACGGCACACGAACCGTTTCGAAGGCAATTGTACGAGTGCGAAAGCATCTTAATAAAGCACAACGCAGATTAACAGACCAGCAAAGCAACCAGTAGTAGTTTGTTAACGTGTAAGGTAGTGTTAGCTGTATGAATTAATTAAATTAAAATTTGGATGTCCTTGGTGTCCAATCTGGGACCATAGAAATAGAATGTGTGTGTACATGTAGGTGCATGCTATTTCTTGCTCTGTGAAGAGACATGAGACAATCTGTCCTGAATTTTAGTTTAATGTTTACAGTATCCTATAATTCAGATGTCCTTGGTGCCCAATCTGGGTCACAGAAATAGAATGTGCTTGTGCCTGTAGGTGCATGTTATTTCTTGTTCTGTGAAGAGACATGAGACAATCTGTCCTGAATTTTAGGCTAATGGTTCAAGCAGCGAGCTCCCTTATTTGTTAACATGTAAGCTAGTGCCAACTGTATGAGTTAATTAAATTAAAATTTGGATGTCCTTGGTGTCCAATCTGGGACCATAGAAATAGAATGTGTGTGTGCCTGTAGGTGCATGCTATTTCTTGCTCTGTGAAGAGACATGAGACAATCTGTCCCAAATTTTAGTTTAATGTTTACAGTATCCTATAATTCAGATGTCCTTGGTGCCCAATCTGGGGTCACAGAAATAGAATGTGCGTGTGCCTATAGGTGCATGCTATTTCTTGCTCTGTGAAGAGACATGAGACAATCTGTCCTGGATTATAGCTTACTATGTTCGTATAGTTCCATTAGTAAACGAAATATGTGTGAAACTTGTTGTTATAAAAACAGTCAGCTAAGGTAGTGGTTATGTGTGAAACTTGGTGTTATAAAACTTGTCAACTAAAGTAGTGGTTTAGTGCTCAATTCGAGAATCTGCGGTACTTGATCGAGGTAAGTCATCAGTATTTTATTACACTGTTTAATCCACTGGGCGGAATAGGCGCCGAACCAGTATTTTACTGCGCTATGTAGGATTTCATTTATATTATTGGGCATTCTACTCCACCGAGAGTGACGAGGCGAACGGAGTGAGCCGATGGAACGGAAGGTGGGGTAGAATGCCCAATAATATCCTACTTAAATGCTAAAGCATTCCGCTTAAAGTCATAGCACACATATCAACTCGGAAAGGGATCGTCACCGTATCATCTTTCACCTCGCCGTCAAACAGGCGTCAACCTAATGTAAGCAGGTAACATACGTCGACTCGGCTACTGCTAGGCGACGCCGCCGTGCTTACGGCTCGCCGACCGCCGGTTGACCTGGCTGACACCAGATCAGTTTGAATCCGAACGTGAAGTGTAGCGCATGGTTATGTCCCGGTTCACAACACGCGAGATTGCTATCATAGCACTGGACGAAGAGGAAAAAAAATAGAAATAAACGAAGAAAAAGATATTGGGTACACAATATGAATATACGGCGACGGAGAGGCGTAAGCCCGAGGACCGCTCACACCGCGGTTCGTGAGCTTGTCCCGAGGCGAATCGTTTACGTTACGATTCCGATTAGTGTGCTTGTCAGTAGGGAGTTTCATACAAAGAATACTAAACGGCTCGAGTGGCTACTGTTACGATCCGTTTCCGAGTTGATATATTATGTGCTTATGACCTTAAATCATCGAAATTTCGAATTAAGATGACTCGAACGAAATAGCTCGACTTGACAATCTTGCCTCGAGATTAGTTTCCCTAGTTTCAAAGTATTATGTGGGCCGATCCCGGCGGCACTGCAATGCCGGGCCGACCCGCGACGGGAGTGGAGCGAGCCCCGAACATCCCGTCAGCTTACAAAAATCAGATTAATATACTGGTCCCTCAGTGAGGGAACTTTCAGATATTAAGCTGAAAAGAACAGATACTACACTTTGATCTTAGCCAAAAGGCCGAGAAGCGATAACTGCCATACTAAAACCGAGGGGCGTCATTCGGTCGCGGAGAATCTTAACACCGCGATTCAGAAACGTGACGTCATTGCACACCGCCATCTATCGGCGTTTTGAGAACTATTTACCGGCCGCGGCTGCAAATGTCAGACACACAGTAGCAGTACATGACTGTTCAAGAGAAACAGTAACACCATTCTGTTTGGTATAACATGTAAATCGCAATAACAAAATACTAATTCACTAGCTGGGATTAGAAAGAATTGAACATACCGATAAAGAGAAACCGAAGATAGAACAACAAAAGTGAGAAGCAAAAGCCTGGCGTCGATCTTTTAACAATTTATCCAAGATAATATGCCAAAATCACAAATGGTAAGGTTACTGGGATTAGCGAAGAACCGCTAAGTGAAAATAAAAGACCTAGATGAAGAAAAGCTATGCAGAACAACTGTGTACTGATGAGTTATGAGTAAGAACCAAAGCTTAGAACTATTATATTGTTAAACGCTCTTAAAGCAATCATCTCTGTTTAATATAATTAGGTAGATATATTTTGTACTATATCGGTGAAGAAAAACGTCTCGAGAAAACACGAAGTGTCTGAGCTAGAACCAAACATTCGAGGACATTGTGACATCCACCAACTGAGCCAGTGAGGTGGATTATTGCCACCTCCATCTTCCGCCCTTTTACCAGTAATAGGAACATTATAGGCTAATTGTGCTATGCAATGTTCAATATGGTATTGTCATCCCACAAAGAGCAGTAAGGCTAGGCGTTTGGGCAACATGGATAGATTGCGTAAGCCATGATAATTATCGCAGGAAAACAAGTTAACGATAGCGTAACGGCTGACAGGGGAGAATGAATGGAAAAAAAACGTGTTGCGCCGCCCCAAGTAACAGTAACCCTAAATACAGTGACAGGAGAGAATGAATAAAAACGGGTTGCGCCGACCACCCCAAGTAACAAGGGCAGGGAGATGATAAATCAGCAAGGTCATCGAAAACAAACACTACTAGTACTAAAACAACCCAAATGTGATCTAACTCATGTCACACACCATTTAGACAAAGTTTATGTCTCTTTTGGTTGTAAAACGGAAACAATTACTAATAGCCATTGTCTTCTGCCGTACCTTAATTGTCATTCGTATTCCGTGGAGTTCACCGGACCATAATCTAGATATGCATTTGCAGTATATTTTGAACTCTCATTGTAAAGAAAACATGTACTAGGCGTAGCATAATCATCATTTTGATTGAGGACAATGCGTGTAAAATACTTGAATTAATAGCATAGCAGTGATTTTGAGTGATAGCCTAGTGGTGTGATCGTCGTACTGCCAAGACATAGATCTCGAGTTCGAACCCAAGACCCACATTTCAGATTTTTCGGATTCATGTGCGTATAGTAAAATTATCACTTGCTTCGGTGAAGGAAAACATCGTGAGGATACCAAACCTGTTGGTTTGAAAAAGGGTGGTCAAACATCTGTGATCATTAACAGAGCCTGAGATTTTCGCAAATTTTTCGGTCCAATAATAGTAACTATTGGTCCGCACAAAAGGGTACTTTTTTGTTTTACTACTATATTGGCCCACACGGTAAATCGGGTGCACGGAAGGGATTTTGTTTTAAAAATGAGCAAACTCAACTTTTGGAGATCGTACAACGCGAGGTCAGCTAATACTTGCCTTATAACTTGAAATGTCGTCGTGTGCAAATTTTACAATCATCTGAGTCATCAAGACTTGGCCTAAATGATTCGGGAAGTATTCGGTTCTGCGAACTGACTATCATTATAAGGTCATGTAGTTTCAGATGTGATGCTGTTGGAATCATTAATATGTGATGATTAACTATACGTGCTTCTTCTAAAGTCTGTTATATCTACAATGTTGGATGCTTGGATGGTTGGTAAATCGTTTATTTTATGTTACTACGAGTTTGACTAGCTATCTATAGTCCAGTTAAAGTTATTACTTGAGCAATTTTTTGCATGCCAAAGACAAGAATTTAAACGAAGTAAGAACCGTCAAAGAAAGCAAAGCTTAGAATTCTAACTAAGTATTACAGTTCTATCTTCAAGCAATTACTAAACTACATAACAAAAATCGTATCTTAAAACATTAACATTTACTCAAATAAACACTTTGACTTGTTTATAGACACGGGTGTAAGTGTTTATTTTGTAGGTTCTTGTCGTTCAAATTGATTTGATTCCTTTGTTCTTTCTTTTACTGCGTATTTGGTAATTGGGTGCATCTCTTGAAATGTGAACTCGACCTAATCTTCCTTGAAACTAGATCTAATTTGCAACAATTTTGTCACCGATAACTTGGGGTCTAAAATGTCCAACAAGCTCCCAATTACCAATCATTCTGTACAGTACTGTAGCCTATCAAGAATGTTTGCAACATTCTAGATGGAGAGGTGGAAGAAGATGATCTTCTTCAAATATCAACCCCACCAAAATCAAAATCAATCAGTTTTATAAAAATATTTGGGTGCTAATAAAATCCGCAAACAAATGAATTTTTTATTACATAGTTGAAGATGACGTCACAGCAACCAATTTTGATATGAAATACTTTGTCTTAATAGTTGTTTGTATACCATAAAACTTGTTTTGAAACAAAATTTGTTAATATTCCATTCCATTAATATTCCACCAGCATTCAGACAACAATATAAATCGATGGTGTTTTTCCTAAAATCGTGAGTTTTACGTAAAATCATTGTTTGTTCAAGTATTCATGTTTTACATTTAAACACAATAATGTAATAAACATATATGTAGCTGGCCATAAAACATATTATTTGACAGGTACTAACAAAATAAAACACGAATAGGACATGCAAAGGCTGAAACGTTGAGCACCTAGAACCTAGAAAAAGTGACATTCTATCGGCTCTACGAATGACGGGAAAGTCAAAAATGTATGAGATTGACATCATCATCATCTACCTAGCCTTTCGACCCACTGACTAGTGACTACCTGTAACGACTGACGAAGATCTACAAATGACAGCCGGGACCAATGGCTTAACGTGCTTTCCGAGGCACGGAGTAAACTCGGTATGTAATGGGTGGTCACCCTTTCACGGACCAACTTTGGTAAGGTCGGCTTAATCTAAAGGGCCCTACAGACTCACGCCGAGAACTCCCGAGAACACCCGAGAAGCGTGAATTGGTTTCTCGCCATCTCGTTCTCGCCGAGACTTCTCGCGTGAGTCTATAGGGCGTATAAAGATCGACCCGAGCGGCTGTTATAAACTTGCCACGAGTTGACATAAATATGCTACCAAATAGCTTATGTGAAAAAAAAGAAAGACGAAGCGTTTTGCATACGATTGCTACTTGTCTAAGTATCCCAGGTGATGTGCCGCCCCAATACTGTTTCGTCGCTCCCAACAGTATCTCCAACTTCGCATCCCAATATTCAGAGCCGACTTGTTACAAAATTCTCCCAACTTTCAATCGCCAAGATAACAGAAATACATTGATCGAAGCAATTACTACGTAGATAGTCACTGAAGACATTAAACTTTTAAGAGCAAATAGAAACACAGCTCTTAACATTAGCCTGACATGTGAAAGCAGAATGATCTCCTTCGCAGAACTTCAGCGTAATCCCTTACATATCCATGTAAATAAACATTAAGAGTAGCATGACTCAATTCATAGGAATATATCGCTTTCTTTACTTGCTCTGACTAACTATTGCAACAATATTTGCTCTGTACACTTCATGATTTACTACGTCTTTTGTCACGCATAATAATTACTGTAGGCGCTGTTTAAAATACAGGGTGTCAGAAACTCGACAAATTCCTGCTATGTATCTTCCCATGTCTCAACCGTTTTTTCATCATTCTGGGGGCCTAAAATGGCCGCTTTAGCAGAACTACAATAGGAAAATAATACGGATTACGTTACAATTCGTAAAACGGTCATTTTGACTGCGTCTGTGACCGTAGCTGACCGGCGCAATTTCGTCTGCGTAACATTTTTTATTTATGCTACGCTCCTATTGGTCGCAACGTGATGTTTTACAGCCTATAGCCTTCCTCGATAAATGGGCTATCGAACACTAAAAGAATTTTTCAATTCGAACCAGCAGTTCCTGAGATTAGCGCGTTCAACCAAACAAAAAAAAAAAAACTCTCTTAAGCTTTATAATTTTAGTATAGAAGTATAGATTATGAATTTGCTAAAGCGGCCATCTTAGGTCCCCTGTTCATTATCTATTACGTTACCAGAACTCTCAAAACGATTCATGACCCGCTCTGGGCCCATGTGGTGGACTGCGGAGAGGAGGAGTGGCTCAGCAGCCGGAGTCTTACAGGCTTATTAGACTGGTAAGTATTATGACTACCTTGTGGGTCTAGTGGTACCAAGCGCGACTGCATGAGGTCCTGGGTAAGATTCCCGAGTCGGACAAAGTGTTTTTGGGTTTTTCCATCAGGAATTTTTCAGTAGCGGCCACGGAGTCTGGATTCGTGCCCAGTTGATGGCAATACGCTCGCCTACGATTACGTGGGACTTAAAATATAACGGGTGAAATGTGGGTGTACTATTAGGTACACGTCTGCCTAACCCTTCGGGGATTACATGCGTGATGTTATGTTATGTATTATGACTATCCATTGAGAGTCTACGAAGTATACGAAGGGAGAACTTGCGAAATTATATTGAGACGCCATCCAACCAGTCCCCAGATCCAGCCAACCAACTCTCATGCACCGTCTTCTTTATTTGGAGCAAAGACTATCTATCTTTATTCATAGCTAAACCTTTCAGTTTTCCAGACAAATATATTACGAAGCATCCTAAAATTGTCTCTAATATTGTTCATATTTGCCGACCAACAAGGCTAAGGAAACATTAATTGTGGAATAACCAATAACCTTCATTAATAATTGTCGTCAGTGACAGGAATCACCTCTTCCATGTTTAGCAAAGTCGATTAGTAATAGTATTAACAAAACATCGGGAATTACCAACCAATCTCCCAAAAAAGTAACTAAGTTCAATAAAAACCGGACCTAGTATCGAACCCTGGGGAACTCTCGGAGAAAGGAGAAATAGATTGTTTACCCAAACGTAAACTTGCATGGTTATAGCTTAAACATATTATTAGGTAAGCTGCCATTAACTAATGAGTTATAAAGATAGGGTAGATTCAACTTAATTGCACAAATTAACTAAAATAATTAACTTAATCAGCGAAACGCACGAACCTTTTAATTTTGACAAAAGTAAAACCACCTTTATTATTTACGCCCATAAAATAATCCACACGTATTCCCGTAGGCGTTTATTACATATAATTAATCCTCATATACATGTGCGAGCTTTTGCCTTACATACATTAGTTTTTTCTTTATTTGTTTACACTGCTTTGGTTGAAACTTTAAAAGCAACTGAACGTAGCGTTCGGTTCAGTGCGTGGAGAATGTTCGTGAAGGACGCACGTACTCCGCTGCCGTGTTTTAAATATCGAACTCAGTAACGGGAAGCGGAACCTTTTTAATTTTAAACTTTAAAATATCGAATCTCAGTTTTTAAATATCGTTTTTTATTTGTGATACTTTTATTTTTGTTGTGAGGCCGGTACTTAACAATCGTCAAACCTATTATTGTGATAAAAACGTACTTACTTATTTTACAAGATTTTGGTAAAAGAGTTTTTAATTCGGAATAAATTAATATTGAATCTCTATTTACAATTGAAAAAATACTTAAAATTAATCATAATTTCTGTTATAGTGTTGAAAAGTGATATTAGAAAAGTAATTTCACAAAGTGACCGAAAACATTCTGTGATCCAAAATTTTGTGATTTTTTTTAATTAAAAACTTTTAAGAAACTTTAAAATCAAGTGTAAATGTGCGCATAACAACTGGAACTTTCGTGAACCCTTAGAGAAATCGTAAGTGAACGCTTGTACTACATTTCAATGTAGCCATTATAAATCAGTTTTATGCGTTTCTTGAATAAAGAGCGCCTTTAATGAAGAATGACAAACAGATAGTAGTACTACGACATGTTTGTAGAATTTAAACGTTTCTGTTGTGTTTTGTATTAACATTAATTAATTATTTTTTATTCTGCTCCTAAAACTGTGAGAGAAAACATCATGAGGATATCGACATGAATTAACACCATTTATCAAAAACTTTGCTTTGTTGCACCATTTATCAAAGACTTTGCAAAGAGGAGCTCATGGCTAAATAATAACAGACGCTCGGGTCGATCGTCAGGTTAAGCCTCGCTTGCCTGCGTTGGTCCGTGGATTGGTGACCACCCATACATACCGAGTTTCCTCCATGCCTTGGAAAGCACGTTAAGCCGTTAGTACCGGCTGTCAATTGAAGATCTTTCACAGTCGTTACAGGTAGTCAGTGACCCGAAAGTCTGACAACCAGTCTTACCAAGGGGTATCGTATTATCCAGTACTAACTGGGTTGTGGAGGTCAGATAGGCAGTCGCTCCATGTAAAATACTGGTATTCAGCTGCAACCGGTTAGACTGGAAGCCGACCCCAACATAGTTGGGAAAAGGCTAGGCAGATAATGATATCAAAGACTTTGCTTTGTCCGCGTGGTGTATAAGCTCCCATTCTTTCTAACAGAAATCGAGACCTGTGTATCCATCACGTGTAGCATGACCACCGTTTTAACGAGTTTTTTCGACGGAAGAAAAGACATATTGACAGATAGACAATAGAAATCTTTTCTACAATCTGTCATTTTGTCTATTCTTCCGTCGTGGTCAAGTTGTGCGTGCTGCAGTGGGAATATTATAGGCTGTACTGTTCATTCATTAAAAAAATGGCGTCTGGACAAGTTTGACTGTAAAATATGTGAATGAAAAAAGAAACGATGGATGAATTTATTGTGTGTGTGAAAGATGATATGGCTAGAAAGGGAGTGACTACGGCGATGATAGCTGATAGAGGATGTTTAAAAAGAGATATTGGGTCAGTGGGTCACTTAAGGGTTGCTTAATCCCAAAGAGATTAAAAAGACGAAGAATATTTTCAAATTTTGATCCCGAACATTTTCGATTTTGACACACGAATGCTACCTGACAAGCGGGCATACAGTGACACTAGACAGAAAGATTTGTTACCAAGTTGTGTGTGTTGTGTTGAAGATTTGGATTACGATTTCTTCGTCTTGTCCCGTCTATTGCTCGTAAATATTTGAATGTCTTTGCTCGATCCCATAAATTGGGATGAGGTTAGAAGGCTGAATATGTTGGCAGGAGACATAAAAAAAATAAAGCTTTTATTTGATTCCTTACATATCATATTTATGCATAATCATTACAGACATTGATTATTAACATGCAAATTGTGAAACTGACAATCGGATTTTTTTTTTTTTGAAGAAAAAATAGACACGCTCCTCCCCAAATACATTGAGATGAGGGTAAAGTAATGGTGAATGGATTATGTTCATTCATACTTTTTAAACGACTTAAAAAAAGACGAGATTAATTTTATTTGATGAATAGAACGTTCATTTATACATACAAGTAAAGTATTGTTGTTAAGTTTGAAGTGTATAGACTTCAAATTATGTGGTGTGTGCTGTATAGTCGATCAAAGCAATTGAAGTTTTTTGTGCGTTTAATACATTGCTGTCATTAATGACATTGATAAATTGAATGAGTTGTTCAAGAATATTATGAACAGTGAAGGATATCAAAGCGTCAAAGTTAGCACGTGTAATATAATTTATGGAATATTCTTCCTTAAAAGCATGTATTTTGATCGGGTTATAATACAGTAAATCTATCGTATGCCGTTAATGTATTCGTTTTTATGTTAAAATTTTTGAGCACTGGTTCATAGTCAATATTTAACTAAGGTTAACTTGTTCACCCCCGACCAAAAAGAGGTGTGTTATAAGTTTATTTGAAGTGTGCATCTGTGTGTCTGTCTGTGTCATCATATCTACTGAACGGATGACCCAATTTTGATTAAGTTTTTTTATTTAGTTCTATTGATTAATTATTTAAAATAGAGAAATATTTGGCATCTATTTGCGACGTTGAAAATGTTCTACGAGTAAATGCAATTTTTAATACTTAATCATAAATAAAAACAATTTGCAATGTCTTGCATAAGACCAATTTATTTTTTTAACAAATAAGGTTTTATTAGATTTACTTTTACTACAATCATAAAAATGTACCTCGTTAAAAAAAAACATAAATTATAAATCAATTTTGTAATTGTTTTTTTTTAGAAAAAGCAATTTATTACAAATAGTTACCTACTATAATATATTTCACACACCGTATTTCAATATAAATTATATTTTTTAACCCATTTCAATAGCTATAAAATTCTACTAGGTATAGTATAATAGCTCAACTGGAAACATTTGTAAAAACTGTAAACTTATTAATAAACCGTTAAACTGTATTTAATGTTATACCTTTATATTTTTGAATATTTTATTTATTTATTTAAACCAGCCTATTTTTAAAAACTAAGTATGATTACCTCTTATATTTTAAACCGATACTATATTCAATAAACAACATAAACGACATAATTATATTATGTTAAATAATAAATAAACCATTTTTTATACTTTTTTGTATATAGGAATATTTATAAATGTAATAAATAAGTAAGAAAAATAAATACAGGAAACCAATAACAAAATACACCCAGTAACATTCCAATAAAAAATATGAGTACCGATAAAAATATCTAATTTAACTGGCAATTATTTTTGCGTGTAAAATGTTACACGCAAAAATAAATTGCAGGTTAAATTATATATGTGGTGCTGGTGGTCATAACAAGAACAATATTTATTTTCATTGCTCTTAATAAAATCTTTAACTAGGTAAGTACTAATTAAAGTTCTGAAGGCCTAAAGTTACATAATGACATTCTATCAGCGGTAATGGTGGCGGAACAAATATTGGATTGACACACAATTGACATCATCATCTGCCTAGCCTTCCTCCTATGTTGGGGTCGGCTTCCAGTCTAATCGGATGCAGCTAAACACCAGTATTTTATATGGAGCGACTGCCTATCTGACCTTCACTATCCAGTTAGTACTGGGTAATACGATTACCCCTTGGTAACACCAGTTGTCAGACAACCTGTAACGACTGTCAAAGATCTACAAATGACAGCCGGTACCAACGGCTTAACGTGCTTTGGCACGAAAGAACTCGATATTTAATGGGTGGGTGATATTCCACGGGTCAACCTAGGCAATAACGGCTTAACCTGAAGATCGACCCGAGCGCCTGTAATATTTTGCCACGAGCTCCTCACAATTTGACATAAGCTACCGAAAACCCTCTGTCAGTTCTGTCGAATACGAAACCGTTTGAAAGTGATTGCCACTTATTTTGCCCGCTTGGTACTTAATACAAAAAGCAGTAAAAAAATGCAATGAATTCGATAACGCACGGAAAGTGCCGCTGGTACACGGAACCTATTAAACATTTTGTACCTAACAGAAGTATCAAAAAAAACTTGCATAACTTGTTTGTGGTCTCTCGGAACGTGCCATAGACGCGAGGGAGGGAAGAGTGACGTAATTATCGGTCATAGAGTAAGAAAAAACTATAAAAAACTTATCCATATAAAACACGAAAATTGTTTCTACCTATTTCCGTCATAGACATTGAAGCCATCCAACCGATGTGCCCCAAACGGGTTTCATTAGAAAGGCAATAATGCGAAGATGGTCCACCACCACTTATCACTTACGGTGCCAAGCACCCAGCATATGGGTCGAACTATAATTCGTTCGTGTGCGCACAACCCGCCTCCCGAGTCGTCGCTATAAGTAGCTAATTATAATGATCTTTATTTTTTTGACAATAAGGTCGCTGTTAGACTGCAGCTGTCAGTGCGTAGATGACGCGTATACTCGTAAAAATTTGAACTTAGAAGCGAAAGTGTTAAACAATTCATTCATCACTATAGCGTAGTAGCACACGCCGGGTATCCGCTACTTGTTCAATAAACGGACAAAGACAGGGTAAAGAATCAATTAATTTGATCATTTTAATCTAAGTTTATAATCACCCTGCCTTTTTTATTCTGTAGTTTTAGATAATGTAGATGATTTGTTTCAATGTTTAATTCGAAATTCTAGTTTATGTACTATTAAGTGATGTAAATCAATTTCTAGGCTACAAGGTTGTGTCTATGTATGTCCTGCATCTTAAGAACGAATAACTTCCAAAAATACAAGCTTAGCTATTATGTGTTGTTGTAACCATCAAACATCTTTATAAATAGTACTAGCGACCCGCCCCGGCTTCGCACGGGTGCAATGTAGACACTAATGTTTTCTCTACTATAATATGCATCTATTATACATTATAAACCTTCCTCTTGAATCACCATCTATTAAAAAAACCGCATCAAAGTCCGTTGTGTAGTTTTAAAGATCTAAGCACACATAGGGACAGACAGACAGCGGGAAGCGACTTTGTTGTATTCTATGTAGTGATACATAGATTAAGTTTTTGTTGTACTATGAGAGGGAAATAAATGATTTATTTATTTAGGGTTAGCGCGGTACCACTATGGGCTTGCATGGTGGATTACGGCCCAATCCCTATAACAGAGATGAGCTTGTTTACCAGCAGTGGGTACATTTTAGACTGATTGCAATATTGACATGTCGTCTTCTCAATACATCTCTTTTAGCCGTAGGTAATCTAAACCATAATTATTTCTAGCCATAGGAGTAAATGATAGCGTGACGGTTGACAGGGGAGAATAGTAGAAAAAACGTTTTTGCAAAAAAATAAACGACTTCCAAAAAAAAAACACTAAAAGAAGAATTTTTCAAATCGGTTCATAAATGACGAATATATGAGATAACAAATACAAAAAATATATAAATATATAACCGAATTGAGAACCTCCTCCTTTTTTTTGAAGTCGGTTAAAAAACGTGTTGCGCCGAACCCAAGTAGAATGGGACAAGGGCAGGAAGATGGTGACAATTATCATCTTTCAGACGATTCAGCCTTTGTTTATTTAGTCCACGTCCCTCCGTAATTCGAATCAATTAGAAAAAAAAACAAAAAACTTCCAAATAATTAAGTATGGGATTTCCGAACAGTAATTTTCCAAAAACACTTGTTTTCGAACGTAAAAATTACCATTATTAACGCAATTAGAACATGTTCAGCAATTAACAATACTTAGTACGTTTCTGTTTCCCAGAAGGAATGTAATGTTAGCAATAGTTCTACGGAACGAACTCGTTGAAAAATGCCAAGGTTTACTAATAAACTACGTGCAGACATGAGAAGCGTTTAGTTTAGATAAATGACTGTGGCACAAGCTTTGTGTACTTACTTACATTACAGTTATATACATTTTAATTAAATCAATGTATCTGTATCAAACGAGATAATTTTTATGGGTAATTATGCTCTAGAACAGCTGTTTTTCTTAGCATAATGTTTAGGCCACTGTTGATGTGATAGTATTTGATAATGCAAAATTTCGGTGGTCATAGAGGAGAGCTTTGGGCAGTCTTGCTGCTCGGCTTTTTGCTGAACTGGGCCTATTTGGCGCAGCCTAAACACAAAAAAAAATTAAGTCAATGTTTAGGGTGCGTAGAAACTTAGTATTTCTATGGACACTGTTGACCCGTTAGCAACTCTCTTCCCTCCATACTTTGTATTCTGATCCAAGTTCTTCCCAAGGGTTTTGATATTTTCAAGCGCATCTAGCATCTCTTCATTCAGTGCTTGTTCACATTCCTCCTTCTCATCATAACACCGCGCCTGTAATTCCCGAAGGGTTAGGCAGAGGTATCCCTAATAGTGCACCCTCATTTCGCCAGTTATGTTAAAGCCCCATGTAAAAGGAGGCGAGCCTATTACCATCAACCGGGCACAAATCCAAACTCCGTTGCTTCTACTGAGAAATTTCGGATGAAAAACCCAATAACACTTTGCCCTGCCCCGGAATTGAACCCAGGACCACTGGACCAACAAGGCAATTCCTCCTTCAACAATTGCAAAATAGTTACTCCTCTGGACACCCATGACTTTAGAATCAGTTCAGTTACCCGAGTCACTGAAGTCTGACAGATAAGTCATAGATACCTACCTATTAGTCATTGCTTGCAAGGCAACAGTTAGAAAACCATCTAGGGATGTCCGAAAAACAAAATAATTATCACGATAGCGGCTGCGTAATGTTTGAGGTCATAATAATATGAGCTTATTGGGTTAACCACCGGCATGCTATTTATACTTCGTTGGTTTTATCTAAAAAACTGTTTAAATAACAGATATTTTAAGAACTGTTTGTCCCAAAACGTATGTAGTTACACAATGATTACTTTATCACGAGTAGGTACTGTCTGATTAAAAATGAACATCAGTCTGTAACTTTTTAGAAGCCTAAGTAGCTGATAACGTCATTGGACACGACACAAATCATTGTTGAAGTTCTAACACTGCGTAAGTCAAAAATAAAAAATAATATACGTGTAATGTAATGCCATTTTATAGTTTGTGTTCACTTCAAATTAGATAGAGACGTTGATTGTTTCTGATTCGCTGAAACTATGCGTCTTCCAATTCTCTAGCAAACGGCATTAAAAATCAAAACCGCCAAAAATTTACTTACGTGGTGTTAGAACTTCAACGACAAAATAATACATTAATACTCTTTGTTACGTAGGTACACCATACGAATTACAGATAAACATCTAGAGGTGTTTAAAAGGGTGTACATAGAGAAAATACATAAGCGTTTTGTTCAAGACAACATTTGTATGAAATTAGTTTACTAATATATGGCCAACGGTTTCAAAACAATCAAAACACAGTTCTCAAAATGGCCAAAACACTAGTGTGACAAACCACAGCTTACGATGCTCAACGCGCTTGTTGTTTGCTGAAGAATGGAAGACGATAATTTTAGAAAGTTTTTGGTGCTGTGAGAAGACCAAATAAAAGGATTACTTAATTTAATTTAGTACCTATTCATGGCTTATGCTGTACCTACTAAACCACTACATAGTTTAGAACAAAGTCGCTTCCCGCTGTCTGTCTGTCCCTATGTATGCTTAGATCATTAAAACTACGCAACGGATTTTGATGCGGTTTTTTAATAGATAGACTGATTCAAGAGGAAGGTTTATATGAATAAAACATGCATATTATAGTAGAGAAAACATTAGTATCTACATTGCACCCGTGCGAAGCCGGGGCGGGTCGCTATTAGTGTAATAATAAATAACAACACAGAAGTCGCAAAAACAAGAAGTTTCTCATGCGTATGCTCACTTTGATAGAAGTTTCTCTCGCAAACACTATTGCCCGATAGTCTCGCTTGACGACGAGTCCACTCCGGTTTCCCCGACGTCAAGGAGACCAGGTTACAATTTCAATTTAACTATGCATGTCGGAGCCAGTACAGTAATAAATAGGTTGTGGAGGTCAGATAGACGTCGTTCGTCGTAGTCGCTCCATGTAAAACACTAGTATTCAGCTGCAGCTGGTTAGACTGGAAGCCGACCCCAACATACGAAAAGACTAGGCAGCTGATGATGAATGCATGTCGGAGCCAAACCGCCGACATCGTACAACCCAAAGGTATTGAAGACGTTGCAAGCTGTCCGAAGAAATTTCATGGAAAAAATGTGATCCCATTTCTCAGTGACGCTAAAAGACATCATAACCCTTCCTTCGCCGTAGTCGTTTAAAAATGATATTACCCAGATTGTCACGTTACTCTTGTAGTTTTGCAACCAGTTAGCTCTTGCAAGTAGTTGACGATTTTGTTTCCGTTGGCCTATCGAAAGTTTATTTAAAACTAGCTGGCGCCCACAACCTTCGTCCGTCCCTATTTGAATATTTTGAATCGGATTTTGTTAACAATTTCATCGGTTTTAATTTTTTTTTGCACGGAACCCTAGTTCTTTTTCGAAAATAAAAGTATCTTAAATTACTCCTTATAACCAGGGACCGTACAACCCCGCTTAAGAGTTAAGCCTTTCGAAGGGGTAAGCCGTTTATGAGGTTACCTCTATCATTGGGTAACCCCTTGAATGGGTTTTGTACCAGAAACCCTTTGAAAGGGTTACATGATAACCTATTGAATGGGTTTTATACTAGAAACCCTTTGAAAGGGTTACATGATAACCCATTGAATGGGTTTTATACTAGAAACCCTTTGAAAGGGTTTCATAATAACCCATTGAATGGGTTTTATACTAGAAACCCAGTGAAAGGATTGCATGAAAACCCATTGAATGGGTTCTATACTAGAAACCCAGTGAAAGGGTCAAAACCCTTATAATATATGGGTTATTATAATGAAGGGCATTATAAAAACCCATATATTATAAGGGTTTTGTTCGGGTTATTCAATAAACTTGTGCTAGGTCGGTGGTACGGGAATGGCGGCCGGGCGCTCATTGCCTATAATTCACTAGACGGTATTATACAAATAGCGAGAGTAGGTACGAGCGAGAGCTCCAATAACTATAGTTGCGTATTTTGAGTTTTTGAGTTTATATTATATTATTCTTTTGATCTATCCGAGCCGAAAGTAGCGTGTAGACTTTTTTATCAATTGGGATGCGTTTGCGTGTTTCAAGCTAATTCATTTATAAGGTTAGTTTTTTCTTGAATATTAAAGTACTTTGTAGATAGTTTGAGTTTTTCTTTGTAGATAGTTTGTAGGCAATAGTATTGCCTACAAATAGGCTCACTCGCCCCCTGTTACATGAGATTTAAAAACATAACTGACGAACGGTGTACTATTAGTCTATTAGGTACACCTCTTTGGGGAATACAGGCGTGACGTTATTTGTGATGTTTGCAGATATGTAGTTTATGCTCAAAATCCATCCAAGTGCTAAGATTTCTTTGCTAACTCGCACGAAGTTGCGCAGAAGATGGTAGGTAAGTACTTCATAGAGACTCTCTGTTGGTCGTTTGTTATTTAGGTATTAGGTTTCAAAATTATAAAAACGAATGTTGGGGCCGGATGCCTTGTATCATTTTATTATACTTATCATTTTATATTTGGTAGTAGAAAATATTACTAAGTATATCAGAGAGTGAAGAAAGTTCTGATGACGAATCTCAACACGTCAATCAGATCCATGACGAATTGTCAAAAACATCAGCAGGAATGTCTTTGTCACCTACATTCGATCCAGATGTTTCTACGCCTGATTTATTTCTATTATAGCTTATGCAATATGTTGAATTTTAAAGCTCCCTTAGGCTCTTTAGGTCCGGCTCGCTTCGCTCGCTCTTGCGTTCTCTTCATCTTGAAACTCTTACTCATCTCAGGGGCCGGGTCGTAGGTCTGGTTTTGAAGTTCAAACCCGGGAGGGGTTTTGACATCTAAATCGACCCCTAAATCTCGGACAACTATAAAGAAATCAACCGATCCGAGGCGGAATGCAAAAAATTTCTCGCTCGCTAATACATACCCGTGTTATCGTAATCAATTGAATGAGCAATGAGCAAGTAGAAATTTTGTCTTTATTTTATTATAAATGTCGTTTGAAATAAGATAAGACATTTAATAAAAACTTTTTACAGTCCGTTCAACCGATTTTGACTTCTATTCCGTAGGCATAAGAACGCCTTTAAAAGACGTCTGCGTTGGACGACTGTAAGTATAGGACTATGACACAAATAAGGTTAAATGTAATTCGTTTGGGTGAATGCGAGCCGTAGCCCCGTAGGTATGTACGTTAGTGCATGACTTCGAACGAGTGAAGGAGGCCTGCTTTTGTTTTTTAATAACATTTAATAGCTTTTACAATTTCGCATGTAATGATATAAGCCACATAGCGATATCTAACTTAAACAAAAATAAAACAACTAATAAGTTTGGTTCTTGTCAAACATCTCTCTTTGAAATTGCTAAGAGATTTCGGCGATTTTCTTCAAAACTTTGAGATACCTACCTAGCGCTTTTCGGCCTAACAGGGCAGTCTAGCAGGTACTCCATTTTGTACATTTAGTGACCAATAATCTATCCATGACACAAATCAATCAACAATGAAGTGGTACGTCGGACCTTTAGAACATAACATCGTTGCGCAAATTGTTGCGTGAATTGGCAAGTAGGTAAGTATGTAGGACAATCCTACATATTTACCTACTTGCCCATTGCAATAAACTGTACAATTGCTATTTTGAAAATTTAGATTGATAAATTACGTAACTTGATATCTACATACCTACCTATTGTAATGCGACCCCGAAATGATCAATCGCCATCAATTTATATTGTAGTATAGTAGTATTATCAATCGCTTGGTACGTAAACGAGCTATGTGCAACAAACACGTAATAATTTACAATCACGATTGATCATTTCGCAGACCCCTAAGTTTTCACACCGACTAAATAATAATATAGTAAAACTCCGCAAAAGACGTCCAGGTTCAAAAATCAAACAGCAAAAATGACAGCATTTGTTTGGTACTTGCAATAAAGTAATAAACAAGAACAGAAATGAAAAAAAACATAATAATATTAAGTAATTTCGGTATCCGGCCAGCAAAGCTAAAATGAACTCTAAGTCACATTCAATAAAGCTCATAGATCCCTGTTTACAACCAGCTAGGTAAGTAGCCACAAAGGCGCCGCCGCGTCAACGCATGCTATTCCGTTTTGAAACCTATGCCCTTCAGCGAGAGATCATATTACCATGGGGTCTAAACTCGAACAAATTATAATTAGTCATGTAAAGAAAATCATAGATTGCAGCATAGGTAACGATTATGAAACAAACAATCACTAAAATACGTTAAATGGCAGATTTTGACTGAAGTAAGAGATTAGTAAAAATCTAAACTTCCTTGTCTACTCATAAATCACGTAATTTCTACAAAAAAAGATAAATGAAGCTCTAGATCAATTCGATCCCATAGAAGTAGCCATCTGTTAATCATTTTCTTTAGAGCTCTTTGCAAAAGATGGTGTTTTACTGAATATGTTATATGTCACATAAACTGCAGCGTGAAAGCTCACTCACACAAATGAAACTGTTCCGCCAACTCGAGAATTTTTTTGTTGTTGTTTTGTATACTTGTCCTTGAACGCACGGTGCGATGTCATTCATATTCGATTTGGTTAACCAAAATGGTCCCTTAGCTTAGGCCGTTCAAAAGAGTTATCCAAATATTATGGGTTTGTGACTGTTTAGAAAACCCTATCAAAAACCCATACCAAAACGGTCAATTAAGCTGGTAACCAAAACGATCAATTAAGCTGTTCAAAAGGGTGACCCACACCACATCGTAAGGGTTTTTGAATGACTGCTAGAAAAACTCTATCGAAAACCCTTTCAATGGGTAGCCAAAATGGTCAATTAAGCCGTTCAAAAGGGTTAGCCACATCGTATGGGTTTTTGATTGACTGCTAGAAAAACCCTATCAAAAACCCTTTCAATGGGTAACCAAAATGGTCTATTAAGCCGTTCAAAAGGGGTACCCATATCGTATGGGTTTTTGATTGACTGCTAGAAAAACCCTATCAAAAACCCTTTCAATAGGTAACCAAAATGGTCTATTAAGCCGTTCAAAAGGGTTACCCATATCGTATGGGTTTTTGATTAACCGCTTCGAAAAACCCTAACGAAAACCCTTTCAATGGGTAACCGATATGGTCCCTGCTTATAACAATAGCTATCTGCCAGTAAAAGTCTCCCGTCAAAATCGGTCCAGCCGTTTCGAAGATTAGCCGGAACAAACACAGTTTTTTTTTAATATATAACTAGCTGCTACCCGCGACTTCGTTCGCGTGGAAATTTTGATGTGTTTTTCAGGGATAAAAAGTAGCCTATGTCTTTCCCCAGAACATAATGTATCTCTATGTCAAATTTCATGAAGATCCAATCAGCCGTTTAGTCGTGAAAAGGTAACAAACAAACAGAGTTACTTTAGCATTTATAATATTAGTATTGATTTCATATGCATTCAGTAAAAAAGCTGTTATTTTGAACGACGAAGATTATTCCGGTTCCTTAGACCTCCATGGCCGACTTTTATTATTAAAGTCAGACGCCCCACTGTGAAGAGAACATCACAAAGCGTCTATTATAATATTTACAAAGCAAAATTCAAAGCGTTCAAGCTCTATGAAAGGAATCCGTATTTTTATTTGAAAACAAAAATGCAGGTGTCACCTGCTCCGAGAGAATTCTTCCCGCGGTGTTTTTTACATTAAACCTGTTACTAGTCTATGGTTTAACAAGCTTATAGAGCTGGCAATAACCTGTTTAGTTTTTTTTTAATGTGGTTATCTTTTATAAGCATCGATCGTAATTCAAAACTGTCGCACCCTTTATGCACTTGACCCTCAAAGGAGATTAGGATAGGCAGACATTCCAATAACTTGGGATGAGGTTGTGAAGAATAGATGTGTTGCATTTATCACATAAAATACAAAAAAAATATTCTACCTATGCCCGTTATAGACTTTGAAATCATCCAACTGATGTGCCCCAAACCATTTGGTTTCATTAGAAAGGCAATAATGCGAAGATGGTTCTAGAACACTAAAACAATAAATAATGCATAAGGCACTATAGCGTAGTAGCACACGCGGGGTATCCCCCTAGTTTAAAAATAAATTTTAACCTAATCTGTGTGGATCGTAATCAAAACCTAAAACCGGCCTTAAAAAATGTTTTATGAAGCTTTGGACAAAGATTTCAATTATTTTAACAAGACCAATTACCCAGCAAGATAGAGGATGCACAGCATGTTTTGGTGGAATGTGTCCGACATACTAATAAGAGAAACACAGTTCTCAATAGGATGAATTTGTCGGTAATGGATGTTGGAGTTTTCCATAGTATTTTAGCTAAGCCTACCTCTGAAGCAGCAAAAATATTATATACTTTTTTATTAGATAAGTAAAAGTAATTAGATTTAGTTCATTCTGTTTTGTGTAATTTTAATAAGCTAAATTAGTTTAGGAAGTAAGTTGATATATGTTAAAGTACGATGGGATTGACATCGTCGCACTTGTGTACAAAAATCCCTTAAATAAATAAGAATAAAAAAAATAAAAAAAGACCAATTACCCCACTTCGCCCTGAAATATCATTACAAAATAATGCACTCTAACAAAAATAACATATTTATTATGTCATACTATAAGACATTTTACAGCAAATGCATGACTAACTTTGGTACAAAATTGTATTCTCGTCTTTGTTTTAATTACTGCAAAAATCAAATTCGATATGAACTGTTTTGGTTTATATAACACTCTACGACTGACAGGCGAGGCATCTCCGCTGTGTTTCTTTGTTATCTATTGCTGTCCAATTATTTTTCGCTAGGTATTTTATTTTGGGTCGAAATAATTAAAAAAAAAACAATATTTTATGAGCTTTAAATATTTTTTATCGTGTGAATTCGTGTGGTTAACGACTAAACTGATGATGGAATTTTCGAAGCAAGTGATAATTATACAATACGCACGCGAAAAATCAGAGGTGTGTCTTGGGTTCGAGCTAGAGACCTGTGACTTGGCAGTCCAACGGTCACATCACTAGGCTATCACTGCTTTTCAAGCTAATATTACTTAGGTAAAATAGTCAGAATTATGCGTTTTGTAGAGAAAATACAGAAATAACTTAAACATAGCATAAGCTATTAGTTGCGTGGACAACTTTTCCAAGTTGTCACAGACTCCAAGTGCTCGAATGCAGTTTGTCGGCAAGTCATTAGTCTCATTAAGTTGCATGTACTGTTCATTAGTGTTCGTTGTACGGTCAAGATATGGGATAAGTTCATGTTACCATCTTTACATACACGCGACTTTAAAACATAAGACACAGCCAGGTGAATAACGGCAAACTTTATTTACTGTGCCCAAACAAAGTGTTTGGCAACGTCATCAGAATAAAATTGGTAGAATAGAATATACGAATACTGTATAGTACACCAAAATTGAAACACAACTGTTTCACACAGTGTTTGTCACTACAGCTGCCTGCAGCCGACTTCCGCAAAAATGCTTTATTGACGATCGCATTAATTTCAATACATCTGTTCTTTTCAAGTCGAATTCTAGTTTTATTTTGTTAAAGTAATTATGTTTTTGAACTTACAACTATAATAAATTATAGTTCAAAGCTAATTTTGGAAGCTGTACACTCATTATTTAGGCTGTATTTCGGCTGAATATGACGAAAGCTAAACTCAACCTCTTCTGGTTTCCTACAATTATTCTCGCCATCTCCTCTCACCTACAAGGTCCATGATGACGCCCACACTCCCGGCTGTGTCAGGGCTCCTCATACCTCCCCCCCAGCAGTTATTTTAGTCCACAGCAACTCATTGTAATTCGAGGTCGGCCCAGTCCCATTTAAACTATGCGACTTATGTCATAATGACGCCGCTGGAACTAAAATACACTTCTTTTCACGCCAGACAGATGTATAAATATCACTTCCCTGTTCTATCTTTTTTTCTGAGAAGTAATTAGATACACAAGTATTGTATGCCAACGCGCGGCTGACACGGTCAGACATCGTGGGACTGACATGAGACTTAGCGGCATTTTAGACGTGCTTTACTGTTCAGGGTGAAGAAATCCTTATTCTTATTCTTTATCCGTAGGCTTAGATTACATAGATCAGATATTGTTAGAATAAAAAAATACAAACAAAGGCGAGCTAAACCCAAAATTGAGTTTTCTGACAGCTGTCACGTCAACTTCCGAACATAGGGCGCCAAAAAGCGTCGCCACGTTGACAGTCGGTCCTTAGACGCTTATAAAAAAAATCCTGGCTGGCCGTAACTAAAAAATCGTCTGTGCATTTAATATCCACGCTCAAGTTTGTTAAATCCACCCTGTACGTATATCACCTTCCTGCTGGCACGCTTTACGAACGTGACGGCCACGGGACTGGCGTTTAAAAAAAATTTACAAATTAGTTAAAAATAACTCTTTTACACGACATTTTCCATTTAATCATGATGAAGAGTCTAACGTACACTAAGGTACTACCGCGCTCACTGATGGTCGACCACTTTTCACCCTTTTAAGCTTAGTTATAAGGTTAAAAATTGGTCAACCGTCAGTGGGCGTGGTAGCAGTTTGATCGTCTTACTACCACCATACTATTGCTATTGTAACCCTTATCTCTGAGATAATTGGGATGCTGCATCTGTATACAAGATAAAATGTTAACTGTCTCTTAATCATCTACCTGCCACCGAGATAAGGCGGTTACTGATAACACTCATAAATTAGATCGTTCAAGGTGAAAATTAATACCTACAATGGAACGTGCGGGATCTTAAATATTGATGAAAGCAAACACAGCGCATTTCCGAAACGAATTATAAAGATGATTGTAGCAAGTTGACACCCAAAAGTTTGTACAGAATTATTCTTCTTGATTGAGATCTAGTGGTGTTCTCATAATGGAGAATTATTCCCAATAGCCCCCTCTAGCCCTGTCCTCCGGGGTGACAGCTGGGAATTGTCTTCCCAGTTGTCAGCGGGGTGACAATTTGTGCCGACTGTTCCCTTTGAAAACTGACTAGAGGGGACAAATGGGAAGTCTGTTTCTCAGTTGTCACCGGGGGGGTGGGGGGGGTGACATTTGCGAACCCATTTCGACAATAAATACCACGACGTATCAAAAAGCTAGCGCGCCAAAGCTGTAGACGAGACAATATCTCCTGAGGATAACTCGTAGAGGGGTGAAACACGAGTCGATAACAGGTTTCATGATTGTGAATGTTAAATGGTAATTTTCATACCGTGTGCATATTATGCATGCGGAAGTGCGGTGCTACATCCGGCATTTAAGCCTGGTTTTATTATTTTCAAGACTTGTAATTTTTAAATATTCTTCTATCAAACAGCCTCTTCATGACGGGTGTTACACAACCGATCAATAGTTCGATGATTCTTAGTTTTATCCAAAGAGAACTAGTTGCAATTGAGCGTTGGTACGCGGAACACTTTAACACTACGTCATTTTATGAATACTCTAATTGTTGGACGCCTGTCATCATCTCGATCAGTAGAAGATTGTAACCAGTGTAACTGCCTCGTCAGTCCAGTGGACGCAAGCGCGACTGCTGAGCATGAGGTCCTTGGCTACGTGAGATTGGGTTTTTCCATCAGGCATTTCTCAGTCTTCTTTATCGTGTGGTTAGACCCTAACCTGATGTCAGAGTTTTTATGCCGCCTATGGGCCTCTGACTTGGCTTTACATACCGTCGAGACATATCTCTCAGGTATGCTGGTTTCCTCACGAAGTTTTCCTTCACCGAAGCAAGTGATATTTATTCAATACGCACATGATTCCGAAAAATCAGAGGTGCGTGTCCTGGGTTCGAACTCGAGACCTTATGACTTGGCAGTCCAACGGTCACACCACTAGGCTATCACTGCTTAGCTGCTTATTTCTCAGTAGCAGCCACGGAGTCTGGGTTTGTGCCCGGTTGATGGCAATAGGTCGCCCCTATTACATAGGACTTAAACATAACTGGCGAAATGTGGGACTACTATTGGGTAGGTTCACCTCTTTCTAACCCTTCTGGGATTAAAGGCGTGACGTATGCAATACCAGTGTCTAAATCTGAAAATTGAGGAGTACCTAGTTAATATCTCGATGTGAAATAGTAAAACAATTGTGATTAAAAGCTGCAGTTGGTTAATTACAGACGGCAGATCTTTTAATTAATACTGTGGCATTGCAATAATTTAAGGACATATAATCTATTCATATGAAGTAATAATAATAGTCGACTCTTCACGTGACCAGAGGTCTAGCATTTTTTTTTTGCCCAAAGAATCAGCATTGCCATCTAACGTGGCAATGCTTGGCAGCCTTCTGGGCACTTTTCCTGTTGACAGCGATACGGACGAATTTTTTGACGCCCAATAATTGTACATATTTTTATTCTTATTTTAGATCTAATATTAGTTTGTAAATAAAGTAAATATTTT